>JABSTQ010011517.1:600000-1026297 GCA_013358835.2 Ixodes persulcatus
TGGTGGACCCGAATGTATTGGCAATGGGAAGTAGGTGTCATCTCCACGCGATTCACATACGTACGTTAACTTACATAGGCGAAGGTAAAAAAAGAAAAGAAAAACGTAGCTCTTAATGGCGCTCTGCATATGGAATCCCATAATCGGCATGACGTTGCATAGTTTATGATTCCCGACTACCGATGTGTCTTTTCTTTTTTGAAACATTCCGAGTCTTATAATCCTCCCCGGGCATTTTGAAACCGGCGTACAGGAGCGGATAATCGAATGCCTTTGCCTATAACTCATGGGGCTAAACCACGACAAACGGCTTAGTCAAACTGAAGCGAGTACAGCCAAGCAAGCAGTAAATTTCCTTACTCCTAAAGTGTCTCGTACTATTTCTGAGCTCATTTTTAAGCTATCTGTTGAATGACTCACTCGTATCATTCTCGTAAAAAACCGTTGTGCACGTACTGCCACTGTAATGAAGATTGACATTAAACCATTCTTTCATTATCTACAGTTCTCCAAACGTAACGATACAAGAATGAAAATGTCCGACTAGCCTGAAAGGTGCAAAAAGAGCATTAAAAAAATTACAGGAGGACGCTTAAGCTTCGCCTTTAAGAGTGGAACGCGATAGCTAAATATAAACCTCGCCGGTTCCTAAGTCGTGCAAGCATGTCTGCGTGGTCTCGTCAGTTTCGTGTCTGGCTCGCAACCAAAGGGCCGTGGGTTCGATCACGCCCCGCCTAAAATTCTTCGAATATTTTTCTTTAAGGCAAATGAGTTACTTATCGACCAATCAGGATTTACCCGTCCCGCCGACGCCGACGCGGGCTTTTCTGCGACACGAACTCCTTAAAAATATCGCTTTAATAGAAAGTTTTCGATTAACATACGCGATGCTAGCGCTAAATTTAGCGCTTGCGTTAGCTCACGCTACACGAGAGAGTTTTAGAATAACGTTTCTCCGCCGCGACGCAAAAGCCCAAACATCTCGCGCTTGCAACGGCATCAAGATACAGTCACAATGTTTATTTCACACACGAAATGCTGAAACATGAGAAAAAACAAGTTTTTTTGGTCCAGAGTAACATCACTTAAATTTGTTTAAACATGCGAATGCGACGCGAGTGGACGACCGGTCGTGTCCGCTCGCGTCGCCTCGACAAGAGAGTCTTGTGTACTGACCCCCTCACACCGTACCTTCGCCGAGAAATGTTCGCGCGTCGCAAGCAGCAAGTTGCCGGTGATTGTTGCCCACCTTATTGGATTTTCCGAACCGAGTGCAATGTCGTCCCGTATGGAAAATCGCAGTCGCGTGAATGCCCTCCGACGTCGCGCTCACGACGTCGCCAAAGTGGCTGCAGCCATTGGCCAGAAAACCTGCAATTTTTAACGGTGCTCGTCGTGGTATTAGGCAACGTTTCATCAGAAATCCTCCTTGGAGGAGCGCAAAGACTCACTACGTACGCGCGCAATTTCCGAAAAATTGCGCACGCAAAGCGCAAAACGTGGTTAGCGTTTGGCGCATGCGCAGTGGCGACGACGCTAATCTTTCCGTACGAAAAACTTTAGCGTCCGCTATTCTAGAACTCTCTAATTACCACAGGAAGAACATATTACAGATAATAATAAGAGTCTAGAAATACCGCGGTCTCTCTCTATTCGTGTGCCTTCGCTGAGACATGCGATTTTCGCGCATTCTCTTTGAAACAAGATTGCTTTTATCCCGAATCTGCGCCTCCATTGGATGGGCATCCGGCATACACATCTTTAAGCACTGCACATTGCTCATACTAACAAAGCAAAATTCCTTCTTTTTTTTTCTAAACGCGTGCGCTGGTTGGAGTATCAGGTAAGGTCACGTCGAATCGTATACTACCTTGTCAACAAGTTGAGCGTCTCGTTTAGTTGAGCTGGACGGAGAACCAAGTTTACGTCCTTTACAATCACGAATCTTCCTCCCCCACCAAGGCTGAACTCGAGAGATAAACCCTGTGATTGTTTGCCGACCGCCAATTGCATACTGAACTCGATGAATCGACTGTTCTCTCGTTTATTGTTGGCGGAAGAGGCCAGCGATATGGAGAGCGCTCACGGCGGCTTAGCTCAGGGTCTCCAATCTCAATTTGTTTTGCTTCTACCACTCAACGCTTGACTGAAAGAATGTCGCTCACGTCGCGAATGGTTGTCCATCCCTATAGGAGATAGAGCTATAAAGTGCTCAGAGTGTTCCGATGGACGGGCATAAAAATTAGCATCAATTACTTCTTTGCTTTTCTCCCAAACGATTCAGTGCCTTCTATGGAGAAGGACAATACCTTCCGGGTACGTGGCCTCAGATGGACAACAAAGTCTTCATCTAACAATCATTCCTTCGGAAGGTTCGGACAAATAATGTATTTAACCAGGGTTGTCGCGAAATGGTAGACGATTATTTTCTTTTCTTTTATGTTTCTGCAAAGATCGCTATTGACAACGACAAGAACGCTATAAATCATGCTGCGATAGGCATGGCAAAGTATTTATAGAGCGTACGATCGAAATGGAAAGAGGTTATATTTAGTGCGCCCCAACATAAATCAGAGCAGCGATAAACAAAAAAAAAAGTGTTGGAGTCTTTAATCGTTTATGACAATTCGTAAAAGAACGAAACGTCAGACAAATTTAATAAACACGACGTAAATATCTTAAAATTAGCGTCCGTTCTTCAAGATTGAGATAAAACGTCGGAGTGGGAGCGCGGATAGTATCCAGAAAGCTTAAAAACTTCAGAATGGCAGCCGATCTATTTTTTTTTTATTAATAAAGCCGCGGTAAGAGTCTTCAAATAACATACAAAAGACACGGTGATCGCTGCGGACATGATGACAGGATTATCCGCCGACACGCCTCAACCATGTTCGATGCATGTTTGCTTCACACATGATTTAAACATATCTGCAGGCGGTCTTTGTATGACCAATTTGACAGAGAACCGTCATACAAGAAAGAGCAATGCCTCAGACAATGTCTTCAAACTGTCTTTTGTACGAAGGCTTTATGCGCTTATCTTCTTGGGGGTTTGAAAAAAAAACATTTCAGACATTCAAAACATCAAAACACTTTTCTTTTTTCTTTTTCTCACGCCCTTTTCCCTCGGTCCACTCGGTATTTCGGGATGTGTACACACACATTCCGCGTTGTATCGCTCGTCTACCGCGCGAGATATCTTCTCAGTATGGGAGCGGCTGCAATGCCGCCCTATATGGAAAGCCGCGCAACTGCCCCCTTGAACGCCGACTTCTCCGCGGGTTATAATAATGCGTCCGTCCATCAGATAGATATATACGGTGTCACGAAGACCGCGTCCACGTCGGCCTAAATGGCGCTCTGTGGGAGCCATTCCGGGAGATAGCGCCTCTACTTTCTTTTCTTACTTTTCTGGCGCGTTCCTCTCGAGACCATCAGTCCCGTCCCTCCGCGTCAAGGAACGACCGTTCAACCCGAGCATATACCGCAGCACTGCACCGTGCGCGCGGGAAGGAACATTAGGAAGGCGATAAGCATAGAAGTCCGCGGCACCTTCTCGCTGGGCGACGCACACCTATATGTAGTATATAGTCGGACGCGCCAAAAACTGACAAAAATAAATAGGCGAATGCCGAATCTTA
This sequence comes from Ixodes persulcatus, assembly GCA_013358835.2. NCBI lineage: Eukaryota > Metazoa > Arthropoda > Arachnida > Ixodida > Ixodidae > Ixodes > Ixodes persulcatus. Next base: position 603,642 of record JABSTQ010011517.1, read on the forward strand.
AAAAAAGAAAAACAAAAAAGAAAGAGGGAGCGGGGCGGGAGAGAAGGTCTTCATTGTAAAGTGTTGTGCGCGATCGAAATTGCTAATTAACTTAAGGGATTGGAATTAATTGCAGTCATGTTGCGTGTGTCCTGTCTAAAAGAGCTAAAATCCGCCTATATTTACCTCGTGTCAAAGAGATCTCACTTCTTCTGTCTAGAGTTTTGGGAGGTCCCTTCTCGAGCGCGTGGTTTTTGAAGTGCTTCTCTCGCTCGAGTGCTCGGGCAACAACGAATTCTGCAGGGCTATGATATCGTACCGGTGCGTTTGATAGCAAGCTGTGCGCACATGTGAGAAGAACTCATTGACAAAGCTTATGAAGGACATATTTTGTTGAATATATCTCCTTATAGATATTCAAAAATAGACCGAGGAAACTTTAAAAGAGTCGCGGTGCGAAGACATCGAAACTGTCATCGATATTTAAAAAACAGGCTTTGGCGGTTTTTTTTTTACATTTTATTTTATGCGTTTTATTTATTGAATACCGCACCGCGGCCAGGTAAGTCGGCGGCATCAACACACAGGGAGCGGCACCGTGTAAACCCAACGGCGACGTCCAGGTTGTGTACCCGGGTCTTCCCCGAACTCGCTCCCCTTGCCCAGCTCGGTTTCCGAAGCTGCTGCTGCGCATGTTTCAGGGAATGAATCGGTTTGGGAGAAGCGTCGGAGCCTTACGCAACACCGCGGGAGGCCTGACTTGGGTTTCTAATTGCGTTTCTACATGCCCGTTCGGCGATGGAAGAGTGTTGCTGCCCAGCCGCAGGGGGAGGGAAACTTTTCCGATTAGCGACTCGTTGGAAAGCTCCTTTTGACGGATGGACCGGGTCGAAGAGGTTCACGCTCCCGGCAAACAACAAACAAACAAGAAAAGAATTCGGCCATTATACAGCAACCAAAGAAGCTTCGGCAAAGGTTTCATTCGTCACAGACGTTGTGTTGCTCCCTCGAGCTTGCCGCTTGTAAAAACGCAACCAACTATCGGTTAATACGAAAGCCCGGCTACAACGAAGAAAACTAATTTGTGCCAGAAATCATCCAGCGGTCCGGGGTTGTGTGCGCGCGCTTAACTCGCAGAGCCCCTCCGCCCTGACTGACAGCTACCGCGACCTATCCGAGACCTCTGTCCGAGGATTCTGAGACTAGTTCTTTTTGAAAGAGGTACAGCGTAGAGATGGCCGCGGATAGCTCGCTCAGCGGGCCACTGCTATTTGGCAAAACAAGTATATGTGTAACAAAGCGAGGGCTAACTAAACGCTAACACATCCGGTTACGCTTCCGTGCCACTAGGGCACTGTCTCTTGGCCGCGGCCATCTTTCTTCGTATAAGCAACTAGTCTGCTCCTGAGTCCTATTTGGATTGCTCGTAAAAAGATAATTCATTAGCCGAAGAGGTGGAGGCGCTTTGTCTCGGTCGTCCGTCCATGGTAAACGGAGTTGGAAACACGACAAGTTTAATTACACTCGAGGCTTCCTTTTGCGTTCTACGAATTCTATTAGCGGGGACTCAGCGAAGTCACGACCGGGTGTCACGGGAGAAAGCTCAAGAGGACGCATCCCTGGCATCATCCTGGCGTTGCGAAAATCCGCACGACAAAGGAAAATGAAAGATGGACGCACGGGCCGTTATAGATTCGTTTGATTTCCTGCGGGCCACGTCCGTTGCTTCCCACGAACATCAAAGGGGCCGTGATCCTGGTAAGGGCAACGGGGAATGACTTCCTCGGCTCATCCTCCACGACGGACGGTCGCCGGGAAATTTTGACGGATTGGGCCCGCCGTGGAACCGTGCCAATGCGTAAACGCGGAGATGTTGGCTTCTCGCCCTCCCTTGCGCATGCTGCGGCTGCTGCTGCTGCAATCGTCAGATGCCTTTCGGCGGCCCACCCAGGTTTTCGAAATCAATGACTGCGTCGATGGTTTATACCAGGCCTGTCGGTTCTTCCGATTGCACGGAGACGCGTAGATGCGCATCGGCGAATATAGATGTCGCCAGCGATTGCCTGTCCGCTTTATATATCAACATCAGCTTATTTCGAATACTCAAAATCGTTGCGAAAACGTGAAGATTACGTTTCAAAAGTTTCTTTTTATTTGTTTTTTTTTATTTTACCGTTTTTCCGCCTACGGGAAAACGATATACTAACCAAGCATCCTGCGCTTCCGTGCATGAATAGTTTTTTTTTTTTTTAATTATCTACTACAGCCAGTCTTAATTCTAGAAACAAAAAGTTAAGAGCAACACCAGTGCTATTCCCGCATTCCCGCCGTTGGGCCTCTCTTATTGGGTGGGCCCAATGCCGATAGCGCATTATTGTAAGAAAAAGAAACCTAAATATAACCTGTGGCGAAAATGGTGGCTAGGCACTGACTAAAGTTAAGAGAGCGTGTCAGGACTCGGGACACTGCCTCCACGCGCAGCATAGAAGATATATATATATATATATATATATATATATATAATAAAAAAGCGTCGCTTGACAAAATAGATCGATGACACCACCGTAGGAGAGACGCGTAAGCATTACGGTAGCCTATACGGTCAAAATAATCTCCAGTGAAGAAGGAAGGACGCAGTTACGTCAACTTACCACAGTGGCGAGCGCCAACACCAGTGCAAGGCCCGTCATGGTATCCAACGGCGCTGCAACGAAGAAGAGAACAGCAAGTTAGCGTGGCAGAGATATTGCGCCTTAAAGTTCACACTTGTTGCCCGATTCATCGCTCTTTCATAGGGCGGAACAGTTTAGTTCAGTCAAAATGTTCAACAAATGGTCATAATATAAACGTTGGAACGACCTGAGATGCCGCCTGTAGTTAGAGTGATATTCTTTACTTGAAAAAAAGGAAAACCCTGCGTGGACATATTATACGCAGAGGGGGAGAGGGGGGAGTTAAAGCTCAGAGAACTCACACTGAACACAGGAAGCTCCCGTGCCAGAAAGTACCAAAGCTCTCGTGACAAATGACGTCATGACATTCATTATTTGTGCAGCAGGTTAATTGTTTCACAAGTCCCACTGCCGATGTTTTCATACATGAGTGTCACACCGGAAGGAACATTTTCGAGCAGCGAGACCGAAAGTGACGCCCCTTCTATCGCACCCGGGCAGCAATGAGAGTTTCAAAAACCCGGCAACATTTTGCAACGTGCATTGAAAACAAATAACGAATAAATAACGAGATACTTCGTCGTAGCCTTGTTCAATCGTGCCAATGACGCAGCTTTTTTAAAAATTTATTGCCGTAGGACGCTTAGTTTGTCGTGACTTTGATGACCCGAACTTTTTTCTTTTCACTCCCGTCGAAGGGAAGAAAACGTCGAGAACCCCACTAACGAAATTTTCTACGCCGCCGTGATCACGAACGACCTCAACACCGCTGACTTGACTACTCGGAACCACAGCACCGTTGCAAACCGCGTCAACGATGCACACGCACACACACTGACAGTAATTCAATCCCGGCGCAGCGTACCGTAACAGCCAAATACTACTATACGCAGCGTACCATACAAACAAGACGCGGCCGCCCAAGGGACAGACATTCGGCGCATAATTCCTTTCAATTAGTAGTGCCTCCCCGTCCCCCAATTTTCCTTCTGGCTCACAAAAGAATAAAGATTTCCGCTCAAGGCCAGGGCTCCGCGAAGCACGGACTCTCACAAACAAGACAACGAACGCGCGCTCCGCGCACGTGGATAGCTGTTTGAATCCCCGCGTTCGTGCGCGTGTATTTCTGTGCCCATGTGTGTTTGTGTCCAATTAGCCACGCGGTGGATGGTTGGCCGTGTAACGGCGACCTTCACGGCACGTCTGAAGCGAGACAGGACACGTCGAGCACGGCTTGCACGGCGTGCCCGGTCTTCCGTCCAGAGAGCCAGACGGCCGCGGTTTCGGCTGCTTGCCTGGCGGCCGAACGACGGGCACCGGCGACACGGAAGCACACCGTCGCCTCTGAACGGAGAGGAACGGGGTGTGGTCTATCACACAGGCGTTTCATCGAAGGTGCCGCCAGGCATGTTTCGCGTGACGAGGTCGAGGTGACAGTGCGTCGGCTCATGGGACAAGGCTGTATTTGCGACTCCAGCGAAATCGACTCCGCGTAGCGGCAACGCCGAGAGGCTCAAGAGAGGAGGTCGTTTAGACTCTGTCGTCTGCTATCGCTACTTGGTTCTCGTAGGCAGCATAGAAACAAACATTGTTTCCAGTAATTATTTTTAGGCTTCCGCCGTGTCATTGCTACGCACTGTCTAGAAGAAGGTGTCTGCCGTTGAAAAATCGCTTTGTTTTCATATGTAGCACCGATTTTACGCTGCAGGGCAAGAAATTTGCGGTGGTCCCTCGTGCTAACGACGAAAACGACCTCCTTTTGTCCGCCATTTTGCCTGACTAGCGCGCCCCCTATAGTTCGCTGGAGTCGCAAATACAATGTATAAATGCGGGGGAAACATTGCTAAACCCGGTTTCACTTTTTAACGTGAAACGTTCTTTGGCTAGGCGTTCGGCATTTCGTGAAGCTCAGATGGAAGCGTGGGCCGCGAGCCGTGACACTGAATGATTTTTGAGTGTGCGCGTCTTTGTGTGTGTTGAGGGGGAGGGTGGGAGGCCATCGCAGTAAAAAAGTGTTATGCACCAGGCAGGAACCAAGCCCAGACTATTTAGATTATTAAGCGAGTGAATTTCTAGCATGTCACGACACGTGGCCGTGAGTTAAGGTGCTATTTGACGGGAAAGGCCTGCGGGGTATCCGCTCTGCGTGCGGCACATAGCAACACGACACCCTGTCACACGTTTTAACGTGAAACGTTCTTTGGCCAGGTGTTGGGCATTTCGTGAAGCCTGGATATAGGCGTGGCCGCGAGGCCCGACACATATTGGATGACGGGTGGAAGAAGAGGGTGAGGTGCTCAACGACTATTGGTTAACGGGGAAGTCATGTGACCAGAGGGGTAGGTGAGGAGGAGCTCGACCACCTGTGCCCACTGAGGGAGAGGAGCTCGATAGTATGGAAGGCTCTGGAAGATCCCCAAGTTTATCGGCCCGATTATCGCTTCATTCTAGGAGCAAGTGTACACATGGCACGCGTTAAACTATCTGATCAAGAACGCCGTGAACGTAGGCGTCTGGAAACTCAGAGTATCGTTAAACGTTTGTGGTGCCTGAACGTTTCACGTATACAACACAATTGCCTAGAAATTTGCCTTTTCTTTCTTTTTTTGCCGCCTTAGTGGTTTAGAGGCAAAGCGCCGGCTACTGAATTCCCAGGTGGCGGGTTCGAATCCCGGCCGAGGTTCCCGCCTTGCATCTAAAGGAGGCTTATTGCGCGGAGAAGGCGCCGCGTGTAACCGAGATTTCGGTCGCATATCACAAGATGCCCAGCTGGTCGAAATTAATCCTGAGTCCTCCGCTGGGGCGTGCCAGATGACCTTCGTTGCTTTGGCATGTATAGAACCCCTAAATTTAACTCCTGACATTACGTTTCACTTTAAGGCCGACCGCCACAAACGCCTCGATGGAGACAATCAAGCGGCACTAAAAGTGCATCGTCACAGCACTCGTTTTCTTTGAGGGTTTGCTATCATGTACTAAACGGGAAATACTAAATAAATAAGCCTAAATAATCACTTAAATACAGACATAGAAACTAAAGCAAACAATCCAAAGCAAATGGAAAGTGCATAAAGACGTATACTTTAATTTTTAATGCATTATTTCACCATTTATGGCATTAAAGAAATAATTCTGACCCCGAGGACTCAGCATACATTTATAAATCAAAGCGCCTAGGAACTATGGCATATGCGCACAGGGCAGAAGACTAATGAAAATGGTAGATCAGATCAGATCACAATGCACGTTATACACGAGAACGCGAAGGAAGTTTTTTCCATAGTTACGCAGACATGAAGCAATGAACTACGAATAGTAATTCTGGTAATGACAATGTACACCAAATAGTATACCTGCAATAACGTTTATTCATTCATTCATTCATGGTGAGTTAACCGGTGTTTTGATTCAGTTTTATAGACATGCGCGAATAGTGGATTTTGAATTCAAAGCAAATAGTAGTTTTGGCCGAATATTTTCGAATCAAACATCGAATAGTCTCTTCAAGGTTTTCACTACTGCACCACACCTAAACGAAAACCCATCGGAACTTCTAAAGGTTGTTTTCAAGCTTTCACTTGTCCATATCTAATCTAAGTTTATTTTAATCTAGCGGCATTTATGGATTGTGGCCTCAGAGAGTCTGTTGGCTCCATGCGTATTAACCACAGTTTAAGTTTAACAATTTTACAGTAGCGTAGATATCGACATTCACAAAGTTTCCGCTTTTCCGCTTGAAAGTCGGCTTCCTTTTTAAGAATGTGACTGCGATATTTGTACTTTTCAGTGTTGATCGAGCGGGTTAGCCCCGTTGAGCGCGCTTCCTACCGAGCACCGGTGCACTGCGGAGAAGCAACAACCACAAAGCTAGCAAGCTTTGCGGGTGTTGCTTCTCGGCAGCGCACCGGTGCTCGGTAAGGAGCGCACTCAACGGGGCTAACCGGCAGGGGTGAACACTTCGAAAAATACGAACACGAGCACATCTCGAAGCGAGTATCGAATAGCGTATTATTCGAAACTAGTATTCTAAAATTCGAATACTCGCGCAACAGTTTTCTCTCATTCTTTATAACATCTTCGTTCGCGCTCTTTAGTGCGTGTCGCGGCGCGGATTTTATTACGAGTGTAGATTGTTTTGCGTCGGTAGCAGCGGGCCGCGGGCCGGGCGTCACTGAAAAGACCGCGGCCATCATCCGCGACCGGATCGCGGGCAGGGGTTCGAAGAACCCAGGGCTATACCAATCACCCACAAAAAAAAAAGAAGATCGCAGCACATTCACAGCACGTGGTTGGTTTAGCCGGTGACACCCACAAAGAAAAGGCGCGTCGTGACGATGCACTTTTGACGCTGCTTGATTGAATCCGTCGGCGAGTGGTGCCTGCTGCGACCAAGTATAGTGGTGATATATATATATATATATATGTGTGTGTGTGTGTGTGTGTGTGTGTGTGTTTCTTGCCGCATTCCGCAGACAAACTGAGGCGACAGCCGAGGTGCTGCAACTCGGTGTGTACAACACACATCACACACACCCGGTCTCCACCACCGTTCGAAATTTGGCGAAGGTGCAAAGATTACATCGTAACATCGCGTGACACGGTGTCAGGTGAAGCTGCGACGTCAAAGTTACGCAAAGTTAGCGGGAGAACTTGTCCGCTAAATTGTACGGGGGGGGGGGGGCAGAGAATGACGTCGCCGTCTCACGCGGCACCGTGATTTCCCGTTAAATTCAGCGGGAAGCGTTTCCCAATCAAGTTAGTGGGCAGAACCGTACACACACCGCGGATCCGCTGCAAAACCTTGCCTATAACGGCTTTTGCCGTAAAACAACGAAGTATGGATGGATAACTAATAAGGACGGCACCCTTTATAACGGCCGGTAGCTTGCGCCACCCAGCCTAAAAAGAACAAACAAAAACCTGATTTCCCCTATCCTCCTTCCAAGTCAATGCGTTTCTGTAACTATCACCAGGCCACGAATGTGATCGCCAAACCCACCTTTAAAAACTCTGGCAAAAACAAAAACACCTAAAACATCGATTTCCGCTTTCTTTCCCCGGCGAGGGAGTCGCCAATTTTCTTCTGGTCGAACCTTGTGAGCGACACCTAACACCAGACCCACCGGGGGACAGGGTTGAGACTTTGGGCCGGATCCACGCGGGACGGAGTCACAGTTTTCTTCTGTCCCGCCCGTCCACCAGCTGTGCTAGTTAGTTGTACTTCGTAGACGAAGCGTAAACGACTCGGGGTTTGCCTGGCGAGCGTCAAAACGCAGTTGACAGGTCGAATGAAAACGCGGCACGACGCAAGGGCGCGAAAAGTAATCAGGGCTCGACCTCGAGACGTGTTGCAGAACGGGGGCCGTTATACATCTGGAAGTGATTAGCTTTATATACGGGAGACCTCCCAAGATCGAAACGGAGCGCTGGATCGCGTTTAATGATCACGCGTCAATTATATAGCGACCTGTCTTTGATGCGGTTATTAAAGTCGTTAATAGTGCTACAGTGAACGCGGCAAGGCCCGTCACTTTATGAGAGTGGAAGACAAGCGGTGGTCTGGTTCGCGCGGAAGAAAACGAGCCGTACTACCTACTCTGCATGAGCGGGAGAAAAAAAAATAGATATGGCAGCGTGGATTGCCGGAAACAAAAAGAAGTCGTTATTTAGACCATTTGATTGTCAGCCTGTCCTTGAATGGAGACACCGACGATGACACGAAATTTCTGTTTTAGAGTGTTTAAAGGATTATTTTTTTTTTCAGAAATAAATTTTGCTTGGGAAAATAGGGTCATTGAAACAAATTACTTCTCAAATATATAAGTCAAGAGCATGTTGAGATTATGGAAAATTTGCCTCTGTGCCTCTGTTGTCCTTGAAAACTTCAGTGCTACGCAAATACAGTGCAGGGGCACTCCTTTTTATGTTGAAACGAAATCTTGCACCACTCGTGGCTTATGGGGGCAACTGAATGAGCAATGGTATTGACTGCAGAGCGATAATAGAATGCTTAGCCTTTCCCTGCCTTTCTAAAGCTGTTCGTGACAATTGCGTTGTTGTTGTTGTTATTTTCGTTTTTTACGGTTTCTCCGCTATTTTTTTATCTCACACAGCGTAGACACCACGCCCTGGATTTGAGTAGCAGCGCAAAGATAACAACTTTGGGTCACCATTCACAGCAACGACGTAAACAAGAACAGCGAAAACATTTTCTTTCTCCGCACAGGTGTGTATACGCCAAACTTCATACTTGTAGCGCACACACGCACGCGGCTTGCTTACTATATATGCGATTAAGACAAAAACTGCAAGTCCCACCTCCTTTTTTTATTTTTTTTTACTCTTTTTTTTTTAAAGGTAGAGAAGTCAACTCATCCATCGGGCCCGGCCTCGTTGGTGGAGCTGCAGAGTACTCGGTGAGCCCAATAATGAGGCAGGGATAAAGGAGACGCGGCCGTAACTCTTGCAACATGGTGGGCGTCACTTTCTTTGGCCGCTTCGAAGGAAGGTGGTGTCGGCGGCGTGAGAAGGCGGCCGCTTGGAAAGAAATAAGCCACGGGCCGAACCAACACCTCCTAGAGAGCAAGGCCGGAGCACCGAATTTTCGACGTCACTTAAAGAAGGCCAACGTGGGGCAGGGACTGAACACGAATGCTGCGTCCGCAGTGTTCGGCTCAGACTAGTATCCCCCGGATGAAGAGGCCGAACACGGACCAAGCACCCGTCTCCGATCTGTGACCCGAGTCGGCCTTCTTTGTGTGACGTTGAAAACTAAGCGCGCTCCGGCCTCGTGATCTGGGAGGTGTTGGTCGAAGAGCCATCCGCTCGAAGCGCGAGCGCAGATGGAGAGAGACGGATTGCGGGTCCCGAGTGAGCTGTCTCCCAGACTTGGCTGGACTTGGCTTTTAGGAGGCACCGCCCACGGGAGAGTGCATCCGGGGCTACCCGTTCGTATTTGGAGCTCGGCGGTGTGAGGTGCAACGACGTGCACATGATTGTTTCTCGGAAGCCGTTTTAGGTCTTCTCAAAACACGCAATTCTTTTTTTTTTTTTTTTTAAGAATCTAGACATTAGTGTGCACGGAGGTTTCTGTTCAAGGTCTCGAAGTAGTGCCTTTCCTGAAAGGTGTTTCTGCACCAATAGAAATGTTTGTTCGTTTGTTCTAATGTTGTTGTTGTTTTTCAATAGTGCTAGCATTAGGTGGACGAGGTCTTTGCTACCTTATTTAACGCCATAGCCACCGCAAATCCTGACCGCACTTATCCAGATTATAATAGCCGGATACAGACATTCCGTGATTGTCGTTGAGTTAATATAGTAATACTGGGTAATGTTTATTTTAGTCAGAAGAGCCTCGGGCGCCGCAGAAAGGAAGTAGCCAATATATTTAACGTCAGTTTCGTTTTTATTAGTTGCCCAACAGGAGAATCGGAACGGCAGCGAATTAATACTTCCGCTCTGTTCGGGAAGTAATGCCTCCAATAGCAAAGAAATAGACATCGATTTAATGGCTAGTCCGCCCTCTAGCGGGTGAGGACAATTACTACCGCTTAGAATAACCAAAGCCCGTGCACTGACATTTCGACGTCATCGCAGTGAGATCCAGGACAAACACAGATTGGACAGGAATGCTGTGCCAGCGTTCCCCTGGGCCGCGTGGCCAATCTACGCGTCGGAGGACGCTCAACGTCGGGTTCGGGGTTTACTTGCTGGGTCATCCTAGCTTGATGACGTCACGTGGAGGTATAGGCTGTTCGCTGGCTTTGATTGCTGGTCAGGAGGCCTATAAAAAAAAAACTTTGTCTCATCCTACGATGGACTAAAGGCCAAAGCCACGGTCAGCCAGGTCCAATCACGTTGCGCGCTAAACTATGTCGCAGCCAGAACAAGCGGCCACGTGATCTGGAGCCGATTATATGCCGCCAATGTTGATCATAGCCACGCGCTGGGGTTGGCAAAGCACAGGACACGCGCTGAGTTCCAGACATTGTTATGGCTCGGCTATTGTCGTCGTTGCAGCGATTGGACACGGGCCACTACTCGAATGCTTCTCGAGCTATCAATTATCACGAGCCTAAATCGAGTGCCCACGCAATGCTCGGGTCCAATCTATGAACCGCATTCAAATATCGTCATACGGGTGTACTGCGATCCCCGCGTTACGTCATCGAATTTTGCAAGGGAGAGATTGAATGAAAATGATCGCTTTTGTCCTTGAAATTACACCGCAACAAAGGAGTTTCTTGGCCAGTGGCATAGCATGCGAGTATCCTTGAGTCCCACTCGTGCCAGTAAGCTCGTGTAAAGTGAAAAACATTCCAATTGAATATCGTTGCACAGCTCCTTTAACATTGATTAGGGGTGGACGAATAATGCCCCGAATCAAAAAGCGCTGCATCATTTCTATAGCTACGACACTGCAAAGAGTCTCTATGTTGTGGCTTTATTTGGGATGCAAAATTGATGAGTCACTCAGTGCTATTCAATTTGAACCACTGTCCGCCCATACCCATTAGTGATCCTAGACGCAGGCACCGACACGTGCATCGAAGCGAAATACCACGCAATTTTTAAGTGGCCTTTGATTGGATCTGGAGGCCCGTAGCTTTTACCTTTAGTCCAGCCTAGGGTGAGACGAAGTATAGGGCGAACGAAATATACAGAGCACGCCCGCACTTGGCCGCACACTAACCTCAATCCTTCCTTCTCATGGTTACCAACCCGAACAATATATCCCGCCGACAACGACATCTCCGAGGCGCTGCTTCTGATACGGCCCGCTGTGTGTGTGTGTGTGCACACACGTACAGACGCGCGCGCGCAATAACCTGGCTAACTGCCCGTCGCAGCGCAAACAACAGCGAATGCCCCCGAGGGACTCCTCACAAAGCGCCCCGGAATGGCGGCGCCGAGCGAGCGTTCCTCGGGCAAGACCAGCGCGAGTCGTGATCGAGCCAGGTCGTGCAGTCGTGTCCACCCCGTCCTTCCCGGCGTGGGAGGGAGAGCGTGACCGACGTCTCACGCGCCGGAGAAAGTTCCTTTATTTGTTTTCAGGGTTGCGACTGGGCGTGGATCGCGCGCTCGTCCAAACGAGAGAGAACCAGGCAGTTCTCCGGAAATAGCCAAAAGGTCCACGTGCGGAGACGGGCTCCGAGTGAGAGAGTCCGAGAAGTCCCCCGGTCGAGGACACTCGCGGTGCGCATCTGGAGCGTCGAGATCGAGGCGATTCGACGCTGATTCACGATGTACTCTACACCCTGAGACGAGGGGAAACAAAATGCGGGACAGTCGCGCAGACCGTTATTTCATTTTTTCTTGTCTCAGGGCTTCTGCGGAGCTAAGATCGTCTGCTTCTTTCGCAGGGGTTATGGTGACGTCAGAAGGCCGAGCTCTGATTGGCTCTGATTGAAAGATAGTAGGTAGGCCTCAAAGCAACTGCTGCTTCGAGGTCTACCCACTATTCTTCAATCAGAGTCAATCAGAGCTCGGCGATAAAGACAGCGAGAAATTTGGCTTCCGTGATTGTCCGGCGTCGCCCTTGACCTTGGCGCCGGCCAATCACGGCGGTCGAATTTCTCGCCGACGTTATCGCCAAGTGTCCAGATTAGAGCCCCTGATTACAGGTTTGCTAGAGTTCCTGTATAGGCTCCCTACGGGAGCCAGAGTTGCGCGTTTGATTCCACGTGCCGCGTGCCGCCCTCGCCGCTATTCGCCGAGATCCGATCACGTGAGGAGCCGTATCAAGTGTCGTGCAGCAAAGTAGACGTTGCACGTGCCCCGGCGTACGTTCCCCGGCTTTTGAGCGCGCCGCGCGCCTCAAATGCGCGGCGCTGCTATTCGCCGAATTCAGTCACGTGAGGAGCTGAATCCACATGCCATGCATGAACGCGCAACTCTGGCTCCCGTAGGGAGCCTATATAGGGTGCCTTCATGTGCGCTTTGCTTAGGGTGGAGACATCTGGCCATTTTGTCCCACACTTTTATTTTTCTTTTTTGTTCAGAAGCGCGTGAAAGAGCGTTTCCCTGCACGCGTTTGTGGCGCTGACTGTGCTATGGCGACATTTTGTTTTCGTCGATTTCTTTGTATTTTCCCCGTGAGCGCGTGCTGTCGGCATCGGGTACTACAAAGGGTGGCATCACCCTAAACAGAAGGACATTGAGGCACCTTAAGCCTATACAGGAACTCTAAGGTTTGCAAGCATTGCGCGCCGACTGGTGCCCCATGCGTTCAAGCTCGTGCAGCATGGGTGTGAAGGTAGCTTTGGCAGGCTTGCAATTTCACGTGCTTCCTCGCTCGAGCAAGAACACGGCGGCGAACAGATGCACTGTTTGCAATCGTCTATAGATTATTCTAAAGTCGCTGGATCGTGGGAAACTAGTGCCATTGCCTTCCCCGCCTGCTAGCCGAACGCAAACAAATACTAAGATACAGACGACCAAAACCTCGCAAGATTCGGTCCCCGTTGGTAAGGCAATCGCCATTCCGGAACCTTCAAATGTGTAAAGCTTCGAGAAGGTCGTTCTAATCCAGTCGCACCAAGATCACCATGGAGCATCATCGTACTGAAGGCGTTCCTGGCCAATATAAGCGTCTTTGGCACTGTATATACAATCAACTTATCAATCATGCCCATCTCCACGTATCTCTTACAATTATATTGTTCGTCTTGCGTATTTCAAGACAGGGAAATTATTTTTCAATGCCTCCAAGCACCGACACCGCGTGTGGTGGTGGTACGAAGATGTACGCTTGTTTCGCCGGTGTGGGGGATTAGCCCCGTGCGCGACCGAAAGCGTCGCTGTGGTCGGCCTTCCACGATTGGTCGAATGCTGACTATGACGTCAGCAAAGGATTTCTCATCGACGGAAATAAGGGGAATGGAAGAACTTCAATTTAGACGGTGTTGGTAGTGTTGCTTTAAGAGCGCAATGATTTCAAGCTTCCACCAGGCTCCTTACAAACACCATCGAACTTGTTGTTCCCAAGGTAATGACGTCACGAAAGGTAACCATAGGAGGGCGCCACTAAAACATCTCGCCGCTGCGAATTTAGATCGGCTCACCAAGAATGTAGAGGTCAAGGAGAAATTGCTCATTCATGAGACAAAATGGCGACCATAGGGGGATCTTGGCGCTACTTTCCCACAATCCAGTTACTTTAGATCATTATAGTGCCACTAAATAAGCTACGCTTCAGAGTAACGACACTTACCCATCTTGTGGCTTAAAATCGTGGTTGCCAATTATCTGAAGCTTTATCTGAAATCACAGGAAACGCTCTTCCGTCCTCCATAAATGTTTAAACAGTTCGCGACAGAGCACAGCAATATTACGTATGGACTTCCTAACACCGAATCTAATGCTGAGGAAGTCGCACTTGAGAATCATGACGATGGGCACTTGCGTCTGCTCTGCACAAGCATCAAGATGGCGGCGCCCACAACAACATCAACAATATCGGGGAGCATGCAGAGTGCCGATACTCTGAACGTAGCTTATTTAATGGCCCTAGATCATTCCAATAATCGCCTGCTACACACTGCCATGTTCGCCTGCTGAGCTGTGGAACGCGTGCTGAACATGCACATGCAGCTCTCTTCTGCAGAATATCAAACGACGCGCATGCGTTCACAGCCCAATGACTCAGCATTTTTCGCCTCGGTGATAAGCGCTGGAAGGGTGCATAGTGTATACTATATACTTTGTTTCAGCTTAAGTCCAGACGCAGCCGACCCTACGAGCTGATCAGACCAATCAGGCAGCATCACACGCGCACCATCACGGTTTTCGTCATGTTTCTGTGCGTGTTTTATCAACGCTGAACCGATCATAAACAAAATAGGTCCAGTGATTTGCACTTTTCACGCTGTTTGACCGGTCCCATCACTACGTGGTGCCGGCTGCATCTGAACTTAAGCCATATTCACACTGCACTCGAGGTAAAATGCCGGTTACTTTGGCTCAACTTCCCGGCTACATGCGGCCGTGTCCGCCCCTTTCATCCCGGAATAAAATGGCCGGATAGAAAGAATTGCGCGTTTCCCAGTTTTATTTATTTAATTTTTTTTTATGGAGCAGCACCGCCTATAAGGTGTATTCACTGGCGGCCATATCTGTGTGCGCTAATGCTGAGCACGTGCTGATGGCGAGCTTCCACAGTTATTTTGCAACGTGCACCCCGCACCATCGAGATTGCCGGTCTTGGGAGCCTATTAATGCGAGGCCGTTCTGAGCATGCGCTCTAAACAGTGACCTCAAATATGGCGGCCAGTGAATACCCCCTATACTCTGTTCCCCCTTAAACTGAGACTAAAATCTCTGCCTTCAGCGCAAGCTTTCTGCCCTAGCTAACACAAGTGTGAACGCGCAGGATATGCGCAACCAAAGCACTGCGGAAGCCAGCGAGCTCGCGCTGAGGGCGGAGCTTCTAGTCTCAGTTAAAGGGTGAGCGGAGTATAGAACCTCAGGACGTCCTCGCTCGCGTCCTAGAGGATGAGGAGACCTTTTTTCTCACCCTGAAGGACGAAAGCGAGGACGGCCTATGGTTCTAGGCGCTTTTTCTCCATCAAAATAGAGAAAAAAAAAAAAAAAAGCCGGGAAAACGCACGATACTTTTTATCAGGCCTTTTCATTCCGGGGGAAAAAGGCGCCGACAACACCACTTGTAGCTGGGAGAAAGTAGATCCCAAATAACCGTCATTTTACTTCGAGTGTGGCGTGAAGAGGGAGCTTGTTCTTGTAAACCTCAAAACGGCGTGCCGACGTTTCACTAGGAGTCTTCACTCTTCACGTTCTTCTGCCAGTTTCGCTCTCCTTGGTGTTTTGTTTAGAGCGTGGCGGTTGAACCGCGTGCGCGTTTGATGATGCGCGTTTGATGATGAAAACGAGCGGATCCTCTTCGTGGTCGCGATTCGAATGCCAATGTGAATGCACCATTAAGCTGAAACGAAGTTACTGTATTGGGGAGGAGATCGAACAGTCACGCCGCTACCGGTACGCTTCAGCTGCGGGGACAACAGACCGTATTTTTTCTTGTTTGTTTTTGATCCGAGGAATTGAAGAAGACGATTCCAATGTCGCACCACGTGCGACTAAAGCACCGACAGAGCGAAGCGCTCGTGCCCAGACCGTGCTAGGCGAGATTAAATTTGTTTGTTATGCTGTTTTAGTAAACACCGGTTCTATTCTTGAGAGTCATGAGTCAGCGCCGTGAATATGTCCTCCTTCTTGTCCTTGGGCTTCTGCTGATGTTTCTTTCTTTTTTTTTGGCGCTGTTTCATAATATTTATACAAAGTAACAATTCGCCCACCGTAAAAGTCCGTTAACTTCAGCTGCAGGGGTGTTTCCACGCCACGAGTTCGGCCTAATATGCCCCTTTCAAAATTAAAATACCGCACGGGAGAGTGTACAAAGAACACCATCCAGCTGCAAAGCTCGTCACTATCGTAATCTGAACTTCCCAGTAACGTGCTGTACGTGGTTCTCGAAACGCACGTACCGCGGTGTTGGGTACTTCCGCCCTACTGCGGTGTTTTCAGAGAGAGAGAGAGAGAGAATAAACGTTTCTTAAAGCACCATGGTCCGGCAAGTTGAGAGATACAGCGTACGACTTGTGTCTCTAACAGGCACCAGAGAAGTAGTAATTACGCTAAATTATATAATTAGAATGGTTGTTGAGCTTTGAATCGGCATGCGTAGTAATCGATCTGTAGTCCGTAGTAGAACGAGAAGAATAGGGCGTGTCTTTAGAACGCCCGGCCTCCATCACGCACCCCATGCCTTTGGCAGTGCTTTGGCTGGACGCGTTCAAAGTGCGCGAGACCCGAAGGCTTATCGGATGTAGTAGGAAGGCTGGAGACGAGACAACTGAAGCCCCTTTCTGCCGTCTCACCTTGCCAGTGACTAGAGTACTTATATGTATTAACGCGATATCGTTTAGGAGCTCGTGTCGGTGGGACCAAAAAATCCCATAATGCAACGCGTGACGTCACATGTGGCTGTTACGTCATGAGTGATCCTATCGACCCGCTAAATATGGCGGGAAAATTTTCCGCTAAATTTAGCGAAAGAGTTTGCCGCCAAATTTAGCTAACAATTTTCCCGGCAAATCTATCGAAAAGCTTTCCTGCTAAATTTAGCGGGTTAATAGGCTCATGACCTCACAACCACGCGTGACGTCATGCGTCATGTGACATGAGGTCACACGTGCACGGCTTGGGAACGAGCGCGGGTTTATATGTGAGAAGGCTTTGCGAACGCGGTGCCCGACAACGCTATCGCGTTCCACTCTTAAAGGCGAAGCTTAAGCGTCCCCCAAGTTGTTTTTTTTACGAGTTTTATAACAATATTGCTCATTTCAACCATGTGGGAACATCCTTATACGACTACGTACTTCACGTGGACATTTTGATATAGGTTCATCATCGTTCGTTCTTACCAGGCAAACGTCTACTGTCACTTAGGCTCCCGGTGAGCGAGATTGATACGGTCGTGACTGGCCTTGTCACTTTAACAGACCTCCTCGGAGACTCGTCATCGCCCATCTTTGGCACGAACCGCACATTGGTTGCTGCTTTGGAAAGAACATGACTTGAAACTAAGAAGAGACTCCAGCTTGCACATAGAGAGGGGAACGAAGGAGTGGGGTAGACAGCTGGAAAAATATCAGACGGGCTTTTCCGACTGAGCCTGCCCAACTGGTTCTCCGCACAAGTAGAAAGAGCGAAATCAAGAACACAGAGATAAAAGTAAATGGACAGAAGGGCAAATATCGAGAAATTTAAACAAAAAGAAAGATTATAAGGTATCGTTTTTTTTTGTTTTTTTTTTTTAGAACCGGCGGAGAAGTGTGCACTGTATCTCCAATTGTTACTCTATACCAATTAGCTACCCCATAGCAACCGTTACATATAAAAAAACAGAAATTGTTTTATACGATTGTGAGAATCGCGACTGAGGTGGGCCAGACTATACGTTGATCGATTGCTTCCGATAGTTGAACAGTATAAAAGAACAAAAGTGAGCACTCAAGCTACTTGATTTCGAGTGTATATGCCTGCTGCGCCCAAATAACAGGACGCCTTATCGTATCTTAATGTAGATAGTGTGATATTGGATACTTTAAAGACGCAGGCAGGCGGCTCACACGTCGTAAAAGAGAGACACGGAGTTTCTCTCCAGACACGAGGAGAGACTTATCTGCGGACACGCCTCTAAAGCATCTTCGTCGCATGTTTGCTTCATAGTGCTTCGAAAATGTCTGCGAATCGTGCTATATTTTTTTTTTTGTATGATTAAAGATTGACGATTAGTTCGCGCTTTCCTTTTTTCCCCCGCTTCCTCCTCTCCCCCTTCTACCATGTCCACCGTTGCCTCTTTTCGCCTCCCCCATGGTGAGGAGGATCTTCTGCCTTGCAGAATTTAGAGTCTGGGCGCCACCCTTGAAGGAAGAAACACGCCTGGTGTATGCAGTTTTTTTTTTTTTTTCGTTTGATGTATCAGCAGTATTGCCGCGGTTTCAGAGTGTTGTTTAAGTGGAATTTTATTTTTATAGCATTTTTTATTGAGTGAGTGTACAATATTTATTTTCAATTGCAAAAGAGCAGCCGGCACCGCTGAAGCGCAGTCAATATCTCTTTTTTTTCTATTTTTTTTAGTTCATACATAATATATAGTATATATATTATTTTAATGCGCCAAGTATAGTTTGTGTCACTAGTTGCATGCAGTACAGGTGAAGCTAGGCAACGCTAGGCAAGGGGAGAAAGGGCAAGCACTAGGAAGGCTGGGTAGGAGGAGAAAACCATCCTCTCTTCTCTAGCGTTCCTAGTGCTCTCCCTTTCTCCCCTCGTCCTCCGTCGCCCTCCTCTATCTTCCCGTCTTCCCAGTGCTCTCTCTTTCTCTCTTCTCCTGGCGTGTCCTTCGCATGCATTGCACACAACTAGTAACCAATGGAACATATCCGCGTCTGTGAAGATCGGCATTGATATGGCGGATAAGATGGTAGTTTCAGAGAATTAAATTAATCGAGACAAGAAGACACGTTGCTACATTCTTTCAATGAAACTCCGCAAGTTACATGAAAAACAGTTGTTCCATTTTATTCCGAATAACTACTACGTTCGTGCGCAGTTGCAGTGCTGACCGGTGATCCTTTAGTTTGGTAACATGCTTTCTTTGAGATGTTTGTATCATTTTCAATGCTGCCACTATAAGGGGGTCGAGGGCTCGTCTAGCTCCCTCGATCTCCGCCATCAATGAACGGAAATAAAAAATGATTTATTATTATTAGAACGAGTTTTGGATATATCAACTTTTATTTCGAGTGGATGGCGAGGAGTAAAGGACTCAAAATAATACGACGGTGTCCTCACGCCGATCGAACAAGACGAGGAAAAGACATCGTCCGCAAGTTCTTGCCAAGTGCTTCTTCATTTCTAACGAGTTAATCGCCTGGAAGCCTATAATTCTACTCTAGTACACGATCAACGCTGCCAACACGACGATACGGTGTTTGAATGAACGACAATTAGAAGAGAAAGGCGCGCGCTTTGGCAGGAAAGGCAAAGTCGCGAACTGATTACATCGATCCCACGTAACCTTAAAGGGTCCGCCCACGTTGTTATGCTCGTTTTTACTTTTTTTTTCATGATCGTATAAAATAGAATTCGGGTGGGAGGCTCTAGCGCGGCGGAGACTACGCAAAACAGCGTGGGAGACCGCGAAGGCCGTATGACAGCGCGGCTCATCAAGGACGCGCCGTTTAGGCGTGCAAGGTTGTCCGGGTTACTAAAAAATTACGCCGCCCGCGAACCAAAAAAGAAAAAAAAGAGAAAAGATTATACAGACAAATTTTTCCAGCCCACATCAACGCAGTGGCGCGCAAAAAAGAAATAAAAACAGTGTTTCTTTCTTGTTTGATTGCTGACGGTACAAAAGACAGGAACTATCATCCAACAACATTAGGTGGCCGAGGAAAGTCGCCATAATACGTGTACGACGGCTCAATCGAGGATACGCGCTGTTCGTGGAATCCGGAATTTCGCATACACTCGCCTTGTTATGTAAGGAAACTACCAGAGCCCAGTTTATAAATAGATGACCTCGTTATGAGGGGGAAAAAAAAGACAACGTCGGCTCGTGTGATCCGTTCGCATGAATGGTCGGTTCGCACGAATGTTTCGACAGGTAGCGCCACCCTATAGGCGGAATCTTCGCAACTCTGGGACGGCCCGCGGTCGCAATCACTGGACCCGACGTCGAGCTAGAACGTCCCCAGTGTCCTGCCGAACTGTGACGCAGCGATCGTGACCAATATAGTTCAGTGACATGACCTTCCCTGTGTTACTCTTTTTGACCACCAGCCGCGCTAGCTAGCAGCCGACCGAGGAGCCTACAGTGCATTGCTCTAGGGCTATTGAAGAACAATGTATAAATGGGATGTACAACGACACTTTTATAGTGTTTCCTCGATAGCTTCGTTTTACGGTCAAACCGTCTACTAGTACACGTACTGTGGTGTAAGCATACTTTATAGTAACAACCGCCACACCGGACATAGTATGTTACATGAATGATAATTGCCTAGTTAAAATGTCAACCTTCCGCAGTTTTTTATACACTGGGAAACCAGCATTCCTTTAAATGTGGTGCCGTAAGTCGTCCTTCAATGGCCGCACAGTGTTAATTCTGTCAGGGCAGATCGTCCGTGCCGTTGCTCTAAAACTTGCCACTATAGAGCGCCTGCAAGTGCGGGAATAGCTCCTAATCCTATTCGCACCTTCATTGGAGGTGACGTCACACAGCGATAAAGATGTTAAGGAGAGAAGAGGGAGCTACCGTTCATCTTGGTGAGGAGCGAAAACTGGCGCAATCTAGTAGCCGAAAAGTGAAACAGGGACAAGAAGGATTATAAATTCACGCCGGTGATGCCGCGATTACAATCTGCTGACCGTTTTTTTCTTTTCTTTTTGTGATGCTTAATAAAGAAAGTCGTACAAGGGTAAGCTTACTGTGGATCAAGAATTACTAATAGGTTCCTCCCCGGACCGCGATACTGCGGAGCTCTTCAAGTTTTGAGGCGAAAACGAGGCTCGACAGGTCGAACTGGAAAAGTTTAATCGTCGAGGTGAGCCTGACGCGCGCACGTCAGAGGTTTAAGGGCTGTTTATACTCCGTCGTAAATTCAACGAGCGCACGCGCTCGTTCACGCCCGCTGACGCTGTCTGCGAACGGGGTGTCTATACTCCAACGTCAAGTTGAACGCGGCGTCGCGCTGAGCCGCTCGACGCTCGACGTCGTAGCTTGCGACGGACTTGGACATGCTCTACGTTCAACGTTGGACGTCGGCGCCGCCGACGCAGGCTATCCCAGAAGCCCTCGCGGGAATGCCTCATTCGGGAATCCGGTTGGCGGGCAATGGCGGGGTCGTCGGGGCCAGTCAGAGTGTGCGAGATGCTGATTTCTGGGATCTGAACCTGTCGTTCTTGCCGTGTGTCGTGTGCTGTTGTCGTGTTCCCGTGTTGGTGTGCGTATTCGGGGTTCGTGCGCTTGACTGGGCAATTTTGTGCGTGGACGTGAACCGCTTCGAGGATGCGCTACCCTCGATTCTCGATAGGCCTATCGACCTAACGAGCCGGTGGTGGTGGGCCGTGGTGTTGGGGTGCCGGCAAAAGCTGGAAGCTCGATGACGCGCCAGAGGTAGGGTTAATTAGAATTAAGGATGACCTAATGTGTGTGCTATTTATAATCATGTGCCAGTCGCACTCACCGGCAGTCGTTCCCGATCGAAAAAGCGTCGTCGAATGTACGGGAACGGCGGTGACGGAAACCTCTGAACTATTTAGCCGGCCAGAAATTTTCAATTTGGCTGTTCCAGCTTGTAAATGGTCTCAGCTTGTAAACGATAGTAGCGATACGCGATGACAATTGGGCTGAATCCTGTATTGTTTGTATAAACTTTGTAAAGTGCGTTACAATTTCGAATGCGTACATTGCGTAATTTAGGCATCGTCCGCTCTCTTCGGTGTCCGTTTCTTAAGTCAGCGTGAAAGTCTACTATGATGATAAGATACCGGCTACCTGTCAGAAAGAGGTTTCTGTGGAATATCGAGTGCATTCATTTCTTTGAAGCGACTCCGGCGAAATCGCCGGAGTCGCTTGGCACGATTCTGGCGAACGTGCAAGTAGCTAAATTCAAAGGTTATCGGGCTTCATTTTTTTTTTTCGTTGACATTTGTGTGGCATTTAGGAGAAAATAAATGCTGGTTTGCACTCGTTATCACCATCATTTGCTTGTTTTTGAACTGCTAACCGCTACCCGAATGGTTGTTTTGAAGCGTGACATGACAACATGAGGACGAACCACACTGACCGATTGACTCTAGGCTAGATGGCGCAAGCTACCGCCCATAGATAACCCGTAGAGACGACGCGGTTACCACGGAGACGCGCATGCGTAAAGTGGGGCAGTTTGTCGGGGCGCGCTAGACCAGCGTTGGTCTGCGCTGGACTGTAAACACCATCGTTCGGGCGCTTCTCGGCGCAACGTATATAGTGGCCGACGAACGTCGTGTCTGCGCCGGCGCGCGTTGCGTTCGTCGACGTTGGAGTATAAACAGCCCTTTAGGCAATCAATTTTCTCTTCAAACTAGACCGGCTGATGGATTGCGCACACTTTGGCCGGGTGAATTCACGGCTACATGCAAACAGAAGACGGACGACTTTGTTTGGAAAATGCGACACGACTAGTTGGCTCAATGGACGTGAGCCTTTGGACCATTCACCGGGACCCAACAAAAACAAAACGGCACTAAGCTGATCTGATGTCCAACGCCGTGCAAACGCAACCTCATTTTATTCTCGTTTAAAGACACGTCATGTTTTTGTTGTTCTTTCGAGACAAAAGTGGAAATGGGAGAGCGCGTTGGCTGGAGTCGGCAGGCAAAAAGACAACGTGCACGAACAAGAGCTACTTTGTACGTGTCGCACTTATGTTTTGGTGGCCTCGGCGTTTTATGCACGATCGTCGACATCGAAAGTATTCCGTTTATCATCTGCACGGCGGCAAGGTCGTCAAAGTGGCGGCTAGGTGACGCTTCAAATGGGCCACGTTTCATTGTCTGAGCCGAGACGGGAGCTGCTCTATCATTGTTTTCGTAATGATCGGGCCGAAGAAAGCAGCCAAACAAACGAAGGAAATGAAAGATATCAAACGAAATAGAATTCAGATCGGCGTTGCATGACCTCCTCTCCTTCGACTGAGCGCGGAGTCAAGATTGAGAGCGGAGTGAGTCTCTCTCTACGACGCTTCAGCTTACGAAGGAACCAGGACGGGCGCTACAAGGTGCACACCAGCCGATCCAGCTCTCCGAACATTTCACGTAACTACGCTCCCCGCGTGTCCAACCTCCAGAGGATCACGTGACACTCGCGCGGCATTGGGTTGGCTTCGATGTTTCGTAGTGTCGTCTACGGTCCATCGTATATGAGGTGAAACGGAGTATATAGACGGACTAGTCGGCCCACACGTCGAGACAGCGCGCATTTTCAAACTCCGGCAGCTGGTGTGTGCAGTGGCGTTCATTGTTCCAAAGTGCTCCGCATCGTATTGAGCAAAGGAGCGTTCGGTGGACCGCTCGCTTACATCCTTCCTTCGTCGTCTGACCTTTTGACTGGGAGGCACCACGAATACCATTCACAGGCACGCGCTGCTGCAGACACGCGTGGAGGCTCAGAGACAATCCGGAGAAAAACACGCACACGGATGGACACGCGAAGTCAAAGCACGGAGGAAGGCAAGGAGCGCGAGCTGGAGACCTGACGCCCTGTCGTTCTCATTCTGTCGCTGACTGTGGGTTAGTTCCGTGGTTCGAAATTATTCGATAAGGGAATGCATTACGGGAAAGTGTAGATGCGCGGTACTGTTGAGTGAATACGAGCA
Source organism: Ixodes persulcatus (assembly GCA_013358835.2). NCBI lineage: Eukaryota > Metazoa > Arthropoda > Arachnida > Ixodida > Ixodidae > Ixodes > Ixodes persulcatus. The sequence continues at coordinate 627,235 of JABSTQ010011517.1, forward strand.
AGAACGCCGGAGCGAGTGGCCTTCGATATACTATAGTATGCTGCGCTACCTCGAGGTTGATGAAGCTGTGGAGTGGCGGCTGCGAGAGTTTGCGCTTACTGCAATGTGCACGCAACATGCCCCCCTCTCCACTACGCTGTTTTATCAGCCTCAATGTAGCGCAGCATCTAGCGAAGGCCACGCGCTCCGGCATTCCCGCCCATACTGTTCACGATAGTGCATACAATTACCCACGCACACACACAAACACACACATTTATATATATATATATATATATATATATATACGTAGGCCTCGTCTCGTTAATATGGACACCTCCGTTTACCTCAAAAAGCGTTCATAATAATGAGACAAAAATGCTCACATTTACCCAGGACGCATCCCCGAAAATTTTAAATATGTAGCGGGGGATCCATATTAACAGAGTCCGTATTCACGAAACGTGAGGGCGCAAGCATAAAAAATAAAATAAAAAATAAAAAACGCGCGTGCATGTTCGCATTCACGTACGTTCTGGGCAGAAACAACCTCGGCTTCTCGTGATAAGACTCGAAGATCTGCAGCGGCTTGAAATCATCTCAAGTGAGACGAAGGCGGGCCACGGCCCTCAAAAAAGCGCAGCAGCGGTCGGTCGACTCGACACGCTGCCTGAGCAGCGAGAAGAAACTCTGCCTGCCTGGGGCGGCTTCCTTCTGATGCCAATTAAAACGGCAGTTGCCCGACGCGGCCGATGCGGGCAAAGCCCTAATTATTTATCTCTGCACGGGAAACGGACCGCCCGGGGTAAATCGTACAGCCTGAGTACATTGTTCCGCACGCAAATTGCTCGTTAGATAATAGCCGCAAAATGGAGAGAACAGAAATAATAATGTTGGTGGCGGTTTTGGTTTGACGATCCTAAATGCACGAAAGAAAGATGCATGTCTTGTGCTGCGGGAAATATTTATTGTTGTTGACTGGTTAAAGTGTTTCCGTTTATCGACATCGACCGGCCTTCTCAAAGTTCGAATATTAATTCTAGAAAAATATAAAATGAAAAGAAAGGTCTGATTTGTCTATGGCGTCCGTATTTACCAAAGACGTACCAGGGTCTTGCAAATGAAAAATCTCGTAGGACTTTCTTCCCGAAATGATCGATTTCATACATCCCCGAGGTTCGTGCGTTAGGTCATCTTGAACTGACACGCAACTCCCACCGTCCCTAACTGCACAACAGTCTGAAACCCAGTCTTAGTTTTCAAATTAAATTTAGCGGCTGCCCCACCCTTCTCGCGAAACCATACTACATTATCGCAGGATGCCCCTGCACCCAGGCATCGATCATCCGCCTGACGGTCTTCTGCACCTCCTCATCCTGCAGAGCAGCGCCCTTAGACGCCGGAGGTCTTCTTACGGTTGCCCACCTGCTGCATGGGGCGCCCCTCCTATCGCCACCAAGCTGATTCATCGGGTCCATCGGACTGAGCTTCTGACGCGAGCCATCAGTTACGCCCTAGTCCCATAAGAACCCCAAACAGAAACAACCGACATTGACCAACTTCAAGTACATGCAGCATGCACGCGAAGGCATCTTTGCCATGGGCTTGCAATCACTTGGGCTTGCTTCGCCGCAATGTAGCTTCACACGCAGGCACCGAGAGCTTGTAAGCCTGCCAACCTTAATTAAGGTTGTTCGGTGCTGGTTGTCGGTATAGCCCCGAGAGCGAACACAAGCGTCGCTGCGGTCGCCGCGCCCTGATTGGGTGAGGTGTACCGTGACGTCAGGGGAAGGACTCCGCTCCGCGATCTCGCATCCGGCTCGCTTCCCAGCCCCGGTGCCCCGGTTTCCTGGTTTGGCCGTTGTGTGCCGCAAGCACTTCGAGGAGCGGGACTTCGTTTACTCGGTGTACAAGACGCTGGGTTAGTCCGATACCGACGTGCTTCCGTGCCTTTTATAAGCGTGCTTGTCACTTTTACCTTTATAATTGGGTTAAAAATCCCGAAAGCTATCGGCGGTGGCAATTCCGCCGATGAACTTCCCGGTCGGTGAAACGGCGGCGTAAGTGTTTCAGACGCTGGAATTCTGTTGCTTGCATGTTCATGATTTAGGAGAATATTACATCCCGCTTTGCAAGCATTTAAAATGGCATTGATATCAAAGGCCTTTAGGCGGTCGGCAAATTAGCTCGCGACCCCGACTCTGCGCGTGCCAATCTGCATGCGCTGGGTCGCAGATGTTTTAAAGGCTATCGGTCTGAAGACCTTTGAAGTGCTCGTGGAACAGGGTTTGTTTTACATAAATCTGGCTTCTTCGTGAATTAATGATATAGTTTGTACAAGTGTGCAGGCATGTTTTATTTGTTAGAAGATGCACAATTACTGGAAACTAGTTTGTATGGTAGCAGGAAAAACGGTTCAATTTCCCCCAGTTGCCTGTATGAGATGCATTGAACTGCCCAAAATATGCCCAGCAATAGTACCGTAATTTGGAATGTTTATACTCTTTCCTTACACTCTTTCTTTATTCCAGCCTTGTGTATTCAGAAAATACACCGCTTAGCTTGAATTGTCATTTCCAATTAAAAGTGACACTGCTGCAGATCCCCAAAAGCTTCCTCAGCCTCCAAACTCCCTACAGCTGGGCTTACTGACAACAGAGGAAAACAGGAGTAACAGCGAGCATTCGAACGGCTGCCCAGTGGTAGATGCTGGACTAGTAGCAGAAAATGGGGAACCTGTGAAGGGTCACAGTTTGCGTGATTAAAGCTTCTGGTATTTTAGTTTGAGGACAATTTGATTTAGCTAAAATCTAAATTTTAGAGCCTAAATGACTAATAACGGGCTAGACACCTTCACCTACGTTTGTTATACATTACTAAAGTGATATTATAAACAAGTCCACAGATAGCACCAGTGGAGTCCATTGAAATACTATCCTAATTCAGCAAAGGCCAAATGCGAGCAATATAAACAAATATAAACAAACAACTGGCATATGCCTGTGTTCCTTTTTCTTTACTTTGTCCCTGTACTTGGGCTGTCTCACTTGTGATTCTTTCTCCATGGCCCAGACCATATTTAACATGTTGCTCGAGCACTGTGCCGCTTTTCTGCTTCGGCGTTTTTGCTTGAAAAGAGATACAAAAAGAAAACACGAAATAGTATACACAACCTGCCAATTAATTCAGACCATCAGTAGCATTGATTGTGTGAGATGTAAATCTATAGTGATGCTCTTGCAATTGTAGCCACATTTCTTCATTTACCAGCTGCAATTCTTGCGTTGCCTGCCCTGTCAACCATGCCTGAAATGTTGGTTGAAGTTTCACCTGCAGCTACAGGCCATACCTCAATAAAGCCACGCATGAAAATTTACATGTCCTACAAAAAAACGCGCGAAAAAGAAATCAAATAGAAACGAGCGCGTAGACAGGCAACGTCGTCACAGCCTCCGCAGGGCGAGGGGGGCGAGTCAGGGAAAAATTCTGTCCTCGCCGTGACGTCACCCCGGTTCGCCGTAAGGGGGCGCCACGCAAACTTCTCGGGGCTAATAAAGCGCCAAAGAAACACAGAACAAAGAGGAGAGAAAACAGGACGAGGCGCACTCGCAACTAAAGTTTATTCAAGAAAAAACACATAATATATAGGCCGTAAAAAACGCCTATTCATCACATCAATCGAGAAGACCCCTTGATAAAATCAAACTCTTTCCCCGAGAGGGCAATGGTTGGTTGTTACTGTTTGTCTCTCTAGTGGAACTATAATGGTGCCTGGAACGCGTCTCCGACTGATCTGGCACACCGCGTGTCCAAAATAGTAGTTTTGGGCGCGATAAACAGCAACAATCGAGACTTCGTCTTCCTGTCACTTTTTCCTTTCTCTTCCACGATTGTTGTTTTTAAGTTTTCGACCCAGCCTCGGGTAATTCATCAAGATGTAAAATAGTAGTTCCTTCGATTTCCGCCTGATGACGCCATAGAAGTGTCACGCAGTCGCCGATCGCGATCCTGGCGGTGTCACAACAGAGCCAGTGGATGTGGCAGACGCCTGTTCGCTGCGGGACGCTCTTCAGCTCGACAGTCCACGGAAGCTTCGGCAGCCAGGGGTTGAGACGCTGCGACGATAGCGACACTCGCGTTTGCTCGCGCTTTTGACCGGAACTTATGCGACCAACCACCAGGATCGCGACATCCGACAGCGTAACACTCCGACTTTCGTGACGTTTTTCGCTCCCACGACGGGACCATTGTCAATGCATGGGCGGAATAGGACGCTAGACACAGTGGTCGGAGACTGGTGTGTCTATAGTCTCCAATACACAGCGAAGCAGCTACAGGAAGCTGCCAATCGGTTACGTGTTCGATGTCTGTGGCAGCGGCCCGACTCGGTTTCCTGGTGCCGTGCCCATGTAGGTCAACGCCGCGTCAAACCGTCTTTTGTTCGGGCTCCGTCGACTTGCCTTTCCCGGCTACTTTGTTCCTCCGCGGACCGTCTCGGCCTCCTCTGGTCGGTCGCACTTCTTGGACGGCGGACTTGGCGGCGTTCTTGGCTCGGTAGTGCCGATCGCTCCACCTCGCTCATTTCACGGGCTCCAATGTTCTCACTTTATCTGTTTTTGATAGCCGCGTTAGTTAGCTTGCGGTTACTAAGATGAGAACGCGCATCGACAGCGCTGCGACATGGTGTAATAGTCGTTAGCATAATGGGGATTTAGTCATGCGTTCACTGCGTTGGAACGAGCCAAGTGCACAGCAACGACAACGCATTTCGTGCCGCCTTTAATCTTAAAGAAAAGAGAATGTTCTAAGTGAGTTCTTCTTACGTATGTTTTATATGCGCCGTTTTGTATATATTACTTCGCGTTGGCTCGGTGCCATGTTGAGCAGTTCAACTTTTTTTTTTCTCACGTTGCCATCTTTTGTGACAAAGGGATAAACAGGTCTCAATGCCGAACACGGCAATCTTGAACGTGGAAAGTTAATTAACTCCGGATTACGTGGTTGCAGATGCTCGACGTGTGACCGTACAGCTTAATGGGGCGTGGCTTATTGTGACCACACTTCGTGATTCGTTCTTCTCGGCCAATGTCATCTTCGGATTGGCTGCTGTGCGATAATGATATGCACGGGTTCACCACGCCCTGCGTTTCTTAGGCTGCCAATATCTATAAATGTACGCACTACATTAAAAAAAAAAAGAAGAAAACTGGTTTTGTGAACACAGAATGATTAAAACGGTGATGTCTGAAAGGCGGAACGGAAGTGGTCACTTGGCCTGCTGTCCAACAGATTTCACTCTCCTTCGCCCCTTCTTTGGTCGAAGCTGCTAGACGTTCCGAAAAAAAGAGCTCCGCTCTATTTTTCTAACGGTCTGTATCTCGTTCTTCTCGCCGCCTTAGCGGAAACGAGAGCCGGTCAGCCTACGCCGCGGACGACCAGAGCACCGTAGCGGCCTTGTCTCACCCTCGTTCCAGAGGCGGCGAAACTGGTTTGCCGGGCAACCTCCGTGAGCGCACCTTGCGTCCATCACAGCGAGACACCTGAGCGGAGCATCGCCTAATCATAAAACCAGCGAAAGGGTTCGCGTTTTGCTTCAATGTCCCGAATGGCCGGGACTACCGTAACACGCACCAAACGCCGCATAGACCGTGAAAATATCTACGCGCGGCGACTGCACGCGGCGCCACCGGGGGCGCTGGCTGCCGCCGATGTCGATGTCGATGAGAGATTGCGAGATTGGTGCCGGCCAGTTTCGTTTTATCGCTCTCCAAGGCCGCGGCGCGCGTTCGTTTTCAATCAAAGTTCGCCCTGGGGGCGAGTGCGTAGCGTGCGGCCGCCGCGTCGGATTGTGAATCGAGCCACCGGCGTGCCCGCTTCGCTTCCGCATTTCGCGTCTTCGGTCTTCGGCAGCGCGTGCACGAGAGATCGGGGTGTGTTCCGAGAAACAGTTTTTGAAGAGCAGCACGCTGCTCGTTATCTGGCGCGGCATCGCCGGGGCTCCAGCGGGACCCGGAGTAATTGAACACGCTCATTATACGGCGAGTTCGACAGCACGCCGATGTTCTTCGAGCAGCCGAAGCACGACCCGGTGTTTCCTTTGTTGTAGACGCCCATGGTACCCAAGGCGGAGCATTGAAAGAATGAACGGAACATTGGCGCGTCCGGACCCCCCAGGGATTCGCAAAACTTACGATTACAGGAAACAGTTACCTTCGCTTTCGCTTCCGGAGCTTAGTGCGTTCTACAGGCGCTCGTACTGTTCAGATAGTCGATGGAGCAAACGACAAAATGAAAGAAAAAGACCGATATGGCATTCCCGCATTAATTACATTAATATATATATATAGTATTCACAGAAATACAAAACTTATATCAGCGCGTTCTATTCGAGCATCTAAATGAAAAGTCGAATGAGCCGGCAGTGTGCGAGAAACTTTATAGAGATGTTGGCCACTCTAAGTTGTAGCTGGCAACTCCTACGTTGTTTCACGTTAACTTATCCGTTTTCTTTTTTCAGACTGGCGGCCATCGCTGGGTGCACTGATCTGCTGTGGCTGTGTGCTCAGCGCGTGCTGACGGCAAGCTTCCACAGAATTTTTGCAACGTGCATTCCGCACCATCAAGGTTGTCGGTCTTGGGATCCTATAAGTGTGAGCTCGTTCTGAGCTCCCTGAAGAAGCAAGACCAGCTACGTACGAGAACTGGACCCGCCCTAGGGTCGAGCACCCGCACCGCAAACACATTCTCGATTCCCTGATTAGTTTCGTCCGCTCATCGGGGATCGCCTGTTACATTTAGCCTCCTCCCCCTACCCTTCCCATAATCCCCTTCCCCCGTCACGATTGGATGACTTTATCAAGAGATCGTGATGTATCCCATTCCTTTAATAAATACGTTTTCTCACTCACTCATACCCAGTGAACAGTGCACACAAATATGGCGTCCTGTAAGTATCGCCTATTAGCGGCGAGATGTTTCGGTGGCGCCTTCGTTGTGCTACCTTTCGTGACGTCATTACCTTGTGAACAAGTTCGATGGTGTTTGTAATGAGCATTCTGGAAGCCTGAAATCATAGCGCTCTCAAAGCAACACTGCCAACGCCGTCAGAATTGAAGTTCTTACATTCCTCTTATTTCCGTAATGTACGCTAGAGGTTCAACTGGCGCTAGTGTCTATGCGACTTCCGTGACGCAAATTGAAGCAGACAGCAACCAGTCTACTTTTGCGGTGCTCCTGTGCATTCCTATGGGAAAACGCGCCTGCATTTTGTCTCTTCGCCGGAAAATAACACGGAGCACTTTGGTTATTTCGGTCGTACCGAATATTATGTGCCTTAATTAACACTGTAAAAGTGGAATTGCTTTAGTTAGCGCATTTTTCTTCATCAGCGAGCGATGTTTAACTTCGTTACATTTCACACCCAAACGTGTGTTCCGCAGCAGGTGTGTAAAAACAAGCGACGATTCAAAGCAAAATTACAATCGAAAGGAATATAGAGTGTGTTCAAGGCTCGCCATCATTCCGGTGACGCTTGTATATCGATAATATGCCAGCCCTGTCACTATATGAAAATGATCCCGTCGTGCATGAGCGGATAAAAACATTCAAAACGTAGAGAATAAAGTACGTGGGCTATGAAAGGTGTCTCTTTGTATTGTTTTCTCTGCCGGGCAGCTTTTATCGGGCAGGTGTTCTGAAAGATTTCGAGCGTGCGGGTGATATCATGAACGTAGAACAAACATTTTCGCACAGAGCCGAAAGGATAAAGCGGTACTTAGTTATTTAAAATCGGAATATATTACGTGGCCTTCAATTTATTTTGATCGTACATGCACGGGTAGTTACTGATCCAGTGTTACTGCGTAGTTCTTGCCGTCTCCCTTAATTTTCAGATGTTCTTCGTTCGTTTGGCACGTACATCCCTCATGCTTAAAAGCGCCGACGTCGTGTTCGCGCTAACAGTGTCCGACAATGCACATAAATACACGTACGAAGCCGTTTTAGCACCGTTTTTAATGCGACGAATTTGAAAAAAAAAAAACGCCGTAACTGACCAATTGTTTCGTCGGCCTGACTGAGAAATGTTAGAAGCTACTTAGTACGTACGAATTAATCGCGATATTAGCTCTTACGATCGAGTGCAGGGAGAAAATGCATTCACTTTTCCCCATAGAAATGCATTACCAGAAGTCAATTTTCGACTGGTTGCTGTCTGCTTCAATTTGCGTCAGCACACTAGCGCCACTTGAACCTCTAGCGTACATTATAATAACTCTATGGGATGACCACAGCGACGCTTTCGATCGCTCACGTCACCAATAGGGTGTATTCACTGGCGGCCATATCCGTGTGCACTAATGCTGAGCACGTGCTGATGGCGAGCTTCCACAGTTATTTTGCAACGTGCACCCCGCACCATCAAGATTGCCGGTCTTGGCAGCCTATTAATTCGGGCTCGTTCTGAGCATGCGCTCTAAACAGTGACCTCAAATATGGCGGCCAGTGAATACCTCCTATAGGGAGGATTCACTTTCGGCCATAGCTGTGTACGCAACTGCTGAGCCCGTGCTGAGCGTCAGCCTCCGCAATTCTTTTGCAACGTGAATTCCGCACCATTAAAATTGCCGGTCTTAGGAGCCTATTAATGTGAGCTCGTTCCGAGCATGCGCTCTAAGCATCGCCCTCAAACATGGCGCCCAGTGTATGCCCTCTATGCGATCTTTAGATGTAGCAGGATAATTAAACCTCGATTATAAGTGAATGCTAGAAACTTGAACAGCAAGCTGTAAGAAAGACTGGCGTCCACTGGTGCCCTGCATTACAGAAGCTAAAAATATAAGCCAGCCCATCTCGCTCCTCCGCTCATTCTTTTCGACCGAGCACAAACGAGTCGCCCAATGACGCCGTAATTACTACTAGCCCCACAAATGCCGCTGATGGGATGCCCTAAAAGGCGCTGCCAGAGCGGACCGCGACGGACATTCAGCGAGAGCGGTCTTCCCAAACAAAGCGCGGCTCCCGGCCCAAATCACCTCCACGTCAGCGGCGACTCATCCGAAACCCCCTGGGCCCAGCAGTCCCCACGGCCAAGCCCACAGTCGGCGACAGTGTCTCCTCCCAGAAGAGCTGCATGCAGCACAGTCCAGTGAGTGCGCATGCGTGCCCCAAGAGACACAAGCGGCGCCGTTCAGCGTCGGTTCGGTGCTTGCGCTTTCTCCGTGGGATTGAACAGAGAAGAGAGAAGGGCTCAAATGACAACCTGCAGCTATCGAGGCAAGCGTCTCTTCAAAGCACAACCGGCGGACGCCGCCACACACAAAAAGGGTCGTTGCATCCTTTCATGGCACATCTTGAGGAGGAACGTCGGAACGGCCGCAAAGAAGACCGAGGACGTGGGTTCGCGTTAATGGCACGGTCCTCCACACCAAGTTCAAGAACTCACGTTTATGCGGACGGAGTGCTCCGCATTTGGCACAAGGTGCGGCTCTGCACGAAAGAGAGAGCGGAGAACGAGCCCATTACGCGTTATGGCGGCCGCGCCGGCTCCGTTCCATGCGCTCATGCTTTTGGGTATACATGCATACCGCGCGATGAGGTGCCGTTTTGGGGGCCTCGAATAATTGACTCAGTTTCTCGCAGTGTGTTGTGGATGTGAGTGCGAAGGGGACGATGTGGTCTGAAGGAGATGGTCTGGAAGCGTCAGCCTGTGGTGTAGCAGGTCTTGCCGGCGCAGTTCCATCGTGCGTCCGGCTTAATTGCTTAATTGCGGGGATAAACAGAATAAAGGCGGCCAGACACGTTTATCGTGGTGCGAAGAATGCGAAGGGTCGTGACGCTGGTTGTGGTGAAATAAAGCTTTTGTTCCAGCACGCGCGAATAATTTTATTTATTATTGTTTGTTTGTTTGTTGCGAGTGGACCTTTTTCGCATAACCTCAAACCAGCCAGTAACTGACGTACCCTCGACCTGGTGCATTTTTGGATTGCCCGCTGACACAGGGTATGCAACCGCCAAGGGTATGGGCGAAAAGGCTTAAAAACGGACGTCGTGCATGAGGTAGTTCCGAGTGCTCCTTTTTACCGTGCCGCAATTTCCGAAAATCTACGGTTGCCTGGCTACCACTGCGTGGTCGTCGGATGGATAAATAATTTAAAAAAGCGTAAGAGCAATAGCAGGAAGTGTGCCATGAGCACAAGAAGCTGCAGCGCGAGTGTGGCTGCAATGTTATCGAGCTTCGCATTTTCCCCAAGAATCCTTATTTATGGAGTCAGTCGATTGCGAGCCTGAATCGCGAGAGATTCGTATCAGACTCAACGTCACGTTTAAGCTCACGACCACTTCGTCTACGACAAGAGGACCGATTTTAATTCCCGGTGCAGGTGGTCCAATTAGGTTATCACTGCAAGCCCCATGGTATGTGAAAGGTATGAAAAAGTCTACATGCCACCACTCAAGATGGAGCTATCAAATGCCGAGAGCTTACCTGCATAGGCTACATTAAACGGCTAATATATTTTTTCGTTGTGGAAACTCAATCAAAACACCCCACCGTCTTCGTCGTCGTTCTCTCGAGGAGGCAAGGTTAGCAAGGTGATGGCTAGAGCCACTAAATGTGGCAGTGCTTGCACTGCACGAGCGCGCGTGCTCCGCAAAGCCCGGAGCTTGCGCTTGTAGCATCGGCTGCGTGTCTGGACTTAAATTGAAACTTCTTTTTTAGAGAACATCCAATGTCTCTTTTTTCTTTTTCTTTTTTTTTTACTAGCAGAATATAGGACCAGAAATCTTCTTGCGATTACATGCCGAAAAGACCAATAAAATACATCGAAAAAATAAAACGTGGTTCTCAAAGGTAATTTCTAGTCAGCGCTAATGGATCGCCGGAGAGCTCTTGACGTGGCTGACAGGAGGCGGTTGAGAGCATTCGGCTTTGAAAAAAACACCGGAGGACTTCGAGGTGCACGAACTCCCAAAGGAGTTCACCCATACGTCTTTCGTTTTAATGTCGCGAGATGGCTCGCTTTTCTAACCAATCGGCGTTGCTGCTAGGCAGTATCCAATGTGTTAAAGAGAAACTAATTCTCGTAAAGCGACTCGAAAACCGCCAACAAGTTTACTTCGCCGACGTATCAATATCCCCGAATGCTACGACACACCGGTGGAACGTGTAGCATCGCAGTAACCAGGGTTCAACCCCTGCGGCGTACAGCGAGCACGCGGCGCATTCGAGACATGTCAGAAAGCTGTGCACGCACACATTCTCAGAGTTACCCACTGCAGCGGGTAACTCTGAGAATTCGCACGCTGACGCGGAAACGGCCCGAAGAGGGGCACACTTTCCAAGCGCGTGTCACACGGTTGCGTAAACCGTAGCGCTTTTCTCCACACCAACGATTCCGCGTGAAAAAAAAAAAAAAAAAGTCATTAACGAAATATACGTAAGAAAAAGGTATTACGCGTAGGGAAGAGTGACATCCCCAGACACCATGACGTTGCGCATACCGGCGTCGACGTTCGCCGTCAACGCATCCTGGCCATGATTTGTGTGTCTGCGTTGGCGGAAGCGTGTCGATCGTTTTGGGGCAACGCCCACTGCCGTCGCATCTGAATTCGGCCAATGCTGCATCCTACGCATTTTTGTTTTATCCGACTCGTCGACGTAACCGGTAGTATACTCCAGCCCGCATATACATGTAGTACGCCGGCCAGAATGAAGCGCATTACTGCCGCTCCTTTCAATACTTGTTTCGTTCAAAGCTTCTGGCGCAATTACTAGAGAGTTTTAGTAGATCGTTCCGATGACTCCGATAACGATACCCGATACTCTGCCTCCGCCTTTGCGCTTACATATATAGTATCGTTATCGGGGGTATCGGAGGTATCGGAACGATCTACTAAAACTCTCTACTTTGCTTCCTCAACTTCGGTCATGGTTTCGTACTTTCCCCATCGGAGGTCGGGCTGGATCGGTGATAGACCGAGGCCGCCGTCGCGCTGCTGATACTCCGTAGAACAGACAGTCTGCAGGGCGCTGTCTGAGGCGTGCCTCTTCCTCGTACGACGGTCACGTTGGTCATACATGGATGGATGATATTGGCTATGCCCTTCGTAACGGGCGGCAGCTTGCGCCACCTAGCCTAAGAAAATGCTTTCCATCCCCACTTAAACACCCAATGTCTTTCCCTCTACATCCCTGCAATTATCACCGGGGCGGGGGAAAGAACCACCAGGCTGACCACCAGCTGCGCACATGTTCGAAACAAACGTACGTATGAACTGCTTGGAACGTGCCTGACGCGTTTGTCCGCAGACAATCCTGTCGTTATGAATGCGGCGAACACTGTCGTGTCCTTTGTAGGATGTGTGAAGCGTTTGACCGCCCGTTCACGCGGGAGCGTCCGACATACACGTTCGATATAACGCTGCGGGGACTTGCGTCGAGGTAAACGGCTACGAGTCACCGATATATATCTGCTCGGTATGAAGCGTGCCAGGAATTGGTAGTACAGCACGCGGCGAATACGAAGCACCCATGTCCCACTAACTCGCGGTGCGTGCATGGGACTTAACACATGGGAAAGGCGGGGGGAGGGGGGGGGAGCACTTTTATGTGGTTATGTGTTCTCACCTTTATTGTAGCCCCTGGAAAGTAAAAGAACACTTTATTGCAATGAACGTTGAGTGTGACTGGGCTCTATTTTTATGATTCGAAGCTGTTGGGAGGCAATGCCGTTCCTTAATTATTGTTTCTTATATGTTTAAAAACAAAAACTTCTCGAAATAAAGAATTCTAGGGGAAATGAAGGGACATGACACGGGTCCCGTACACACCCAGTCTGGCTTCATTGAGGCATAGCTTAACTATATGGTTACATAGTCGTTCGGAGTACGCGCTTTCTTCGCGGCCGTTCACACCGGCATTCCCGCGCAACCGCTCGCACCATGCACGGTGAGCAGCAGCCAGGCTCATATTGCGCGCGCGCGCGTGAGAGGGGAACGTTTATAGCACGGCGCGCACGCGTTTTCTGGGGCTGTAGAAACATCACGAAGTTGTTCCACTCCCGCTCTCGAAATAATGCGAGGGCGCTGTGCGAGAACGAGCAAGAATCGCCGTCATCTGCCAAACGTTTTATAAGTTCCCTGCTTTTCTTTTTTTTTTTTTTTTTAAGCGATTGCACGTATTGCGTGAGTATGTACACATGGTCAATGTTGTCCAAATACGAGCGGTTTCCTGTCGCGCTTACATAATACCGCATAAAAGACAAGGCCTGCGCAAACGCCGGCGTTCGCGTTCGAACGCGATCGGCCAGTGCAGTGGAGACAAAGGCAGCTAGCTTTGCGTCAACCCACATAATCATTCGAAGCAGAGTTTGTTCTGACGTCCTCGCCTCCTCCTCTCCCTCATCTTCTACCCGCATTATGTTCTCGCTTCTCGGGCATTCTTATTGGCGACTTAGGCAATCTCACTGACGTGCGCTGTGGTAATAACATACTCGGGACTTGGGACGCCTGTCGTTTTTCAAACTGACGGTCACTCGAGCACGAGTATTCGCGCAAACAAAGTTCGTTGGTGACAAAACCAATCTGGCGCGACTTTTTATTGGTGCGCGCACCACTTCTTCGGGTTATGACTGAGATCGCGATGCAACAATGAAGACCGGCATGCCGTTTCTCAAAAACGAGCTTAGTCATAGTGTACACACGGAGAGGTGTATACCACAGCGTGACACCGTCGACAACCGCGCCGTCCCCCAGACGTCGACGACATCGCGGCTTTTTTTGGCGGTGGGGCCGCTGGGGGGGGGGGGGGGGGGGGGGGGGGGGCAAGGGGAGAGCAGGGGGGGGGGGTGCATTTTCATTTCAAGAGTGAGTCATCCCGCCGGAAATGCATGGGCGTAGCACATCCCAGTGTCGCGGCGACAGACGCGCTCTCACCTTTACAGAGGAGGACGTAGCCCAGAGTTCTTTTTTGTTTGATTGTTTTTTTATTTTATTATTTTATTTTGCCGACTCTTCTCGGGCCTCCGTACCTCGCCCCCTTCCATCGCGGACAGGTATACCTTCCCCACCAAACCCCGTTAGCGGCCCTTTTCCGCCCCCTCCTCCTCCCTTCTATTTTCCTCGACCCACGGTGCGGAACAAGCACCATCCTCAGAATTCTCGTAAATCAAAAGTGCGTTTCCCGTCGCCGTCTGTGTCACTAGAGGATTCTCTCTCTCTCTCTCTCTCTCTCTCTCTGTTTCAGGTATTATGTATTTATTTATTTGTACTGGAGAGCAAATGGCACCTGTGCACGTTGCGTTCGTCGTCTCGTCGGTTGGTCGGTCGGCTGGAATTCCCTAGTCGGCGCTTCCAGAATAGATGGCTCGATTGGCCGACTTTTGATCTCCTGAATATTTTTCTTTTCTTATCCAGATGCGAGGTCAGACGGCTTGTTTTCATAGCTGCTTTCTCCTCGCGATGGACCACGGCGGACCCCACGAGCCATCTTAGCCAATCCAGCGTTGAGAAACGTGTCCCGTGACTACGCGGGCCGAGCGTCCATGCGACCCACCCGAAGGTCACGTGATATTCACGCAGCCTCGAATCCACTTCGATGGCTCGTAGTGTCGCCCTTCTGCGATCCATCGTAAATCGAAACGGAGTCTAGACGAGCACTGGGCAAGAATGCGGGCGTCCACGAACGCAAACAAAAAAGTGTCGCAGCTTATTTTTTTTTTTACTTTTACGTGTTTTTCGGTAAAGAGTGAGTGTATATCTGCGTGAATGAGTGTGATGTAACTGGGACAGCGGATGCTTCCCTGCGTGGCGATAGAACCTCCGCGACGCGAGCTGAGAGAGAGTTTGTCCCGTGGAGCGGAATTGGGGTTGAGTGGGACTCACCAACTCGCGTCGTCATGCAAGGCCGCCCGCCCGGGAGCTCTTCGTGAATGGATTCGCATCCGAAGTGCCCGTCGTATAATTTCGAGAATAGCGTAGTATGAGACTGATGAAAGAAAGCTAGGAAAAGGACGTCGAGTGTATAAATTGCTCGGTGAAGAAAAAAAAAAAAAAAGTGTGCTGGGAAAGATGGGCTGTTACGCGAAATTGAAAGACGCGCGTTTAGAAAATGTACTAGCTTCACGAGTAGGCATTTACAAACCCTGTACGTCTTTAAGGAAGACTGTTTTTTTTTTGTTATTTGACAGGAAGCTGACCAAACTAGCAATACTTACTGCTATCACTGTCAGAATAAGAACAGACCAGGTAAAGCAATTTCTCCATTAGCTAAAGAAACAAGGTAATAACGTTGTAAATGCCCCCCCCCCCCCGCCCCCCTTTCCCGTTTTCTAAGAATATGTCGTAGACCAACCGTAGACACGGTATATTATCATATTCTCATATCAACACAATACAACTCCTAGAGCATTCTTTTTGTGTCAACAAACCTTTTCTTATATGATAATAACCCCCCCCCCCCAAAAAAAAAAACACACACACACGCGCACTTTCTTGTGAGCCCTGAAAGACGAGTCCTCCGAAGGTCTTTAGATCCAGATCACTTAGATCATGTTCACACGGGTAGCCCAAATCTATGTTTCTATTCAATCGCCAATTAACCTGCCAATTTCTCAGTCACGGGCACACACCTCGTTTCAGCTTACGTTCAGACGCAGCGGACGCTACGAGGTAATCTGGCCGATGAAGCAACACTAAAAGAGCAAGTCACTAGGCTTTTTCAGTTCATGATTGGTTCAGCGATGATGGTGCGCTTTTGACGCTCTCTGATTGCACTCATCAGCTCGTATACCGTCGGCTGCGTCTGGGCGTGAGCTGAAACGAAGTATAGTAAAACGCAGTAGGAGTTGATTCACTCTCCGCGTAAACAATATATTAGAAGGTACGAAAATCGGCGTATAAAACGTTGAATACAAAGAGCTACTTGTAAATGTACTTTTATGGAGATGCAGGAAGAGACGCTCATGAACTGATTGTCCGAGCGATATGCGCAGATCGACATCAGCAATATGGTGGGTTAACGCCAAGCAAAGGCGTCGCATTTAACTGCGCTCGGCCCATTCTTCGGCTCTTTATCTGACACACCGAAGTGCTTCTAATGAGGTATTCACTCGAGGGAGAAATTCGCCCCGCGGAGTGTGCGTCACGTCATGTGACGTCACGCCTTTCTGTGGCGGCGCGGTGACACAACGGTGACGTCGAGCTCCGCGACGGAGGCGCGGAGGAAATGCTCAGACGGTACAAATAACACTCGGCTACGACTCTGGCTCCGCGTCAGAGGTGAGGAGACACGCCTCGCCGGCCGACCTCACGCAGCTCCGTCCGGGGGGGGGGGGGGGGGGGGGGGGGGGTGTTCTGCCTCGTGTGAATACCGCATGAACGGAGTCTGCATACAGACTGGGGTTGACGGTTCCCCGCGTCTCCGGCTGCATCTTTCGGTGACGCGAGAGACAGCGACCGTTTACGCGTGGCTGTTCTCCGACGAGGCACCAATTAAGACCGCTCGAATCCGGATACGTACACGAATTCGCTTTTCGAAGACAGGGCTGTCTGTCGTCGATCCACCGCGGCCGTGAGCGCGCGCACGAGCAGCTGCCGCCTCGAAGGGACCCGCGCCGAATCGAAGGTCCACGTCGTCCTTTCCTCGCGCTGTGTCGTGTCTGCAGTCTGCGGCGTGGCGGCCGAGAATTCGCGGCCGACTCGCGCTTTGCATAATTGCACCGCGACTAATGGCGGACACCGGGTAAAGGCGCCATGGCGCCGCTCGCGGGACATGCGAGACAGAAATGGTCCGCGTTTCAGTCTGCGATGGACCGCAACGAACGTTACCAGCCATCCCAGCCTATCCAACGTTGGGAAAGGGTGTTTCTTCCTCGTACGACAATCTCACTGGTCCTACAAAAACTGTCTGAAAACATGTTCGAAAACATACATATTGATGGCTCGTAGCGTATGCTGCGGTCCATCGTACAAGGGTCAACGGAGTCTATAGTATACCCCCCGTGGGCAGGAATGGAAGGAACGCCGGATCTTTGCCCAAAAGCAACAACACGGACGTTTGCCCTGCTCTTTTCTTTTTTTTTTTTTTTTTTTTTTTACACCCGTGCTTACCGAAGTTTGCTCCGCTCGTTAGGGAAGAAGCCAACTAGGCTGTCTTTACTTCGTGCCAGTCATCAATGTAAGCCTCATTAAGCTATTACAGTGAGCTCATGGATGGGGTTAAATAGCCGGTTACCCGGTAAGCAGGGCGCGTTTTCCTGTTTTGGCCGGAGGTAAACGCTGTCGGCCTTTGCATGGCCTGGTTTAGTAGAGCCGCAGTTAGTTAAAAAGCAAAGTAGGGCGGTATGCGTCGGGCAATTTGTGAAGGGGACTTTCGTCCATCGCATAAATTAAAAAAAAAAAATGATTAGGTTTGGTAAGCGATCGCCGCTTTCACCCCAGAAGAATGTTGGGTTAGGAAGCGTGAGCCCAGCTTTCTTCGTCCGAGGTTGCACCATAAGTGGACCGATTGCACGGACTGGTTTTGCGAATACGCGAAAAACGTTGAAGTATATATTTCTTTTTTTTTTCTCTCTCGTTTTATGATTGTGTCCAAATAGCTATTTACAGCCCTAATTTAAACCTAGCAACATAGAACAGTCTAGACGTTCAATTTTATAACCAAATACTGAGCACTACTAAACTTTCAGTTGAATAAGTTACAGGCAATGACCATTATTCGAGCCACACACTCAGGCTTGAAATATCGGCAGACTGCTCGGAAGCGACGAAAATGAACTATTCGCAATGTTTTGGACTCCATACATTTTACTACAAGACTTGCGAGCCACATTTTTGAGAGAGCGATGTGGCGTCAAAAACACGTATGCGGGAAGACACGTACCTCTCCCTCTAAGAAATCTGGGGCGTCTGTTCTCCCGCAAAGCCCTTGTGAGAATCAATCACTCCAATCTCCCGAAGGCGCTCGGCTAATGACGGAACTAATAATAAATTTAACCCCCCCCCCCCCCCCCCTTTTCCCAAAGAAAAAAAAAGAAAAGAAAAAGAACTCGTCTGCGTTGTGGCACTGAGCACGGTGGAACGTCGTGCTGAGTACAATAGCGCAAACAGTCTTCTCTTTTTAGATTTAAACATGCTATTGGCTCCGTTAGTCACCGCAGACATGACTTCCTTTTCCATCGAAGGAAGCGAAGAAAGTCGTTCGACGCCATGTTGCGTCCGGAGGTCGGGTCGCCGTGCCCGAACCCTTCCGGTTTTCGATACGGGCGTCCCCATCGCCCGCGATTCAACGTCGGTTCCCCTCCCCGCGCCGACGGAGACTTGCTTGATTTAGGGTCAGACGCATCTCTGCACAGACTTAGGTGTCTGTGCAGACTTTCGTGACGGAAATGTAGCCTCGACGACGTCATTAACGTCGGGTGACACCGTGACGCCACAGAGGACCTATAAATGCTACGCTCCTTTGGGATACAAAAAAGGCGGGCAGTTTATTTTTTTCTTTGGGTAACCAAATAACTACTTTCTAACACTCTTCGAAAGGAACGAGTAATGTATGGAAGTTGCTTTGGGGTCACTAACGAGTAATGGTACACAGTTACCTTCTTTAAGAACCGTGTACAGCGCGAACCATAATTGCATTTACACCAACTCGTGCACTATTTGTATCACGATGTAAACGTTAAAAAATGAAAGAATTAATAAGAAAAAAAAACAATGTAGCGTAATTGCACCTCGAATACGTCACGATCCAGAATCGTCGAGAGGAAAAACCATGGACGGTACATAGCTAGTTACTTTTCTACGTAACCTGTGAGTCTCTCATAGTTAGTTACTTTTCTACGTAACCTGTGAGTCTCTCATAGTTAGTTACTTTTCTACGTAACCTGTGAGTCTCTATCTCAGCCCTACCGCCAAAGAAGGGCGCTAGAAAGATAGAGCGGCCGATTTACATTAGCTTCAGCAGAAATTTCCGACTGTTGACTGCCTTGCACTGTAAGAAGTTTCGAAATGTCAGATCTTTGAAAACAACTCTATAGGTTGCATGTCAAAGGTAGGAGGGTACACATTTTTTATATATATTTCTTATGTCCGTTGGTGGCTTTTTCTTTTAAGTGCTTCGGGGTCTGTAATACCCCACTTCACAAAACATGCGGAGAAAGTCTGGTAAGACAAATACGGAGACATCAATCTTCGGATCGGTGTCGCAGTTAGTTTACCCAATACAAAGGTACGCGGAGATTGGGCGGCTCAAGATTATGTACATTTTTTTTTGCACAATACATAAATGTTCGTTACGTAATTTGTTTTTAGATTGGTGTTAGTAGAGTGCAGGGTAGTGGCAAATTAAAGTGGCTCAGCGAGTCACGGTCCCTATGCACGCATTTTCTCGAGCACAGTCTCAGTCATGGTTAGCCATCGTGCCTAATACAATCTAGACAATCTAGAGGAGCCAACTTTTCGTACGAAAACGCTGGTATAGCTAAAGCCTCGTTAATTGCAACGAGGAAGAACGAGGAAAAGCAAAATTCGGCATATCATGACGACGCCTTGCTCTTGGACGATTTATTTCCGCATTCTCCGGCGATGTTTGTACTTTATTTCTCAACCACACGAGTCGACGACGGGAAAGAAGAAGACAAGGTGTCAACAGCCCGACGCGGACCTCGCCGAAAAAAAAAAAAAAAAAAAAAAAAAAAAAGCCAAGATGGACCCGTTCCGGTTCGGAGAGCGCGGAAAGCCAACGGGCCATCCGGCAATCGTCCTTAGACGCGCGACACATTACCGATCCGATGATAAGCCCCACGGATTCGACATTTCCGGGTGAGTACACTCCTTGGGCCGAGCAGAAGGCCCGACAAACAAACAAAAGTAGCCGCGATAAACTTTTCAGAGGCACATAATAGCCGGTGTATACGAGTGCCACCGTGGGAACGAAAATAGCGCCGATGTTTTCTGTCCATTTAAAAAAGAAGCTTTTCGCGATTGTAACTACGTCAGAAAGAGAACATCAAAAATGACACGATAATTAACTTCTCGGCAACTGTCAACACTTCCCATGCGCCCAGAGACTGAGGGAGAGAAGGACACGAGAATGCCGGCGTCTGGCTCTCTCATTCGAACGCGTTCGACGAATGCAGTGCAGACATACCTTTAGCTCTACCCACTAATCCTTCCAACCAGAGCTCGGCGTTCTGGCGTCCCCGTGCGCTCTCCTCTCCTCCTCTTCCTCAGTATCTCGACGCACAGTCCATTTCACCACATAGTCAAATAGTCGAGGCTGTATAGTCTGATGCGATAGGATCGTAGAAATAACAGCTAGACAAAACGAGGACCAGGAAAGAAACAACTTGCGACGGGACTACAGCTGTTGTCCTGTCGCCGCAAGTGTTTCGTTAGTGGTCCTCGTTTTGTGTAGCTGTTATTCGTATACCATGTTAGAAACTCTTACCCACGCCATCTCATTATCTCCCATCAGTCGATAAAACGCGAAAGAACCAGTTTGGAGGGAAAAAGCGCAACCAAAAAATAAACAATGCCCAGATTGCTTTTTGTTTGTGTTTCTAGCGACTATAGAACACGTACAAATACATACACATATACATCAAAATCCAGGTCGATGCGCGTTCATTACGGTTGTTTGGTTTAGCCGTCGATATATAGCGCAACACACGGAAATATGGCGCACGCAGTGACGTTGCGCGTATGTCACCGCACGATTGGTCCCAATAGCGTATAGAGCGTCAGTTGAAATCTGATTTCAGGTGAAACGAGGTGTAGAGAGCAAGGCCGTACAGTCCTGAAGTTTGACGTCACGTACAAGAGGCCAAAGCCAGTGAACAGATTAGACACGAGTGCTGCGCTCAACGTTCGGCTGGGCGGACTACGCCAAATCGCAGGTATAAAATGCAACGCAAATGATTAATGTATAAAAAGTGTTTCAACCACACACTGCATTTTTTTTCTCTGATGTAGGAACTAAATACAGGCCCATTTAAAGTGTAGGCAATATGTCTGTGGGAGGCGCATGCGATCACTCAATTAAAATTAGAGGAAAAAAATAACGGGTGATTACGAAGAAAAGAGACACGCAAACTGCGCGACGTTATTAAAGTTCCGTCGCGATGTATTTATTATGCGGGGTCCCGTCGGTGCCGCAAGTGAGTTTGCGTTCCTTACCACACTGGTCGTTTTCAACGACTGCGTTTTTTTTGTGTTTTTTTGTTGTTTTTTGTCGTCGCGTGAAGGGAGACAAACAGGAAAGATTGGCAGTCACACGTTCGGTCTAACTGTGCCGCATTCCACGCGCATAATTAGTAGTATACTCCGCGTTTCTTTGGCAAGCCGAGACAAGGACGGCGAGTCACACGCTCGCTTAATGAAGCGCCCTTGTGCCGCTCGTTACGGCAACAACGGAGCAGTTTTCGCTCAGACGACTTTCTAAGAATTCCGAATGGCAAAAAACGAGTCCACGAGTGCTCGCGACGAAACGTCCACTTCATCGGGAAACGAATATTAAGCCACGTGCCGAGTATAGGGCCACTGACCACCGGCTCAGTTTTAAATACATAGAAAAGAAAACATCCTTCTTCAGAATTTCGATTCTTAAAAAAAAAAAAAAAAAAGAAGAAAAACAAAACAGACCACGAAAACAAAAGAGCACGACTCGGGACGATTAGAGTCTCAGGAAGCCGCTCACGAAGCCATCCGGAAAGCCGCCTAGTCTCAATCCGCTCTTTGAGCTGTCCGGTGGCTATACCAAGCGCCACGAAGCAGAGTCAACAACGAGACATCAGCGTCCGTCCGTCTGTCCGCTCGCCCCGTCAAAGCGAGATACCAACGAGCGCTTTCTCGCCCCCGCCGCTGCCATCGACCGTGGACCCTCGGCTGCGGCGAGGGAGTGCTGATGGTGTCAATGCTCTCCTTCCTGCAACTCGATTACAGCGGGCCGGCTCGATTAGCCGTAGCCTCTCGGCAACGCCGCCTTTTCAGGCATTTGCGAGCCACCACGACCGCCCCCGACTGCCGAAAAACTCCACACACAACCAGGGCCTACACCGCGCCAGAGTACGGCAGCAGCGGCAGTTTGCTCAATCTTGCAAAACGTCCTTGCCGGCTTCTCTCGCAAGCAGCAGCGAGCCCCACGCGCTCTTCGGCTAACACTTCGTGTCGCCGCAACTTGGCAAAGAGCAAAGGCTTTACGGACCGTTCGAGCCAATCAAGGCGACGGAGCCGGGCACGTGACAACTCTCAGCAGGAGAAGTGCGTACCGACGATACGTCGTCACGTGCCTCGCTCCGACAGGCTGACTGGCTCACTGAGACTGTAGTCTTGGCCGTTTGCCGAGTTACGCTAAAACGAGCTCTAGCTGTAGCTTTCGTTCTCGGCCATTCTGCTTTCTTTTTGCGGGTTGTTCTCTTCTTTTCAAAGCGAGCATTGTGTTTTCCTCGGACATGGCAGAAAAGAAAATTGCAAACGAGCTCCGATACTCGCCGATCCGCGAACTGCACGAAAGCAACGACCCTTGAACGGAGTTGCTGCTGCATGCAGGCTGCAGGCACGCTCCCGTAGTTGGTGGCGGCGAGCGAGAACTAGCTCTCCCTCTTCCCTGCCGAGTCTATTGACGCCTCGCAGCGGAGCGATCACTGACGAACAAGGCCCCTCATCATCTCCGTGCCTTGCTTCGTTCTCCTCGAAGAGCGGAGGAGCAGCCCCGGAAGCCTGGCGTCGGTCGGAGGAAGACTCGACGAGCTTCCCCGGCGTCCGTTACGAGGGATTCCGGATATGCCGTCTGTTTGCGCGAACAAAGGGAAAATAACGTTCTCCGAGAACGTCGTCCTGACTCTGGCGTGTTTTGGGCTGCCAGGTTGCGTGAGTTCGAACGGCCGACCGATCTATCAATCAGTAACAAGCACGAAAGGGACACATTTCTGCGTTCCTATTAGATCCTTTTGTGAATCGGAAGAGCGATAAGTGCTACAACGCCAGGAAGAAGATCTCACGTAATTCCTTCTTTTCCTTACTTTTCTTCTCTTTTTTTTTATCACGGTTATTTTTTGAGTACTGCGCTGCGAAATTAGCCGTGTTTGCGGCTACGTCGTCGCTCAATGGCAAGGAAATGAGTTCTTGCATCCGTGTCTGAATCCTGCATTCACTCGTACCGGAGATACGTAGCTTAATAACCGACAAACAAGAAGAGGCCGTACAAGACTCAATTTAAAATAATTTTAAATGTGTTCCTACTCCGTTGAGGCATTAATATATATATCTTTCTTTTTTTTTTGTCCGTATAGAAGTAGGAAACCTCGACGAGGCACACACGTACAGCTAACGCCTTTCACAGCGATAAATGTTCGTGTTAATATAAAACAACCAGAAACTTGTCATTTCCATTGAGATAACAAAGGACACAAATATGCCGTTCAACACAATCTAACAAACATAATGTGTGTGTGTTTTCCAGAGATTACATTTGAGCACCAGAGTACGACTGCTGACGTCGAGTCTTCGAAGTGCATCAGGCAGTGATGACTATTCCGAAAATTTTGGTTCCCGCCACCCGCGGCAAACGAATCGAAATGCAGTGCCGTGTTTTGCTCCATTCAGGTGCCGCCGAGCTCCGGCACACAGACCTACGCTGTTAAATGGCCTTCAAAAGACCCAAGTGTTTAGGATAGCATAAAACCGACGTCACCAAAGCCCGCCTACCGAGGCCCGTGGACGGGGCACATATGGAACACGAGTGCCACGTCATCGTTCGGCCGTAACTCGCGTCCAATCAGTGCAGTTCCAGCCGAACGCTGATTCGGCACTCGTTTCCGATCCACGACAGTACTCCGGCTTTCTATCCATGCACCAAGTCAACTCGCTGACGTCACGCCGCTGCGGTGGCGCTGCTGTCGCTACAGCGCATGCGTAGACGCTTCCTCTCCCGCGAATACGGTTCCTGCGCACGCGCGTTGCCCACGCCCCGCCTTACGACGAACCGGAGCCGTCGAAGCAAATCCAGTGACGTCAGTGTGTCTCATGACCGTCGGGAAGGAAACCGCGGGTTGGCTGGGATGGCATTGGCTAGACTTGTGCCCGTTACTTGAAAAAAAAAAAAAAAAAAATGTAATGGATGACAACTGCAAATCACCGAGCCTCAAATGTAATCGATTAACGTTACAAATTACTTTCGCTGAAAAGTAACGGATTCCTTTACTCGTTACGTTGCAAATTACTTTCACGTTACTTGTATCCCGTACAGTTATCAAGAGGACAATAGAAACAATATCGATGTTTTCAAAAATGTTCAGCAACACTACTTTTCATTTCTCGTACGCCCGCATTGTGGCAGGCCTCGTAAAAATGAAATATTGTGTTTAGGAGAAAGAAAGTAGGTGCACTCCGTTCACTTGTAAGCTGACAAGGCAGTGAAAGCTGCAACCCCACCCGCCATCCCGCTAGCTTACGGCGACCGGAAATGATTCCTTGAATTCTGCACACAAAGCTAGCGGTGCGCACGCTCAGTAGGAGCATCTACCTCCGCTTGTTTTGTTTTTCGCATATATGTATACGCCTTGCACGCTTTTCTAGTGGTTCTTGTGACCGGTCATGCGGAGTTTCGTGTCTGTCCGTCCCCTTTTTTGTACCCTCGCTCTATACAAAACATCGAGTTATCTTTTCGGTTATTCTCCTCTTCACGATGGTTTCTATTTTGTTTAACTTGCTTTCTTTATGCTGCTGAATTGCATGATCCTATTTCTCCGGTTCCTGTATTATGCTCATATTAAAAAAAAAAAAGTCACGAGTAAATAAAGTAATTCATTACAAATATTTTGTAACGAAATTACATTACAAATTACTGCCACAAAAAAGTAACGTGGCAATTGCAAAATTACACGAAAAAGTAACCGATTACAAGTAATCCGTTACTTAGTAACGGATTACTTTACAAGTCTGGACGGCACGTATACACGTCCGCAACGGCTCATCGTAGGGTCAAGCGGAGCATATAGGTTATGTTGGTACACAAAGCCCACCCTGAAATCACGTGTTTTTTTTTTTTTTTCTTTCGCTGCCCGCGTTCATCAAACGCCTTATTCCTAAGCGATGCGCACAAAACGCACGCAGGTATCTCCGCGCCCCACGCCCCGTAATGAGGCTCTTGCTCGAGAACGAAGAGGCGAGATCTGTTTCCCGCATCGCGGGTCGAGACCGAAGTCGGGCGGAAAAGAAAACGCCGCCGCTGCCGGCTGTCGTGTGGACTGTGCGGGGACGGCCACGAGGAGGACCCGGCCGGCCGATCCATCAAATCGGGACGGAGTTCCCGAGCAAGGCACCACCATTGTGCCACACCGGGATCTTCACCTTCCGATGGACTGCAGCGAACGCTCCACGAACCATCGAAGCCAATCCAAGGCCAGGCGCGTGTCACGTGACCTTCAGAAAGCTCACAGGCGTAGTCACGTGACACGGTCGCAGCGCTGGATTGGCTCGGCCGCGTTCGCAGCGCCCGCTGCGGCCCATATCGTACGCGGTCAAAGCTAGTGCACTCTTCGACATAGCTCTCCGCCGAGACATGAGCTCCGTTGTTTCCGGGGGTCAAACCTCCGGGAAGCGTGGCCCCCGCTAATTTCGGGGTTGTCGGTTAGCGATAAATTACAAAGCCAAGCGCTTCACCTTTCATTCTTTCTCGCGCGGCTTTCTCCTTCCTCGTGAAGGAAAGAGGGGTGATGGAAGGGTGAAGGGAGGGCCACCGGCGGGGTGGCGGGGACGCTGGTACACAGTTTTCTCCCCGAAGTGAGAGTGCCGTGGGGCCTGTAGATGCTCGTTGGATCAGTCATACGTGGTTCTTTTGTCACGCGGTCTTGCCTTACGCGTGGAGAGCGGAGCCATGCGATGAAAGGGAGGTGGTTGGTTGGTTGGGCGAGCGGGTGTAGCTTCCACCGCGCTGTCTGGTTAAGGGTAAGCGGTGTGCAGGGGATGCATAGGTGGGGGCGGGCATTGTCGTGGGGGAAAATTGGCGGTTACTAGTTATGAATTTTGAGCGATGGGGCAAGCAGGTAGGTTACGGTGGGTGCTAGAGGGCGGAGGAAAATTTTGAAAATTTTTGTGGCTTCGCCGTTTTCTTTTTTAAATTATTCTGGAGACGACCCCCCGCAGGATGGGTAGCTACCATCGTGGACGTAGAGCAGCCTACAACGTGCGCGTGGTGACCGTTCCGCGCCACATGCTCTCCCAGAGGAAGTCAAACTTTGTGATTCATCTCGTAGATCGACTGTTCCTCCAGTTTGTGATCACAGAGCCACTTGGTGGTCGTCTGCTAGACGCGAAGCTAGACAACGCCACAGCGTTTGCCGATGTTCTAGCCAGCTGTGTCCAGGGGGCCTATGCAAGACGACGGTACGCTGAACCACAGCTGCCATACGCTATACTTTTGGACAACGTTCTGTGGCTATGCAATCAACGCTATAGGCGCACGTGCGCATCTTGAGCGCCCATCAAAGCTGCGCGCACGCACTCTTCACTTCTTCCGAAATAATTGTCCGATAGTATACAGTGCGGTAATTGTGGTTTGAGAGTGCCCGTGTAATGAGAGTACAAGAGTGCCTCCCGAACCCTGATCATACTAGATATATTGTGCCCCACTAAGCCATCTGCAGTTCTTATAATTGGAATCCATTCTCGTCTTGTGGTCACCCTCAAAAGCTCAGACACCGTACTCCCCATCAATCAAGTTGCGCAATATGTTCACAGACGAGCACGTGCGCGCAACGCCAGTTGCCGAAGGTGTGGCGTCTCCATCCAACCGTTAGGCGGTCAAGACAAAAACGAACTCTAATTAAATCCTCGTCCGATTACTGACACACCTCTCTCGCTGCCCTTTTTAGCGTCCCACACCCAACCGAGAGGCACTCCTCTTCGCCTCTGCTCAAGTCAGTGCTCTCCACGGGGTCAAATGCAACCGAACACTCCCCCCCCCCTCCCCCCCCCCCCCCCAAGCAAACCATCACTACCAAGGAGACAAGTCCTGCGCATGACGTCATCGTTAGTGGATCACCGACTTGCCCAAGTGGCAAAGACGCTGAAGCTATAGACGAAATCTCCCGCAAAACGGCAGACGCGTCCGTCTTGGCGTCTCCGCTTGCTAGCGTCGTGTTGGTTATTAGACGCTAGTAGACGCGCCTTGGCGGCTGTGCTGAAGCAAGTTATAGGCGCCGCTGCGATGACGTTTGGGGGGGGGGGGGGGAGGGGGGGGGGGTCAAGGCGCAGGGCCTTGTCATTTAGGTAGCATTGAGCGAGCCCCCCCCACTAGTATGTTGAACTGGAGTGGTCCTCTTCTACTAACCCACCTTCGGCGATTGCCTGTGCGCCATTACCCCAGCCCCCAGAAGCGTCGCTCTTTGCGCAAGACATGGCAGGGGTGCTCCACGCGCCGGCCGAAAAGACGCGTGCTGTGCGAGCTAGTGTGCCTACATTCGAGAGTGAATCCAACTACTATACTCAACCGGAGGTTTATGGGAAGCGTTTGCGATACGAGGTGCGAGAGGGACGCGCAAGCAGCACCGTAGCGAAAGCGTCGATCGTCTGCAAGCGTCTCGAAGCATCTCCGCCCTCTATCAGTACCACGTAGAAGGCAAGGCTTGCGCAATGACGTCATCGTAGGTGAATCCCCAACCCGCCCCAAGCGGTAAACACGCTGCAGCTCGACGAGTGCCGCTGCAAAGCGGCAGAAGCGTTCGTGTTGGCGTCGGCGCGTCTTTGCGCCGACGCCAAGTCCGTCTGCTCCTTTTGCAGGGGTTGTGATGACGTTAGATTGCCGAGCTCTGATTGCCTCTGATTGAAGAATAGTGGGCAGCTTGCTTTAAAGTCTAGCCACTATCCTTCAATCTCAGCCAATCAGAGCTCGGCGTCGTCCTGACGTCACCACAACCCCTGCAGAAGAAGTAGACGAACTTGCGCTCCGCATAGTCACGGCGTAGGGGGCGGCCTTTCCTTCCTTTGTGTTCTATACTCCGTTCACCCCTAAGCTGAGACTCCGGTGGAAGCTACGTCCTCGTTGGGCCAGTTATACGTCTCTCTATCGCACGTCATCACGCTCCTCCCCATACCCACGCGCAGGGAAAGGGATCAGGTGATAAGAAGTCCGGAGGTGTCCGCGATTAGGTTGCAGAACGCTCGCGACGGTGTTCCAGTTGCTCCCTCTCTTAAATCAAGAATCCCTGGTGCGAGCCCGGTCCTGAATTGCGACACGGGCGGCGGCGCCCTCGCGTTGCCCATGGGCTTGCAGGAATGCATCCGGATCCCGACCGATAAATAACGACGAGCCGCCGAGGAAGCACGATTATCCGAGCAGTTGGCGAGGGCGCTCCGTCGATCCTGACTCGCCGCGGTGCCCGACTGCGAGAGCGATCGTCTCCATTAACGCAAACTTTTACGCACGCTGCATGGAACGTCGAAGTTCAGCTGCTTTGACAGGCCACCGAGGGATGCCCCGGCGAAGACGCTGCTGCCGTCATTATGGCATAGTGCGCGGGGGTCAGAGCGGGCACCGACGTGTTCGTTTGCGCAATAACACCGGACATTACAAGTACGTAACATAATACGCTGGTTTGGATGAAGGATGACTGGCGAATGCGGAGAATGCGTAAGCACCCTCGAAGGTCGGCCATTTATGGGCATAGAAAGAGCTCGCGTATTCTGTCTTTCTCACCCAAGCGAGTGGATTTTCTTTTGTTGCGAACTGTACACAGACAATGTTTACCTGGCTTGGCAACTAATACAGATTTCAAACTCCGGGATTGGAATTTGTTCGGTGTGATTCAAAGAATGTTCGTAGGAAACTAACGCGAGGCTTGACCCAAATTCTCGCCGCCCCTTAAAACATGTGCCAAGTTCATGACGTCTGATCGCGCGTCAATCTCTTTATGTACATAAAACACTCAGAACCTATAAACTGCAACTATTTTGCTCTTAATAAAATAATACAAACAGTGTTCGAATGCGCGCGCGCACGCACGCACGCACGCACGCACACACACACGCACACACATGCACGCACGCACACAAACACACACACACACACAAAGTTGGTGTCATATCTTTTCAGAATGGTCGTTCCATCCCCCGGTCATTATCCACTTTCTCTTTTTCCAATTTGCCTTCTTTCGACCGTCTCACTCTCTTTGGCGGGGAACGGCCGGAGCCAACGTTTCTGGTCTGCTCACCCGTACACACCCGTCGCCCACTCTTTCATTACATTGTCAGAAAGAGAGCTCCGAGAGCAATCACGCGTTCATGTCCGCATCTTTTCCAGGCATGCTGATATGTACACTCGACTTCCGAGTATCAAACATAAAAAAGGAGAAACAAGGTGCCGTTATACACGTGTTTGCATCGACAAGCTGTTATCCGCACTAGCGAGTGCGCAAGTGTGTGTAATAAAGGGAAGACCGGCCGGAACAAACGCAATGGTTCGGAGTGCGGACTCCCCTGAGCGAAACGTGCAATTAGCCTCACGGGCTTAGACGAACCAGTAGGCAGAACCTGTCAAGGAAGACGAGCCACCGCTGCCTGCCAACGGATCAACGGTCGTCCGTACGCCGTTCTGCTTCATCGGCCGATTAATATCCGCGCAGCCTGTATGCGACGGCGCGCGATGCGTGCACTCGCGACCTCGTGCGATTTCACCGTCGCAGTAATCAAACGGCAGCGGCACAAAGGCACCACTGCCTCCGCTCCGTCTCGCGAGACGACACAGCCCCACTCGTATGGCGACACTCTAACGGGCTCTGCAATCGTCCGCAAACAGTTATTGCGCGTCTTCTCATTACGAATCGTTCCGGCCACTTCCACCGGCTCTCTCGACCGCAACGGGTTCAATGCCTCTCGCCAGGGCTGTAAAAAAGTAAATAAAACGGCCGAGTATCTTCTCGAAGCAGCATTGCCCTTGGGCTGAAGCCGAACCCGTCCTGTTGGCGTCGACTACGAGTCGGGGCGAGCAGCGGTTTCTCTGCCCGGTCAGATAACCCATCTCCGCTCCGCAGTCCTCTCTTCTTGGCGACGCAGTTCAGGGGCCTCCCCTTCAAACTTTTACTCTTTTATTGTGGGTGCCCCCGAGTATCAAGAGTGCCGCTGGAAGGTCACGGATGAGCGGAGAAGGCAAGCGGGAAAGTGATCGGGGACCGCACTGGACCGATAAAAGCCGACGGTTCGCCCGATCCCGACTATCGGCCAACCCGTAAATTTCGCCTAGCTGGACCCCCGCGTCTCCCATCGAAAGGGCTGCCGCTGCATACCGGCTCGTCGACGCGTGCGGTGTAGGGTGTCGTCCCCTCCCCAACGGGATTTCCGAGTTCGTACGGGACCTGCCGTCCCCGGCTGTATCTCAAAAGCAAGAGTACCCAGCGCTGGCTTCGTCCCAACGGCCACTCGCACTTCTCTATTTTCTTTTGTTTTCTTTTTCTTCCTCGGGCCGTTCCTTTTATCGGCGGTCCTATCCGGCGGTATACGACGTATATACCGTGCGCGGCGCACGCGGAAGGGGAAACCGGGCCGACGGAATGCCGCCCGTCCGCTCCGGGAATCCACTAAAGACGTTTATCAGGCGTGCTCGTGTTTTTTCGGGGGACCGGGCGGCAGCAGCGGCGGCGGGGAGAGACGCGCACAGGACCCACCACAAAGGCGCCAAGTGGACGGCTATCCCCGGCCCCGTGCATAAGGCCTGGCACGGCCCAAAGCACGGACTCTCTTTTAATGACGCTCCGGCGCAGATAAAAACCCGCTATCGCGTAATCCTTTTGCCCGCTCCTTTTTACGTCTCCTTCCCTTCCCTCATCTCTCTCGGCAGAAGGACGCGAAGGAAGCGCCAGGAACGGCCGACTCGTTGCTGGCGATAGCAAGACATTGAACCTGTTGCGGCGGCAGCGCGCAGTCCTGCTGCAGCGGCGGCGCTCGATGCCATTGCGGCCGTGCAAATGGCCGGGGTGCATTGTACGACGACCGAGGAGAATGCGCCGAGCACCGGCCGTTCCGAGCACGCTGACGACCACGGCGTCGTCGTTTTTTGCCACGATGCTCGACTGCACGTGCGGGACCGCAGTCGGGGTCGGTCGAAGAACCAGCCGCCGTCACACTGCTTACGCGTCGCACGGACTGCAGACACTGGCTTCTGTGCGCCCTTTCCTTGCATGGCGCTCGCATGGGTCACACAAAAAACTGTCTGCACACATGTTCGAAGTGTACGTATGTAGCAAACATGCTTTCGAACACGCTTGAGAGGCGTGTCCGCAGATTCTGTCACCATCTCTGCAGCGAACGCTGCATTTTTTTGTACGATGCTTGGGCACTATAGGACTGTGGCTTTTGGGCCGCGTGTGCCTCGTAGTAGCCGAAGATGTCAAAGGTAAAATGACAGGGTTGTCTAATACCTGGAGATCTATGGCAGCAGAAACATAATACTGGCGAAAATGGGCCCTCATTTTGACATTGAAATTTTCAGAAAATCAGTTATAACTTTTGAATAAGATATCGGTTCGTGCTGAAACTTTGGCATCTGGTTCGGACCTCCGCTACCGTTTTGGGCGGAGGATGAGCGTTCGGCGATGCGTATAGTTTATTTTTGCGGTGAAAAGAAAAAGAACCCTGTACATTTCTTGGGGGGATAACCTGTACTCTTAGCAGATAACCGCGAAAAGAATCTCAGAAATTGATTGGAATTTGCGGAGCGGAAGGGGACGCTCTCGGGTTTAAATTCAGCGGAACAAAATCTAGAATTGTTTCTTAACGACATCGAGGGATATCCTTTAAAGATACCGAACATAGAGATAGAAATGGTATAGACAAGCACAAATATCTGGAAGTGTGGATCAACGAAGGAAAGAAATACCTCGAGGAATATGAGAGACATATAATTGGTAAGTGTAAAAGGAATTCGGCCATTATGAAACACAGGGTGCTATGGAACTTTAATAGATACGAAGTGGTGCGGGGAGTATGCAAAGGAGTAATGGTACCAGTATTGATATTTGGTAACGCAATCTTGTACATGAGTTCTGAATTACAGGCGAGATTGGAGATAGAACAAAGGAGCGCTGGCAGGATAGCTCTAAGGGCACATGAGAACACTCCAGACGAATGAGTGCAGGGTGATGTGCGCTGGTCATCGTTTGAGAGCAGAGGGGCAGTGGAGCAAAAATAAAGTTTGACCAAAAAGGTTAACAGACTTGGAGGACACGCGGTGGGCGCATTAAATATATAAATACCTGTATTTGAGGAGTTTCAATACGAAATGGATAAAACGGACATGAAAACTGAGGTTGAAATTTCTGTAGACGGGGACCAAACACGTTCTGAGTGGAAAAGGCGGTTAAGGAGGCAGAGAGATGGATGTGGGAGGAGAAAATCCAGGGGAAGTCAGCTTTAACGATTTCTAGGTCACAAAAGCACGAAATAAAGGGGGAAGCTTTATTTGATAATTAAAGAGGGAGCGCTCCTGCTGTTTGTGGCGAGGACGGGAGTCTTAAAGGGGTACACCGGCGATTTCTTCATGGTCCCCGATTTGCTTGAAATTTTGCTAAACTCGCCAAACAACATCGCTAAAATAGTATCCCAAATATTAGGTTAAAATAATTATTTTTTCACGAAGTTATTGAATTTACAATTTTGGTCCTCACCGTGTTTTTCAAACTGAAAGTCTCTACTGGCAACAACGAAAAAGTGACGTCAGTGGAAGTGCAGGGGTTCACTCTTTGGACTGTAGAATTTGTTCCCAACTGATTTGAAGCAGTTTCATGGTGTCAAATGAATGCTTTGGAAGGTCGCTCCAGGATCCGCGCTCCAGCACGGAACAAATGATTGGCATATTCTATTTTTTAAACTGCTCGCTCGACTGACAAGCCTGCCCGCCACTGACGTCACGGCACTAAACAATGTGGGTATATTTGAATGTTGGTTTTTGGCATCATTTTCATTTGCCGATTTCGCATAACTATTATGAATTTCGCGATACTAAATAGCATACCGGAAAGGGTGAAGGCCGGGGAGTCAGAAAATATAGTTAGTTGAGGCAGCTCAAAAATCGCCGGAGTACCCCTTTAAGAACAAAAAGGTGCAGGGCAACATTTGAAGACACAGGTATACAATGTGCGGAATATGTAAAGAGGAGACGGAAACAGTTGAGCATGTGATTCTCAAATGTAAGGAGCTTAGTCCTGCCCTTCCCGAAAGGGCGACAGATGTACCGGTGGCCCTTTGTTTCGCTGGAGAAGATGGAAGGGTGGATTATAGAAGGGTAGAGGCCACAGATTGGAGCGCCGGTGGAAAGTATCTAGGGAAAATTGAAAGAAGTACAACTAGCCAGCAAAGCTGAAGGAGAGGCGGGACAGAGGAAAATTGGGACTCCCTGCCGCGTGACTCCGGCCCCAAGTCTCAACCCTGTCCCCCAGTGGGTCCGGTGTTTGGTGACGCTGACGAGGTTCGGCCGGAGGAGAATTGGTAACTCCCTCGCCGGGGGGGGGGGGGGGGGGGGGGGGGGAGAAGGCAAGGGTGGAGATGTTTTTAGTTTTTTTTTTTGCCCGATCCCACAAAGGTCTGCCTGGCGATCATCTTCATTGCCTTGTGATAGTCACAAACGGATTGACTAGGGCGGGGAAACGGGAAATCAGAGTAAGCCAGTCGGGAATGTAGACGAGGCGTCTTTTCCGGAAGATGCTAATGGACGCTTTTATGTAACATTCTTGAGATAAAACGGCGTGCTGTCCTAATCACCCAAATAACGTGTTGTCCGTAAAAAAAAACAACAAATAAAAACGAGGATGCGTGTGGGGCATGGTGTTTAGGGAAGATTGAATAGATCGCAAGGGACAAAATACAAACATTTTTCCTTACAGGAACATTTTCGGCTGATTGCTAAATGATAGCGGCAGTAACAGTAACATAATAATGAAAATTATTGACACGCATCTATTTCCGGTCGCCTCTCTACGCGGAGTATCAAAAATGACAACTAATTAATGTGACAAGCTCTTTGTTCGAGCTCACTATCTCAGTTTTGAGCCGAGAGGTCGTCTGGGTTCATTCGTATTTGCTCAGCTTTTTCTGTAGACAGCCGGGACACACTTTTAGCATGCGCAGACTCATCGAAGAATCAGGTGCCTTTCTCAAATCACACACAAAAAAAGGAAAACGTTCATTTTCTAATTGTTTTTTTTTAATTCTTATAAACAAGATGCCTCGCGAATTTAATTAGATTTTTGACGAGGGTATCGTATTCAATGCCTTCTTTGGCGCACCTGCATTGTACCGTGATGTATCTGAAGACGTTAAAATGCACGGATGAGATCAGACCAATTGGGTCTGTTTTGTTAGTGTATTAACTGCCAACGATTTCGTGCGTTTCTGTCTTCGTGAAAAAAGCTGATACCGAGTCCTTCTAAGCGCAGACGTGTGTCAAAGTGACCGATGCTTTCCTGTTAACAAAGCTATAGCCACGCTGCAGGGAATACCAAATAAGGCATAATGTTGCAGTTTACACTGTAAGAAAAAAAAAATCAAGGTTTACATGATTAGCTTAGCAAATCCGAATGTCGCGACAGATTATGTGCAGACTAAACACGAGGGTAACAATTCTGAATTCATGAGACGTCATGACGCACGTCAGACGTAAACGACAGTCTTACGACGACTAAGGTAATGTAATGAACAGTTTCCTGGAAACGCCGGGCGCCAGTCGAGACGGGAAGCAGGGATTATGTGTCGAGATTAGCGCGCAGTCTGGTGGTGGTGGAGGAAACAAAAAAACAAGAATTCCCCGTGTTCATAGAAACGCGGTCAGACTTTCCCCGTTTCCAGACTGGTCGCAGTGCAAAGAAAGAAGACACAAGACGGAAATACTGCGACCTTGAGACTGTGTAAGAAAGAAAAGCTTCAACCGCGCGGTGGTGTCAGACCGGCGTCGTTACGAATGGCGAGCGTATACTCGACTCCGGCGCTTCGGAAAGACTCTTGCAGGAACCCGTTTCTACAGGAGTGGAAAACGGGAAATCGGTACTGGCCACGTTGAGTGCCGCACGCGACTGAACGTTTTTACTCATGATCTCAACTTTTCTGCTCGTTTTCAGGCTTATTGGTCAACCGACGGCCGAGACTTATTGGTCAAAAATTGCAATGCTCGCAGCTGCTTCATTAAACATTACCACGGCTGCACTTGTTTCTTATTCCTCATATATATATATATATACAGGGTGTTTCACAAAAGGTGGACAGATTCGATATTGCAAAAACTACACATCGCACACACACAAAAAAAAAGAAAAAACAGGCTTGTGTCGTTTTGGTCTTAGGCCAGGGGCCTATTTAGAAAACTTATTAGAGTTCGGGATAACTAAGTTGGTAATTATTTCCGCGTAATTATTTTTTTGTTGAAATATTGAGTTTAAGCGCATGGCTTCATTGGAAAACTTGCTGAGCGTCATCGAAAAAGACTAAATAAAAAAAATTGGAGTGCGATAGAAGGAACGCGCTGCATTTTACAGCTTTCTGAAAAACCGCACAACTTCGACGAGTTTTTAAGGTTTGGTTTGCAATCGGAGTGCTTCTCGGCACCGACGGCACCGCGCCCCGCGGATAAATAGTGCAACCTGCCTGCGCTGCCTTGCGCGATGCGATGCGGCCTGACCGGCGTTGCGATAAGAAAACATCACACAGAGAACAATGGAAGGTAAGTCTCGACGTACGTGCTGCACACCCACTGCGAACACAGATCCCGTCTTATCTAGGGCTTCTTAGGTAAGACGAGCTTTTAGTTTTGCCCTGGAGGATGTACCTCAGAAGATAGAGGCCAAAAGCGACGCCTGCTTCCATCCCTGCAGGATGGAAGACAAAGCGAATCAAATGCATCCGGCACGGTGTAAACTGCAGACGTATATGCATGCGCACGTCCTCGTGTTGTGCCATCTGCAGTGTTTCGGAGGGCCACTGGGGCTGTCACCCTGACCCAGCGCCACAGCAGCGCCAAGCGAGAGAGTAGGCATGAAATCTACTGGCCGCCAAGTTGCCTCGTCCGCCAGCTTCCTTCCTGTGAAACGCAATTTCGGATTTTGTACGGTGCTTCACTCGAAGCGATTGACTCGTCAACTGTGACGGGCCGAACACGAGATGAGATTTTTTTGCTTCGAGTGTTTTCTTTTCTTCCGAAGGCGAAGGTGTTTGCTCAAGGACGTATGTGTAAACAGACGTCCCAGCAAACTACAACAGGGGGGGGGGGGGGGGGATAACAAAGTGCCGCTTTACAAACAATTTGTACGCAAGTAGCGCGGTTGTAACGGTCACTACTTCATTGAATAGAAAATGGGCCAGTACCTGAGTGCCGTTCTACGCCGTTCTTTCGGGCCAATTTTCGACTCTTGTGACGTCCATGCTCAGAGGGAGATGCCTAGCGCACGAATAGAGTTCCGCCGTCTACCCACGGGCGGAGTAAATCGTTGCGCTTAGCGTGTCCTTTCACACTTCGACAACTGGACGTGACAGCGTGTCCCTGACAGCTCACGTGACGCAACCTTGTTACACAAAGGAGCAAGCCGCTAGATAATAATATAAAACATCGACAGCAGACCACAGGCCAGCACCGTGCCAAGATCTGTAGCGCAGCGCACCAGGAATCCAACGAAAGAACAACAAAAGAAATACACTGCGTGCACACACGACGCGACGGCACACGAACGACCTTAGCCGCTCCACGTCCTCGCGAGGGCATATTCGCCACGCTCGACTCCAAGCGGAGCGATGAGAGAAGACGGCGCAAAGTGAACCGGCCGGCCTTCTCCGACGTAAATTGAACACTCACAAAAGCGGACTGCTCAGCATCAAGAACCGACAACGGCTGACAATATACTCCAACGAGCGCGAGAAACTTCCCAACAAAATCGCGAGAAAAAAAAAAAAAAAAGTTTACAAAAAAGAATCGGACGGATCATTCGCCCTAAGCGGCGATATGTGACGGCTCCGTTTCCCATTCGCGGTCTTCTGGACAGGTCTTCAGAAGGAGCCACGGCAGCGGCGGCTTCTGGTCAAGGGGAGCCGACCCTGGAGGAGCCCGACCTTCGCTCCCTGCAAGAATCTGTGTCACGTCCGAGCGTGGGCAGCGGCAGCAGCAGCAGCCGTTCGTAGCGGTTCTGCAGCTCTGCGTCTGCCTACGTGTCTTGACGTCGGGCCCTTCCCTGGTCGGTGTCCCGCTGAGTGACGGACCCGGCTTCGGGTTCGTGCGCCTCGCCGGCGGCGCAGAAGGGCGTGCTCGCGGAGCTTTCTCCGCGAACTCGTCGAGGGAAGAAGACCGGCGTGCGCTCGAAGGTTGACGGGGTCGCAGGATGCGAAGAAGAGGGGGGGGGGGGGGGGGGGGGGGGGAAGAAGCCCTTCGAGCGCCAAATGAAATTGAAAGGAGGGCGGAGAGTTCCTTTCTCTGCTGACGGTTTCGATGTGACGTTGCTCGTCTGCGGGCGCGTTGGGAAATGGCGTTTGTTTCGCCGCCAGTTGAAATACAAAGAGAAAACGAGAGGAGCGTGAGAACGACTGTTGCTGGGTCTGTTGTCTGCGAGGCGCCTTGTCGGGAGACGCGGTGCTGGCGTTACGAATGCGTTTCGTAATTTTTGAGTCGATGGTGTTGTTGCTGATGATGGTCGCGTGGAAAGAAACAAGCTCACCTTTTCTGTCAGGTCTGACGGGGCGTCAGAAAATGTGTTATTACGGTCAAATGAACTGGAGCCAAGAAAAAGAAAGCAAATAAAATCATTTTGATTTTGCCTCCTAACCCGAAACACTTTAGCGTGTCTTAAGCCGGGGTCACACTGCTTATACTACATCGTACAAAAGACAGTCTGCATACCAATTCGAACGCGAGTCGCAGCTAGATCCGTGCTTCAAATGCTCCATGGCAATGAGTTCAAGGAGAAAATTGGCACGCGGCATTCGAGTCACAGATATTGAGGTGACTCGTGTTTGCTGACAGTCTTTTCTATGATACATGTGATGTGCGACCCCGGCTTTAGGACATAGCAAAATGTGCGAAATAATTTCCTCAACACTTTTGCGATATCATCTTACCACAAATTATGGCCAGTTACATATCGCTGTATAAAAAAAACTTGACTCGTTGTATAAAGAAAATTAACTGGAATATCTAACATTTTGTCTCAAAAATGAGCAAAAAAAAAAAAAAGAGATTTTTCTCTGTTTTATAATTTTAGTGAGATCGGAAATATAAATGCAACAGTAGGTTTCAATTTGGAATCAATACCATAAACTGTCTTCTGAAGAATCGCCATGAGCCCTTGTCCTCGACGTCATCTGTGGTCACATATGGCAAAAGTTCCAATGCCTAAGAAAGGGTTCCAGTTCAGACGTACCACCGGCACGGTCGCAATCACGAGCTCGTCATTGTTTTCGTCAGTTTCGCACGTTCCAACTGAACTGGCATCACGCCGCGTATTATGCGCGCCGGAAAACATCTTCCAGCAGAAACGTCTTTTGCTCTTCTTGATCAGCAGGAGCTACTATTACGTAAGTGCCAACCAAGAAAGACGTGGGCAGTGTTTTAAAACGATCAGGGGAAAAAGAACAGAAAACGCTCAGTGTACCTTCTCTTCTAATTGCCAGTCGTTCTCCGCTTGTCGAAGGCGAATATAAATCAAAGCTGCCGTCTCTTCACCCACAGCCAAACCCGGTTATTTGAAACTGGGAGGGTAAAAGCGATGTGGCTCCACAAACGGATCGAACATTGAACAGAGCCTGCGCCCGCCTAGAGAAGTGGCTTGGGCGAGAGAGAAAACTGAAACCGAAAACGGAGGCTGAAAACGAGGGAGGCCAGCCATGGGATGTTTCCGAGGACAGCCTTGAAGAAAGACCTGCACAACCCTGCGCCGCTGCTTACCCACCATTACTTGGCTCGCATGCAACGCGAAGAAGGAAGGAGCTATCGATAGGGACGCGAGGGAAGCTGCGCGGGAAGAAGAAAATGAGGCGGCGGGTCGAATAAATCTGTGTACAACTTTTTCGTTTCAAACTATGTGGCTCTTGTACGCAGACAGTAGTAACATTGTGCCTGTGACACTCAAGAAGGTACAATTACAAGATTTTGATACTGTAGAGTCATTCTCTTCTTGGATACATCTTGAGTACAGAAGAAACAATTTCTTGTTGCGCCGCTTCTGGGCCCGGGTTTGGGGTTTATCCAGGTATGTGACTGTGAAGGGCGGGTGGTTGGATTACGAGCATGCGTTACGGGCCAATGCAACGCGCCGCTCGCTGATGTTTGTTTCTTGTGCCTGGGTTAACTGACGCTTTTTAACCATGTCTGCCAACATCGCTTACATGCTACTGATGCAAACGCATTACATAGGTCTCAGCGTCCCGAAACTAGAAAGAGAGCCCGTCCAGTTCGAGACGCAGTGATCCTATAAACAAAAATATGGATGAGACATTTGCGTTTGAGTGTGACAACCGCTCGGTGCACCAGTTCGTGACTGCTTAGGACGTGATGGTTGCTATGGGCCTATGGCAACGTAAGTCCGTAGTGGAAGGCAAGGGGTCGTAACGCCGTCGGTCCGACACAAACGCTACTGCCCGAAGCAGCCCTCACCCGCAGCAAGAAGCCATTCAATCGCCGTGCATCGGAACCTGCGGCGCCGCGCGAGAACCGAGACGCGAGGGAGGGGGGCTATCCGGCCTCTCGGAAGCGTGCGATCCCTCGCAATTAGAGCCATTATCTCGCTCGCCCTCGACTGCTTTCGATGAGCCGGGCGAAAGTCGGCCGCTGCTCTCTCGCATGGGTGGAACCGTGCGGCGGAGGACACGCGGCGGGGAGACGTGCAGCAGCAGGCCGCCACTGCCCGGATGGTCGACGTCGCCCGTGCGGCCCGCTGACCTAAAGAGGGCCCCCCGCGAATCGCCAGAGCGTGGAATGCGACTGCTGCACATCATGCGGGCCAGCTCTTTGCAACTTGCGTCCATGCTGCCACACACACACACAAAAAAAAACAAAAAAACCTGGCTGTAAAAGAGTTTTTAGGGGTTCTTCGGCTTGTCCATAGTTTGCACCCTAAAAAGTTATTTTAAGTGCCCCAAAGAAGAGTTCTTCGTGAAAAACCTATCAGGGGTGCTTTTAAGCGCTTTTTTTGACGCGAAAGAGTTCTTCATTGCCCAGTTGCTTTTCTAGGGCACCAGGGGGCGATAGTGCTTGAGGCGAAACCGTTCTTCACGTGCTGAAAGAGTTCTTGGGACATCAAAGCAATTTTCAAGAACGGATTCTTTTTTAGAGTGTGAACGAGTCCGAGGGGTGGGGTCGCTGTGCATTCCACGACGTTAATATAGTCTGCTATGTTCGCAATCCGTGGCCTGAGACTGACTCCACATGTTTCTCGAAGGGCTCGTATCCCGTGCAAAAAGATGTTCCATTCACGGGGGTAAGTGGAAATCAACACTCGCGACGTTCGATTTATTTATACACCTCCCGCACTAGCTGTACCTAAAGCACCTCAATGTGTTCGCGTTTGTCTTACTTGAATTTTATCGAGGGACTTCAGCTGTACCGGGTGCACACCGTTGTCTTCTATATTTACGAGTGCAGCCTATCATAAAACAAGTACCGGACGTACAGTGCCCCGCATTTTTCTGCACCGGTGTAGGCTGCTTCAGGTAAATCGACCGAGCCCGGTGTCTAAAACCTTCGTGTTTACGTCGTTCCAACCAGTCACCTTCTTATAACCTAACCGGCCGCCGGTTTTTTCAATTTCACGCACGATATTTATGGGCGAAAGCTCGATTTTCTTTCGTGACTCCTTTTGAGGATTCAAAGTTGTTGCCTATTCTACTTCTCGGATTTCGCAGGTTTGTCAATGAGCTAAAGCCGGAGATGCCAATTCGGAAAAGAAAGCGCCATTGGCGTGCATAATAAGGTACGCGATAACACCCTAGTTACATGATTATTATGATTATTTTGAATTAGACGCAGGTAGCGACGGGTTGAACCGGCGGGGGTTTCGGACCGACCCCGCGCCAATATGTACGAGCCGTGGCTACCTCAACTGCAGTTGAGATAACTTCGGCTGATAACTTTCGCGTAAACATAGTGAGACTTCAATGAGTCCCTGTTTTCACATACTTTAAATGTAGAAGCGTGACATCAGCGTCGCAAAACAACCGCAGGAATCGGCGGATGCTCGATCGTTCCGTCTTGACGTACCATAGGCTACCGGGACAAGTGTCACCCTCTTCATTGCACTCATAAAAAATTGCACCGATAAAAAAAGAAAAGAAGAAGAAACGTTTGAGACGGCGTGGGTCGCGTCAGTGCGGATCCGTCGCCTACGCGATCCAAATGGACTACGGAAACGCCTAGAGATATCACTGGCTCGTGCTGTGGTTAACCTTCCACTCGTCAATGTATAAAACCGAGGTTATACGTTAAAAAAAGGGGGGGAGGGAATGAATGATGATGAGAAATTTCCTCTGGCATCACATATAATATCATCATTCAGGTGGGCTCTGTGAATATTTAAATTCCGATCATATATATCTAAGCGGGGTCCCACCTTTTTTCGCATTGTGCGCGCATGCCACCATGTGCTGTTACTTATCGCAATGAACAAGACTGCTGGAAGTAATTTAAAGATCTGTAAAGAGCACTTCACGCATAAGACTACTTAAAAGAATAAAATTGGCCATGAAAGGTTAAAGACTTCACCTGAGGTGCAAACAACCACTCCAAAGTCAGTATGACCTTCAGCTCTTAAACATAGTCATTCCAACAACAGAAAGTTTCTTTTTACGCTACAATAATAATATACGTAGAGTCTTACAGTGCGCTTAAAATTCAGTTTAATAAGAATGTACTGCTCATGTACTATTCCAAATTGGCTGGTCGTATAGACCATTTTCTTCGTGGCGGCCGCCATGTTGAATTTTCAGGTAGGTGAGGGGGGCAAAATATTAGCGAGTAACTTTATTTTCCGATTGGAAGCCGCTAGAATTCAAGGGGTCCGTGCTAATAGTTCTGAATTCTTGTTGCCTATACTTTTTTTGTAGTTATGCTTAAACTATTTACTTTAGTTCTTGTCGCCCAACCCAACTATACGTCACATTTCAACGTGGCAACCGTCGCACCAAGACGGTCTATAAGTGACTACTTATAATTCGATCCGTTCATTTCATATTTACATTAGTGGCGCGAGTTGCATCTACAAGTTTTTCTGCAAAACAATAAATCAGTATAAAATAACCATACAATCGAACAACCTTAGCAATGCGTCGGTATTTCTCTATATTTCGGTTCAACGGGTCAAGTCTGGGCGTCATTGTACCGCACGCCGGTACAATGACGCCCCGACATTGAAACCGGCAGAGATGGGAATTGAGCCCAAGCTGCTCGCAGGTTCGGCAGCGTGAGCTTTCACTCCACGTGCCCCGTTCTACGGTACGCTAATAAAAAAAAAGGGGAATCGTTAGACGATCGGCTAACGATGCCCCTTTATTTTTATATTTTGAGTAGGGTATTTTGGCGAGGAATTGCCCTTTTAACTACGTGCGTTTTCTTCCCTCTTCAGTTTCTTTTTAGTGGTTGTTGTCGCTATGCCCGCGACCAGGCAACGTGTTGGCAGACGTCCGGAATACTAAACACTTTACACTCCGTGAATAATAATAATAATAATAATAATAATAATAATAAAAGAAGGCCAAACGAGAAATAAATTTACCTCGTCGCATGCATCACCTGTCAAATATTTTAGAAACAAAACAAATAAATAAAAAAAACGCAGCTTAGTAATATACGGAGAGAGTGGGGGCTCAACCAGGTTCGGAGCATATACCGAGCCCCACTTAATCCTGGGCCCCATGCCAGGCTCATGATGTATAATGGCGCGAGGGAGTCCGGGCCATCGCGGGCGCCGCCATGTGTCAACTGGCGCCAATAAGTAACCCCTAGACGAATGGCGCCACGTGTAGATTGCGAAGGCGCCTTCTCATTTTTTTTTTTGTGTGTGTGTGTGGCGAATCTTTTGAAACGCGTGCCGCGAACGACGCGGTCTCTGCGTGATGTAGTAATGCGTTTGAGCACGTTCGCTTCACTGAAAATGCGGTCTCCTCATGAAAGAGAAGACGGAACTTTCGCTGAGCGAATGTCTGGAGAACGTTTTCATCCGGGAAGAGAATATTGCGTGACAGTTTGTTCTCCGGCAGTATATTTCCGCACAGTATGTATATTCTTTGGCAGTATATTCTGTGACAGTCTATTTTGCGACAGCACGCGCCGACGTCACGTTCTGCGACGGTGTGCCCCGTAGCAGTATATACTCTCCGACAGTGTGCAATCTGCGGATCTATATTTGAAACAGGACGTGGCCTAAGACGATATAGTATACTTCGTGACAGTGCACTCTTTAACCGTATCCTCCGTAAGAGTAGTTTGTTATACTATAACAGCACGCTTTGTTACAGTAGACTGTTTGAAGGTATACAGTCTGTAGCAGTATATATTTTGAAAGAATATACTTTGTGATATGTGACAGTATTGTACAGAAATACTTTTGGCGACAGTATATACCGCGATAGCATTCTCGACGACAGTATGATATGTATTCTGCTGCAATGTATTTCATGACAAAATATCTCGGGACAGTATGTTGTAAGGGCTCCACGTGCTCTTCCTTGTTTATTGTGCTCAGATACCGCAATTGTGTACGATACTGATCATAAAATTATTCACTACAGGATTTGCGCGAGAGAGTATTCTACTAGTCTCCATAGCCCCATAGAACAAAGCGTGCAGTTTGGGACAGTATTCTTTTTTTATTCGTCAAAGGGTATTGCTCAACGAACATATCAGGTATCTTACGGCTTCGACAGACAGAATACGTTGCGTTGATACATAATCTTTGGTATCACGATTTTCACGAACCTGGGCCGACTTGCTAGAACCAGCGTCTCAGCTGAGACTGGGTGAAAGAAAGCACTGCCAAAGCCAGCGCACGAGCTGAGCGGGACTCAAGTTGCGTCTCAAGACGCTCGCGCGCCCCAGCCTTTCCAGTGCTTTCTTTCACCCAGTCTCAGCTGAGACGCTGTTCTAGCAAGCCGGCCCTGGTCTCTAAGCTTAGCACGTTACGAAAAGCAGTTAGGAATCCATAATAGCGCGGGTTTCTACGGGGCCACGTAATCAGATAACACGACGTCAGGTCACGTGACGTCACAGCATCACGTGTTGGAGTCACACGACCGCGTGACGCTGACGACATCACGTGACGTACAACGGTCGCGTGGTCGGTGCC
Organism: Ixodes persulcatus; assembly: GCA_013358835.2. Taxonomy (NCBI): domain Eukaryota; kingdom Metazoa; phylum Arthropoda; class Arachnida; order Ixodida; family Ixodidae; genus Ixodes; species Ixodes persulcatus. Next base: position 671,502 of record JABSTQ010011517.1, read on the forward strand.
ACCCGACCAGGTCACGCTGACAGCGCTGTCAGGTAGATCGTGCCACAATAACCACGGGATGTCGATAACAGTTCCTCAGTCCACATTCCTCGTAATACCGACTCCATGCGTGGGCTGAAGGTGAGTGATGTTGTTTTCTCTAGCTTTCCCCGCGCTCGCCCAACCGTTCCTGAAGCCTGTGCGGATGCCTTCACCGAAACAAGAAGCACCCGTCGGTGGCACACACGACGAAGGGGCAACGGCGGTGCGGCACTTCCGCACGCCGAGGGCGGCCAAGGAGGGCAAGAAGAAGGGGGGCCCGAGCACGCACGCCGGCGCCGGCCGAGGCGCGAGAGCCGCACTGCGGCACGCAGGGTCGCTCGCCCTGCTCCCGAAACGGTGCTAAGGTCGGCCCCGTCGGAAGGAACCGGAGGGGAGCAGCTCTCCTCGAGGAGAGTCGCCAGGAGAGCGGAACGCTGGCGCGCGGGCGAGTCGATGAACCTGGCCAGCACCGACTGGCAGGGTCACTCACTCCGCGCACGCCGAGCAATGCGTGCCTCTTTTTTTTTTAAAACAGGAAACGCGCGCCGTCCGTGTGTGCAATTACGTCCGAGAAGGATGGACAAGGGGAACTCGCCGCCGCCGCCAGAAGAGGAACAGCAAGAAGGATGAGCGCCGCGAGGAAGCGGCCGTTCACCCGCTCTCGCTTTTGGGACCGGGGGCCGGCCTATGCAGAGGGCCGCGCCCGGGGCTCGGGGAGGCCGACGTCTTTGAGGGTTCGGACTCGGCCCAGTGGAGGGGACTGTAACGGCTCCGCTGCCGGGAGCAAGTACCGTTTCGAACACGCAACCTCTGTTGTAATGTCAAATCCATCACTGGGTGTCAATACAGTGATGTCGCTAATATGGACACCCCAGTTCCTCAAAAAAAAAAAAAAAAGCGTCCATGTAATGTGAGTTGTCCGCATTAACGAGGCAGAAATGCGTGTATATATCCGGCTCGTCCGCGAAAATGTTGTTTGCACAGCGGGGCATCCACATTAGAGGGATGTAGGGAACCGATCGGGAACCGTTCTCTCGATCGGGAACCGTTCTTGCACATCCGATACAGTACGATGGACCCTCCGGTATACGAACTGCGCATGCGCGAGTCTTCGCACATGCGCGGTGCGTACCGGAGAGCCCATCGTACCATATCGGATGTGCAAGAGCGGTTCCCTAAAACTCCCTAGTAACGGGGTCCGTATTAACGAGACATGACTTTACCGTTTTACGGAGAACCGTGCCTCTTCCTTAGTTTCGGGTAGCAGGGTATAATCCGTTCATCCCTAAGCTGACAGTGCGGTGGAAGCTGCATGCGTGTTGGTCGAGTCGTACGTTTATATTTCGTCACCTGATCACGCTCTCGCCCTTACCCACACGTGCAGACAGTCAGGTGATAAAAGGGTGATTCGGTGATTGGTCCGGTGAGCACGTAGCTTCCACCGCGCTCTCAGGTTACGGCTGAACGGAGTGTAGGGGGAACAAGTGTCACTTGCATTTCAAGGGATACAGACCCGAACTTTGCTTGAAAGAGAAAACAACATCTTTAAATAAACAATTAGAACTACTAAACAAAATCAAGTTAGACTCCGAGAGGAGTATATCGCACCTGTCGGGCCTGACGTGTGGGTTTTGACTTCAGACCGTAAAGATCAACAAGAACAAGAACAACAATACTTTCCGCGAGAAAAAAATGCTTCAAAAATTGGAAGCAGTTGTTTGTCAATGTCGGTGCAGAGATGTAAATCCTTGTAAGAGCGTATACTGAATTCGCTGCTACGCAAGGAGCAACTTATGTAATAAAGACGACTAAATTTAGTCATGCAGTCTAAGCCGCACGACTAAAGCGAGCATTAAGCTTTACTTTCATTTGCAACCACTCGATGCCACTGTAGGGCCCATGTGTACGAAACAATTAGGATTGGTGAGGACCAGACAGAAGAGCATATACCTTGTAGTATCCTGGCGCGAGGTAACTGCTGACAGGTGCGGATTTTATGGCGATTATTTTGTTCACTTAAAGACCCTACAATAATGTCGCTCGTAGAACTGTACTATTTATGTACACATTAAGATACAATAAAGGGAGAGACTCGCGAACTCCGCGCATGCGCTGTAAAGTACTCGATCGGTGCTGCCACTCCGGGAGACAGCTGCGACGCTGGTACTCGGGATCAATTAACATCGTGAAAATCGGGCGCTCTACAAATTGAAGAGACGCGAGACAAAAAAAACAAAAAACAAACAACAACAACAGAAAACGAAAGGCGCAAATATTTGTCGAAAATGTCTGGAATCGCCGTCCGCTCTCTTCTCATGAACTGCCACTTGTTACGAGTTTGCTATCTCTTTCTCGATCGAGGAAAGCGCTCGATACGCGCTAAGTATCGTTTCGGGCTAGGACCGAGGGCAGACGCGCACTTAACCCCTCCGTAACCACTTATGGTTCGTAATTGCCACGCCGTTGTCCGTAATGGGCCATCGCCGATCCGTGACGCTGCGGTTAAGGAAGCTCTCGATCGGATGCCTGATTCGAGAAGGCCGCGGAAGGGGTGGCTCACAAACAAGTCCGCCATGGGGTTACAGGAACGAAATATTTGTTCTTTCTTCATTCCTTCGGAGAGAAATTTTTCAAGGAGAGATATTTCACGTAGATATCTCCGAAAGCGACTGCCTTGAATCCTGAAGATGTCAACGTAATCCTCATAGTATTAAAAGAAAAAAAAAAAAAGGTTTGACGGAGGTATTTTGTTCCTAACATAGATTGACTTTTGATTTGCTTCTTTAGTCGTAATGGCAGTGTATATGACTCTTTCTCAACGAACAGAACGTCAGGGCGCAAGTGAGCTAGTCTGTGCCGACCATTTTGAAGTAACCCGAAGCTGAGGAATACGAAAGTTGACACCATGAAGAAGAGAAGGAAATGTCTTTCACCATCTTTCTTTCTTTCTTCTCTCGGCATTTTTCTTTGGTCAATAGTTTCGTCCGATGTACCTGCCCCTTCTGCAGCGCTGTTGAAAAGTGTAGGGCAGTGTACTTCCGGTATGTGTATCGAGATACGACCGGAAGTACACCGCCCTACACTTTTCCGCTCCGGTGCACGAGGTTGCAGGTACCTCGAACGAAGCTAGTGGCTGCTGTAGAACTAAACGTCGCTGGAACTGTCACGTGACAACCCCACGTGACTGTCCACGTAGAAGCCGGAAGCCAAGACGGTCGTTACAAAGTTGGAATCGACGCCGGTATACGTAACACGCTACCGATTCTGTCGGTGCCCTTTCGTCCGACGTCTTCCTTCGATCGCGGGTTCCGACCCGGGCTGCACGCTATCTGCGCCCACATCGTTCACGACGCGACGGTGTCTCAGCGCGTCGTCCCGTTTCCGGACACCATGGTGTGGGTAGAAACTGAGGGCTCGCGGAAGAAGACGAGAGCAGGTGGGGACGTGGGAACACCGAGCTCTGATTGGAATGGTTGGTGTGTGGACGGAAAGCTATAGCTATAACTTCCTTTGTCTCTATTCACTCTTCGAAAGCGTTCGAACACCGAGGAGAGACAAAGGCAGTTGGCCTTACGTTTATGGGACGTTGTAATATCGGCAAGACGCGACCACGAAATATGCGTTAGTATACCTCCGTTATAGCGTCCTATAGACGCTTTACAGCAGCTGTGCATGGGCGCCGCCATAACTTCCCTTCAGTTTTTGTTCCCTCTTATTCCGTTCGCTTGACTTCATCATTTCCACAGCAGGACAGGTTATTGCGATTTTAAGTGTTACTGTGTCCCTCCCCCCAGAATAGGCCGTTGTGGAGACTCGTCAACGCCCGCTTCAGTGGCTCGGCATCTCGGTAAGACAAGAGAAGGGCGGCTATGGCGGCTCAATCTGGCGCGTGTGTAAAGCGTCTATACGCGTCCGTAGCGTCATTAGATTGTTTTAGTATTGCGTACAGGCATTTTGCTTTCGGCCAGGGGGGCACTGTGGCGTCTACGAGACGCGACCACAAGAGAGGTGCCTTTGCTAGCGTCCGCGAGGCGCGACCATTTAATGCTGACGTGAAGCGGCGTCCCAGCGTCCTATCCTGCACGACACACGGGCGGTAGCCGTCTTTCAGCATCTTTCCCCGCGCTCTAATGAAACGTTTCAAATGAGGCAGCGCCACGCACAGTCAGAGATCGGCGTTCAATCAGAGCCAATCAGAGATCGGCGTTCTGACGTCCCCACAACCCCTGCAAAAGAAGCAGACGAACTTGCGTTGAGCATAGCGCCGCGAAGCCTGGCGACGTGCGAAGTCCTCCGCCAACGCAACGGCTACGAGGCCGCCGAAGCAGGCTGCTGTTACTCAGCCGAGAGACAGCCTCCCGCTTTCCCTCTCCCCTCTTACGAGGTGCCGATTAATCAACGCGGGCCGAAGCGGCCTTGCCTGCCGCGCATGCAACGAGGGCCCGTGCGTTTAATAATGGGCTTGAGTCGGGTACGCGCCGTGTGCCTATCGGCCCTGTATCGTCAGATCTAGGTCTCTGCCGGTTGCTCCTAATTTGTAAACCGAGAAAGAGAAAAAATAAAAAAAAAAATGAACACAAACATGGAAGGCATGACGAGGCCCGGCTTTGTCGGGCGGGAAAGTGAAACATGGGCGCGCAATGTATATATGTCTTGCGTGAAACTCGGAAATTTGTAGGAACATTTAAGGTGTAATCTGGTAGAGTGATGACTGCGTGGAGTTCGCAGACATACACCAGCATTACTGGGTTTACGTATACTACGTATACGCTCTAAAAAATATAGTAGACCGTTTTACATGTATGAGATTGGCGTACACAGATTAAAAAAAGAGGTAGGTTGTGCTCTCTGCCTTTATTGATGACATTATTCGCGAAAGCATATCGAAAAACGAACTGTACACATATGCGAATTTTGTTATACAATATACTAATTCTTGCACTAGCGAGCTTTCTTAGGCCGGTTTTAAGCCTCTTGCGGCGGCGGAAGAAAGGATGCTCTGCTGTAGAGCAGGTCGTAAGCTGTCGCAAGAGGCTTAAAAACCGGTCTTGTCTCTATTGCTCTCGATCCTACTCGGTTGCAAGTGTGTGAACGGAGCTTGCAGCCGAGTAGGACCGACCGAGACAAGACCGGTTTTTAAGCCTCTTGGGACGGTGTAGGACCTGCTCCACAGCACAGCATCCGGTCCTAAGACGTTGCAAGAGGCTTAAAACCTGTTTTGTCTCGGTTGGTCCTACTCGGTCGAGTGTGTGAACGAGCCTTTACTGAACAGTAAAGACTGCGTGCCATGCTTCACAGAAGGTACTACGCAGTTGCAAGTGTGTGAGCGGCGCTTTATGTGCTTCCTGAATCACTCATAGTGTGAGGAGATTCGACAACAGAGTCACATACATTTTCTCCACTCAACTCCTTAATTTAAGACGTTCGCTCTGCTAAATTGGAGATAGTGGAAGTCTTTGTGAGAGGAGCTTATTTTGTTATTCTTGCAAGTAACCTTCTTTAAATGATAGGTTTGTTTATGTTAGTGATTGTGATAGATCATGATATTAGGACGAGTTCATATTACAAATTCTGAAGCACCTTGCACCAAACGTATGTTTTTATCTCTTGAATTCATCGTAAAAACGGGAACAAATCTAACGTGGTACCTTAGTCCGGCAAAACATAGCCATACAAGCGATACATTGTAAATGTATTCCACTACTGAGATACAAATACATTTTTCGAATGTACCTCGATACAGAGATACAGGTACTCGAAAGTGTCTCTAAGTTACTATCGCGATACATTTGTATTGCGATAGTGCCCAGCCCTGGGTGAAGCCAGTCGCAGGAAATGTTGAGGGGAGCCAGCAGTCGTTTAAACGATTATTGTCTTTGCTTGTAGGCCCATAACGCGTAAGAAAACCGGGCCACGCACAGATGGTACCCGTGTAACGTTCCGTAAGGGCGTGTGTTTGCCATTGTGCGCTAAGTTCACCGGGTGAGCACGCTCGGGACACTCCTAAAAGAACGAAAAGTAAGCAGTAAGTAAGGAAAAAATCAACTTCAACGCGGAAGTCAATGCAAAATAATCATATTCGAGTGCTGAAAGAAAAAAATCGATAAAAAGACAGTTACGCGGAATAAAATGGGTTCAGATTCAACGCCAAATCGCAAATGGACGCTCGCAATTAAAAAAAAAAAAGCCATAAGAAAAATGGTTGTAAAAGCGTTTTACGCTGAACAGCGCAAACACATTCGTGGCAATCTATCCCGAAGGACGTTTATTGTGAAAACCGGAATATTCGAATCGAACGGCTGCATGGGGCTAAACGTGCCACCGGCTGGTAATGCAGTCGAGGTCATGCTCCGGTCACGTCGCAATGGCTCGAAACTGTCTCCAGCAAATGATGTGTTTTTCGCTCGCGAGTCGCTGCAAAACACCTCGCTAGACGCACTCACCGCGGCGGGAACGCGGCCCCCGCAGCGAAGGCACCTCTGCAATAGCACTGCCGCGCTAACGTCCCTCTTTGGGGTTAGCAAACTAACCGAAGTGTATACATATTTCTACGCAGGCCATGGTTTGCCAAGTTTTTTATTGCTGCGCTTGAGGACCAGTGGAGTTGTAACAGGCGGTGAGACAGAAAAGAGTTGCCACCCACACTGGCACCGCCGTACCACTGATATCCCCGAAGGATGCAGCACTACCAGATAAAAAACAACCAAAAACCAAGCGCAAAGCGAAGAGAACCTTCATAATTTACGTGTCGTTATCAAGCTGGCTACGATTGTAGTGTCAAGCTGAAGAAACGTAAGGCAATGGACCTCCTCTGAAATTCCGGAGCAGACCGATACGAACGACGAGAAGCATGATCCCAAAGTGTACACGTTCAAGTTCAAAACAATAATAAAAATCACACGGAGAAAACGTGCGACATAGAATTATACTCTATCTTGCGCGTTTCTCTTCTTTCGAGCAAAGATTCACTTTCCCAGCTCGCTACGCACGTGGAAAATTTGAGGAACGCAGTGCGTTGCGGCCAAGGAAGGAATCGCTGACGGTGACATAACCGCGTCCAATTTTTTCACCGCGGGGCTAAAAACGAGTTTAAACGAGTTACATTCCGGCCGGACCGAGATTATCCTCACTACACCGTAAACAAAACGTATCTCTCGCGCGCTCCGTCCGTGCGTCACATTCATAGAACGACAGAAACACGCGCGGTGGAACAACGATAAGGAACAGACCGGTGTCGATTTCGTTCTCGGCATCGCGAAGTCCGATCGAGCCCCGGGGGCCCAGTCGGCAAGCCCCATTGTCTGGCGCATTGTTGTGCTATGGGCAGGGCCTCGACTCGACGGCACGCCGCCGGCGGGTGTGGCTGTGTGCGGGGCCAAGGCGGCGGGACTGCGCAAGTCGAAGGCAGTCGGCCTCGTTCCTTCGCAGGAGGACGGGGGGGGGGGGGGGGGGGGGGGAGCGTGGCCCACGCTCGGCGGGGAAGTCACCTTCGGACGCGGGCAGACCAGCGTCTGCCCGCGACCGTCGAACGGCTCCGCGTGGGACACACGCGGCCCACGCGCCACAAGCTGCTGGCGACAACCGAGCTCCTGCGTGTTGGCCCCCCCTGACCTTCTTCACCTTCCTCGCAGTCGCTCGTGTACCGTATCTGATGCGACAACGGCCTACATCGAGCTGAGTACGTAGGTACGACGGCTATCGATGCCAGAGAAAGAAACGACAACTAGCTTCCTTCATTTCAAGTCTGTGTGTGTGTGTGTGTTTCTTTTTATGGAAAAAAAAAATGAAGAGCCGTAAGTCTGTTAAAGGATGACGCGTTGCGCTCATTCGCGATTAAAGAAAGTGAGTGGATATCTCCGCAAATATCTATCGTAAAATACCGAGCATCCGCCCATTGCGCAAGAAGCGCCCACCCCTCAATTTCGTAACACTCCGAAAATACACGAAGGACACACCTTTACATAATGTTGGCCTAAGGAACGCCTCCCTTTCCCGTTTTACATGATTATCTTCGAATTTTGAGTGGGCGCTTGCTTGGGATTTTACGTAGATACTATAAATAGCAATTTCTATATACTGTTCTATATAATGTGGCCAAAAATTTATACCACGAATATATATCTTCGAATAGATACATAACATATCATTCCAAATGGTGAAAGTTCGTGCTTGCTAAATATTTCCGAAGCCCGCACTCCAAAAAAATGTCAAAATATTACAACCGCGAAAAAAAAAAAGTAAGGACGTTTACAGTTACTTTGACATTAGAGAAAGCAAGTACTATAACAAGGGGCTAGAGTACCGTCTGAAGACAATGTTGTTTTCTTTTGCCCAAGCCCCTCGGACTTTTCTTTGTCTCAAATAATAACAAAATGCAATATACAATATATGAAGTGCACAGAAAACACACGCGCAACAAGGAAACTCTATGCTGGAAGGTGAACTATTCTCGTGCTGAACGGTAACTTCAAGACGCAAGGTCAATCTGATATACGACGCGGTTGCGTCGCATATTGAATTTGGCCTTGGAAGGGATCGGAGGTTAGTAAACAAGACTGAAGGGGTTAGGACAGTTAGTACTTCGTCCAGATTTTGTGTTTCTTATCCTATCGTTGCGACATAAAGATGGGCCGCTTCCAGTCATTCCTTGGCTTCAAGGTGCGCGGGTTAGCGTTCTGCCAGAATATATGCCAGCGGGCTGCAGCAAACCTCCAGTGCTCCGAGCCTTTGCTGGGTTGTGGTCAGAGTTTTCAGTTGTGACGCCGGCTTTCCTGTGCAGTCGAGTGACTGAGCTTGACCCGATTTGTTTACTTGCAATTGTAAACAAACGCGGTAATAAAGAGGTTCGATTCGAAAGTACCGCCGGTTTTTCTGGAAAACCTCCTTTCTCCGCACGTTCTCGGTAACGACGCACGAAGATTCGCGAAATTAATTTGCCGACGGCAGCACCGGTACGCTGCCGATGTGCAGCAATAAAAATCTCCGTAGAACTACGGCCGCAGCTGAAGAAACGTCCACGGACTCTTGCCGCATGACGCTGTCGGGTGCACAAGAAGCGAATGCCCGTGGGTCAGGGTCCAAATGTGCAGCCCCCCCCCCCTCCCCCCCCCCCCCCTGGCGCCACCATCTACGAGGCGCATATGCGAAATTGCGTGCGATTCCTTATAACGCTTTGCCGAGTCGCGCGAGAGAGTCGCGTGAACTGTCCGTGCCGCAGAGCGCGCGAGCTCAGCCGCTGTTCAGAGCTATGAGCTACGATTGTGCATGGAATCACTGTGGCCGGAGCGGCGTTTATCGCCGTTGGAACCAGACAGGAGGAGCGTGTTGAAGCGAGCAGACTAGGTAGCCAGCAATCAGAAAGGGCGCACGTGTGCACATGCGTGGTTTTCGGCAGCAGGCGGCGATCTGTGTGACGTCACTTCCGTGACCAAGTTTTCGTGACATCGATCTCCCGACTTTGCACCCCATTCCAAGCGCGGAAAAAAACGTGGGGCCACGTAAAAAAACAAAAAAAAACACAAAAAAACGGCATAATTTCGGAATATAGCATTATAAGTTCGCATTATCGGATAGTCGAAGCACTTCCTGGCTTGAGCTGTACTTGTACTCGGCAAGTAGCAAAAACAAAAGTATCAACTCTATGTCCTGGTTTTCCATTAAGATTTTTTTTTTAACTACTGAATACATGTAAGCATTACTTGATTTATTGGGTGCTTCCGTTAATGTTTCTACACTGCATGGGTGTCACCTCATGTTTCCATAGAGCTTGTTTCGATCACACAAAATGGCACGTCGTCAAGTGGTTTTCGATGCTGAATCAGATAACAAAATGATGTACGTTTTTTTATGTTTTTTTTTTTTTTTTGGGGGTAAGATATGACAGTTTTCGGGGGCGCGTTTTCTGAGGCAGATACTTTCAGAAAAGCAAAAACCGCTGAAACATTACTCCGTCATCGCACGATGGCAAGAAGGAAACTCTTCAAATAACGCACTAATTCAAACTCTCTAGAACACGTTGTTACACGTCTCTCCGCTTTTATCGAAGCACGGAGTATGTTTCTGGGCCTCTCCGTCGCTTTTGAAAAACCCGACTCGTCTCCTAATTAGCTTACGCTCGCAGCCCCCTTCCACACGACGGGTGTTGCTGGAGAAGCCGTTCATTGCAGCCAACAAACGGACAGAAAAGTGGCATCGGGGCCAATGCCGCGAAGGACCGGGCAGTGGCACGTCATCGATCGAGGTGCGCCCGTGGGGCCCTTAGGAGTGGTGCCCACCGCCCACGAGCCGCGGCCCTGCCCGACTGCCGGTGGGCCCACGACGGCTGCCGCCCCGAAGACAGGTGCGGCGGGTCGCTCGCAGACCGGAATCGTACGAAGCAGTGTTGGCAGTGCCAAGGTCGCCAACGTGACGTGCACGGCTGGCAGGCAGCGGTACGACCCCCGCAACTCCTGTCGCCTCGGTCTAACCAGGTCGGTCGCGCGGGTTCCTTCTGCTGCTGCTGCTGCCAAAACGAAGGCTGCTGCTACGTGCGGTGCCGTGAAACTGGTTTGCGCTACTACGTGCTTCGCTTTCGATCGTGGACGCTTTGTGTCTCGCCGAGACTTTCTCGACGTTTACCGGTGCGGGACATATATAGCCAGCCCGGTCGGTGTATATGGGAACTTTAGGTTCGTGGTGGACGGTGAACGGTGTCGAGAGTTTTCGGATGCTCGGGGAACGAAACGCTCTTTCGGTCGGGGATAGGGGGTATTTATGCACTGACGTAATTTTGTCTACCATTTTGTTGTTATGAGCTGACTAGCGTGTTCCGAAGGTGAGCTTTCCAAGGATTCACAGCACAGCCCTCAAGTGTGTGCTGCATAGAAGCGTATAAGTTTCATCACGCTATCACACTAGCGTCTTCTTCTTTTCTTTTAATTTTTTCCCGTGAATTTCTTTTTACACAATCTAACAACAAAATGTTGGATGAACGTTAGGCGAATAGAAGGAGGCGATTGTAGTATAGCTCGCACGGAGTGCATTTTTCTGCGTCGTAGCTTCGATCAGTGGCGACAAAACACACGAAACACGCTGCGGAAAATAATTTCGTTTTGTTTTCGAGAATGTAGCTTCTTGGTATCGAGGTTGAGTACTTCGTCGGACTGCGTATTTGTTACGCACGAGCTAGCGGGCCTGAAAATTATACTACTGCGCGGTTCCGGAATTCCAGTTATGGGTGGAAAATCTATATCCGTTCAAGCATTTACATTCAGTTTTTTCGTCAGGTACGTGTATGGCTTGACTTCTAAATAAAGACTGCGGTCATCTCAGTTTTTATTTTTCTTCGAAGTTTTGTGACACTCATGTCTTCAGGTACTGAGAACACTATATTTTTCTCCAGTCCCCATAAGTACTGATTTTCGTATCGGCATCAGAAATTTTCTGTTTACTTAGTTTTCTCGATACCATTTCCCCCAGGCGCCATCACGTTGGGCAAAATAAATTATCTAAAAAAACAACAGACATATGATCTCACGTCTCGGCCGTGTCTAGAAATATCACGGCTTGCGCCATCTGATCGAAACTAAATCCACGAATGACTTCGCATGGGAAACTAACAACCATTAGCCGAGTCACGCGTAGCCATATAACGACCCCTATGAAACCAAGACGGTGACGCATTCAGGGGTCCGCTCGAAGAAACCAGGCACCCTCTTAATCATTCCAAGGAATCGCTAATTACACAAGCAGAAAAAAAAATACGTTCGAATCGCCACAAGTTTTGGAAACGACGTGGCGAACGACAAGAGATGTTGTGAAACTGTCGACGTTCAGGTTTGACCAGGATAAACTTTCCCGAACTTGCACCGGGAAGTTCCACTCAAGTTCGACTCAAGTTCCATTTTTTGTGCGCATGCGCGAAAATTTGAAAACAAATTCACGGCACCTAGCGGAGGGAAAGTGCAGTATTTGTTCGGTATATCGTTTTGTTGTTTCCATATTAATAAACAAACTAAAGCATTAAAAGTACTTTTTTTTTTGCTTTTATATGGAAATCAGATTACAAAATACGAAATTAACTACTTTATGAATCACTTGTTTAGCAAAATGCGATTTGTTTTTGTTTTTTAATGTGTGTGTGTGTGTGTGTGTGAACGTTGGGCTATATACTGTCCATTGGTCGAACTTCGTGGAACTTTGCTGAAAGTTCGAAGGGTCGAAGCAGTTCAACCTCGACATTCGATGTCCAACTCCAGGTTCGACAAAAGTTTGCGACAACCGTAGTTGATTGAGAGCTTCGGACTTTCGCTCCAAGGGGGCGCCCCCGGTCTACCCTCCAGTGTTGGCAAACTCCAACCGCGGTCGCCGCCTTTCACGGTGTTGCCTGCCAAGTGGGTCACCTCGGCGGCGAAAGCTGCCCGCCAGCGTACTCCTCGGAAAGCTCGAGCGCCCTGCGGCTTCGCTGCTATGTTGTTCGGACGCGACTCGCCGGCGCGAGGAGGAGGTCAGAGCGGCCCAAGGAGACCCGGCAGCGGCGGCGGCGGCAGACTGCTTGCTGCTCTGCCCTCCGTTCTTGCATAATCAGCCGGGAATTGTTTCGCTAAAACAGAACCTGTCCGGCTGAGCAACGGCGGAGGGGTAACGGGAGTCTACGCCGAAAACGCAGCCGACGCCGCGAGCTGACAGGTCTCAACGTAGTGTCATGGTCAGACGAATAGCTTAGCATTCAAATACGACCGTGTTATTGATAAATCAAAATGCGAAGCGTGTAGGAATCAAGGCTGCCGAGAATGATGGACAGGTCGGTCTCCGAGTGAGACGTCGTGTCCACAGCCCTCTTCCTTCCTTCTTGCTCGCTTGTTCATTTTTCTCTCGTGATCATTAGCGATGCGTAACCTTCGCCGTCGCTTCGTTTTAAGTATTCCTGCTTCGTCTGCTATGCAGATGAAAAGGAGCTCGAAAACCGAAGAAAGCTGACTAGAGTATAAGTAATATCCGGTTATCAATTCTTTTTTTTTCTTCTTCTTCACCTACCAACACCAAGAAGGAAGCAAAATCGTTACAATGGTTTAATCTTTTAAGCGAAGAGGGCCGGCACCGTATTTAGAGAAGAGACCAAGTTTATCGTTTGAAACAGCTAACCGCCTGGTAGTGGTTTTCCCCGCTCATCATATCATGTTGCAGAGAAGCGCGCTGTTTATGAGAAAGGATGCCGGTTGTACCTCAAAATTAAACATCGCACGCCAGGAGAAAGTAACTTTCCCAGCCATTTGGCATGGTCTGATGGTTATAGAAATACAGAGAGTTCTCGAGAAAAGAGAGCCGTGTTTTTCGGCTCGGATAAATAAACTATGCATCGCAGAAAGCTCAGACTTCATGAGAACGTGGAGTCAGCTGTTGGGACAGAAGGTGAAAGTTTGAGAAGATGACGCCTGGATTAAAGTTGCTTGAGAAAAAAAGATATTTCTCTATGAGCCGATGTCCACCTAAGCCTAATATCGCCAAAACAAGCAATTATATTGTGAACGCTCGCGAGATTTATATCAGTGAAAAACACTTGCCAGTAAGAAAGAGAGTATTGCCTTCTTTCTTGCTTACAAGTTTGCTTCACTGAACTAGATGCTATTACATGCGCCCACAATGTCTTTTTTTTTTTGGACAAAATTAGGTTTAGCTGGACGTCAGCTCATGGAGAAAGCTCGTTTTTCTCAATTACCTCCTGATCCAGGTAGCGTCCTGTTCCTAAACTTTCGCATTCTATCCCTGCCGCTAGCATCACATTATCACGGAGTTTGAGCATTCTGCGATGCATAGTTTATTTACTCAGAAAAAAAAAAAAAAAACACGGTTCGCTTTTATTGGGAACTCCCTTCTTTGTATACTGCTAACACACTCTAGGAAAAAAAGGAGGAAAAAGGTAGCAACGACGCAGTTTCCTCCCTTCTACTGATGCGCCCCCAAACGGACACGAGAAGAAGGGAGGAACGAGACATTTTTTTCCTTCTCCAGGCAGGTTTTTCGGTCGAGTTCCTGCATGCCTTCTGTGCTGAGTTCGGATCTGTTTTCCAATGTCAAGTGCCAACCGGCAATCAACGTGGTTTTGTATTTCTGCGTGTCAGCAACATAGCAGCAACATCGCGATGACAGTGTTGTGCGTTGTGAACGAAGACTGGAATTGTCGCCGATGTAAACCTGTGTTAGCGTATTAGTGGCATCAGTGGTGTAACAGCAAAATAAAATGACTTAAACTGTCGGGCATTGATGCCGCTGGTCGGGCCCCGATCGGAGGGGGCGTGGTGCCGCAGGTTGACATACTGCTTTACATTAAAGAGTTTAAGACCACTTGAGGGATTACCGTGCAATCGATCGACCTGCGGACAGTCATGTTGGAACGCTGGTCTGAACCAGCTCCCATCGTACAGTGGCCAATGTGACTCTCGTCTGCGATATCCTGTTGTCCCCTCCCCGAGAACGATTGCGCTCTTGGGAAAGGACTGAACAGTATGGAAATATCACGAAAAGTACTTATATTTACATATCGGAGTTTTAGCTTTAAGGGAGGACGGAAAAAGCGACAAAAATATGTATCCTTTATTTTTCTGTTTAAATATATTACGGTTACTGGAGAAACTGTATGCCCTTCGAATGCATCACGATCATCCGCTGGGCTAGTTGGTCGATCATTATGTGGAATTAACAGCGCAAATACGTATTTGCGCTGTTAATTCCACATAACCCTCCAAGCGCTAGAAGTTTTCGAGCTCTTCACGGCGTAGCTCCGTTCAGTTAACACCTGCTGCAAGTCGCGGCTTTGCCTGGATTCATGTAGATCCAAAAACGATTTCTCTGCCCGTGAAGCATCGCTTCCAGCTGAGTGAATACTACAAAGATTAATTTAAGAACACAATTTAAGCCGCATGCAAACAGCACAAATAGAAAAAAAAAAATACTACGATAGAAAAGCAGTCTACGACGTGCTATCCAGGGAAGCAAACACATGGCTTGGAACAGCAGTAGAGCGGCTTGTTTTTTTGTTTTTTTTTGTTTTCAAATAATTACGGCTTGAGCGTTTACTTTTTACTAAGAGATTCATCTCCTGAGCCGTTCAAAATACTTTGAGAAGTATGACATTACTGAAAAAAATCAACATGCTGCGAATATTACTTAATGGAGAAGTCCGAAGTAATAATCGAGTTAGTGCCTGTGCTGTTGTATTTATGTTTGTATGTGCCGTGTATGTCCAATGTGCATGCGCTCGTTGTATGTGTTCAGCTTATGTTTGTGGTAGCGTGTAATGTATCGAGATGTGTGGTAATAAAGGCAATAGGTGCCCGAAGTGCAATAGTGGCGTGAAAAACAAAAAAATAAAATATTTTTGCAGCACATGAATTGGGCGGTATGTAGTGTCACTTTGCCTAGTTACTTGTAACTAGTCTGCTTGACCCTGCAATCTTGTGGCGAGCGATTTAACCTTCTCTCACGCTTCGCGGTACTGTGCAACAATGAGTGAAGTAGGCTGCTCGAAATCGCTCTTTTGAGATCGACTTTTGGTTTCGTGAATAGCTTACCTCTCCTCCGTAATGTGCGGTGCTGACGAAGGAATTGTGGCTCGAGGAATAGCAAAGGTAAGACGTAAACTGCGCGAAGTAACTGGGTATCGGTTGTCTCCGTTTAACATCGCAGAGCTACGACAAGGAGGTTAAGCGACTGCTTTCGAAACGCGGGTTTCTTTACCGGCGGGGGAGGCTGGCTTCGGATATAAATGCAGTTCACGGAAATCTCGTGTTACGCTCTTATTTACTGCTCCTCCTGCCCCGTACAATAGAGGTAGCGTCCTCGTTAAGCCTTATTGAGCTCCATTTGCTCGATTCGGTGCCGCCCTAATGATATGCAGACGACGGAGGAACTTTGCTTCCTTGCTTTCGGGGACGGAAGTTTCTCCCTTTCTGAAGGAAGACAGGTTACAAGAGTGTTCCTTCCTTTAGGTAGGGATATATAGACCCTTTCTTCTAAGAGTGTAGAGCGTTTAGTTGGGCATTCAGTTACCTGGCTTACAGGGCTTGTTTCTATGGGAATTCGCAGCACGTAACATTTTAATTTCTGCACCATCTGTACAAAAATATAAAAAAGCCACATTTAGGGTTTTGATACAAGCGTAGCCAGGATGCCGTTAACATCAGATAACAGGTCAAACAGCGTCCCGCACGTCTTAACCTATCGCAGCTGAAGTTTAAGAACCTATAAATTGCAGTTCAAGACTGCTCATTTTTCAAACCTAAGGTCCATTTCAGACTGGATGGTACAGAATCAAAAACAAATTGTTCAGTGTCTTACTCAGTGTCTAACCTTCTGAAGCACCGGACACGCGGATGGCTGATTCACCCCCCCCCCCCCTCCCCCCGTCTAATATGATATTTTGAAATGTAAACTAAGCTTAGGCTTTCACGTATTTACAGTTTGGTTAATTAAGCTCCGTCGTTTACCGCCATGTGGCGCAGTGCCTGGCCGAGTCCAGAGCCGTTTGGCCTCGTCCACTCATCGCTGCGTGGCTTGTTTCGGACAACGAGTGCGAGGAGTCACCCCAACAGCTGCGCGGGCGACGGGGCGAGCGGTCCCGTGGTCCTGCGAGCGGCACTCTCCCCGGCGATCTTCCGCCGCCCACTCTCGCCAGTGGCACACTTTGGCGGCTGCCCTGTCGGCCGATCGCTACGCGTTCTCGGCGCCAGCTGAGTGTGGCGCTCGACACAGCGACCGGTGCGAAGGTTGCAGGCGAACGATGACCCGCCGACCGCAGCCTTCCCCGAGCGCTGCATGGGCGCCTGTCGCCTTTGCGCGGATTAGGCTTAGGGCGGCGAGACGTGCGAACAATGCCGATGATGCCGTGGCATATTCGCCGTGAGAGCAATGTTCTCAAGATCAAGGACGAAGAGATTATATCTTTTTACCAGGGTAACAAGGGGATACCCATCCATCTTTGGGTGAGGTTGATAACATTCCGACCGAAAGCCCTCGCGGCTGGCGGGAGTTTTCGGCGCTCTTTCGATCCGGCCGCCGGTCTGGCAACCATTCACAGACTGGGAAAAAGTAGACGCACAGTCATCTTTTTTTTTTTTTTTTTAGAGGGTGTACAAGAGTACAACGGTCGTAAACAAATAAACAGCCCGCATTTTTAGTTTTGCAGAAGAAACAAAGCTGGGCTATGGACAGTGAACGCATAATTACCACAAAATTTAAACTTTCTTTTTGTGTGTAACGTTGATGTTGCTATTTATGGTTAAACTTTTCAAGTTGCACCCCAAATGCGTTTTAATTCCATACGGATACACTATACTCATATTTTGCTTACAATAGCACCCTAATTAGCAGTCTAATTACCAGCACTTGAGACACTGTGCACGGGAACAACTTTCTGTGGCCGCGGTCAAGGGTACGGGAGTGCGTGCTTGAGTGCCAATCAAAGCTGTGCACGCGCACTCCTCCTCACGTCGGAAATGCAACATTCCAAAATTTACAAGTCCTGAGCCCTGCGTGCCATCTCCTCAGCTCAGCACGCGCGTGTTCGTCGCTTCGGAAAGCGAGCAAGTCACGCGCCTTACGCACGAACACTGAAAATGAAATCGGTCAGGAGCCATTTTAAATTTAAAATGGCTCCTGACCGATCTTATCTATCTTTATGGGTGACACTTTGCGGAGATTTCGAGCATAGGCTGTCGTCGCCGCTATGGAAAACAACAACAACAAAAAAATTATCTTCCCTTTTGACTTGATGAGAGGGAAGTCGGGCACTTCCCGTCGGCCGTGCCGTGCGAAGAGAGCGAAGAGGGCAGCCCTGGGGGGGGCGTCCCGCCAAGAATGGCGCGACGAAGGGACAATCTTTCTGTCGTCTGCTTGAAAGTTGTTTCCAAACATTTATCGCGTTGTGCGAAATCCCACTTTGGCAGTATCCAGTTGCTACGCGTAATGTTGGATGGTGTAGAAACTTCCACCGCGCTTAACAGCTTACTTCACGGATGACTATGAAAATTAACCACGTCGCACCTCCGTCCTCGGGTACGTGACGGTACCATTCATTCCACCCGCATTCCGCGACCGTGCTACAGCTATTTCTTTCGTTTCTTCGCACATTATGGGCGAAAAATACGACTTATTTTTGGAACGATTTATACCTTCTTATGGATAAACAGGTATAACTTGATGCTGTTTATAGTCTTTGGCAGGCTAAGAATTTAGTGCGCGCTCCGCCAAGAGGGAAAGGCAACAATCGGGAGCTGGAGGCGGAGCTTCCTTTCAATTCTTAGCCTTTCAGCGACTATAAACAGCATCAAAGTATACCTGTTTAAAACTAGAAAACATAAGTGAAGAAAACGCCGCGTCTTCAAAAAAGCTTTTTAAACATTTTTTTAGGCGTTTTAAGAAGTCGTAGTTCCCTGTAGTAAGGGATTCAGTGCCGTAAACAAGAATGTCTTGCTCGCAAGCAACACGATATCGGCACACTTTTTTTGATTTACTCATACAAGGCAACGACGACTTCCTAGTATTATTGCCTATGTCTGTGCGCCGGATGATCAAGTGTTCCCAAAGGCGTCAAAACTATTCAGGAGATGGAGGGGGGGGGGGGGGGGATAAATATTTTTGTTCCTTCCTCCCCTGTACTGTTTACATTGAATTTTCGAAAAGTCTACGTAGGCCATCGCCCTCCTCTTTCTCTCTCTCCCCCCTCGCCCTGTTTCGACGCCAGTGGGATTTCCATCGGAATAAATACATATTTCGATGTAAATCAATTATTTGTGATACAGTAAAAACCAGAGAATGTTTGTTCGTGCTATGAGTCACTTGAGAGCTTAAAGGGGCTATGCAACAATTTTTTTACTTTGCGCAAATACCGCTTAGAACGGATCCCTGACGTCAATGACCTATGAAACACGCCTTCGTTTTTCACCCGACGCATTAGAAGTCCCAGAAAAAAATTAAAAAAACAACGAGCAGCGTTCACGCCCTCAACTCGCAGCCAGAACAAGCGGCCACGTGATCTGGAGCCGATTATATGCCGCCAATGTTGATCATAGCCACGCGCTGGGGTTGGCAAAGCACAGGACACGCGCTGAGTTCCAGACATTGTTATGGCTCGGCTATTGTCGTCGTTGCAGCGATTGGACACGGGCCACTACTCGAATGCTTCTCGAGCTATCAATTATCACGAGCCTAAATCGAGTGCCCACGCAATGCTCGGGTCCAATCTATGAACCGCATTCAAATATCGTCATACGGGTGTACTGCGATCCCCGCGTTACGTCATCGAATTTTGCAAGGGAGAGATTGAATGAAAATGATCGCTTTTGTCCTTGAAATTACACCGCAACAAAGGAGTTTCTTGGCCAGTGGCATTGCATGCGAGTATCCTTGAGTCCCACTAGTGCCAGCAAGCTCGTGTAAAGTGAAAAACATTCCAATTGAATATCGTTGCACAGCTCCTTCTCTAACACGCCAAAAAAAATTTTTTTTTTTTCATGCTGAACGTTGCAATGGCATATCAGGACATTACAAAAAAATTGTTTCACTATAGAGTTGCGTAGTTTTTTCATAAAAAAATAGAAATACGAGGCCCAATTCAAAGTTCCCGCCGTGTACTGTGACGTAACAGTGTACCGCAAGGTGTCGGGGCGGTCAGAAGGGAGGCATCGCCGGAAGAGTTGTATCCCTCCTCGTGCTTACCGCGAGCGCGTGTAATATTTTTTTAATATTTTTGTTATTCTCCGCACCTCCACGAGCGATCCAAGCATACAAGGTTTCTTTTATTTGATTTTCATCACTTACTGTTGCTGTAAAGGTAGAAGAAGCGGAGTCAGTGAATTGACGTGATCAACTACAATGCCTAGAAGGCGCTGTGTGAGGGACTGTCCCGGTATTTCAGCAACTGAAGAAGAGATCACACTGCATGCATTTCTGAGAGGCATACATCGGCCGCATGAGCACCTAGTAAACAAGTTCTACTCATGTTCTAGACAAAATACGTACTTTGTGCTCGACGTTTACTTGTACTTGGTACACTCACCAGTTCGTATTCTTTAGACGACAGGAATCTACAGCCTGGAGAGTATCCGATGATTCAACGACCTCGGTGTCTCAACCTTCAGCAATGCGATCGGGCGTGTCGTATGCTAGCAATCCTAATTTCTGCGAGCGTTCTAAACTTTTTTTTTTCAAAACTTGATAGCTTGTTTTGCGCCCAGTATAGCCCTGTATTATCGGACTGACGGCATGCACTCGTACACTGGCTTGTACTCGCAACGCTTTCATCATTGACCTCCATCACGTCGATCCACTGACTCTTCGTCCTCAAATTTTACAGCACGCAAACTAACCAACGGTGCAGGGATGAAGAGCTAGTGGAACTGAAACTTCGTTTTCTACGATCGCTCGTACGAAGAGCAGAATAATAAAAAGAAAAAAAGTCTTAGGCACGGTCGCGGAGAGCACGAGGAGTGAAACTCACGCGACTTCCGGTTAACCCACTTTTAGTGACGTAGCTCGATGCCTCCTTTCTGACCGCCCCGACACCTTGCGGTACACTGTTACGTCACAGTGCACGGCGGGAACTTTGAATTGGGCCTCGTATTTCTATTTTTTTTTTTTAACTACGCAACTTTATAGTGAAACAATTTTTTTGTAATGTCCTGATATGCCATTGCAACGTTTAGCGTGAAAAAAAATTTTTTTTGGCGTGCCAGAGGCCCTTTAAGAAGCGCAGGGTGTTGCGACGGGACATCTTCCCAGCCAATGAGATGGCGGCATAAGCCGATGAGGATGCCAGTCAACCAATCACGACGGAAAAAACGTGAACACCCACGCTCTGCCTTTCTTCAGCTGTCAGCGACTATAACTGCGTCGCGCTGCGTCGCGTTCATTAACAAGTTGCCCTCCGAAAGCCAATCGCACGAAGGAGCCTTCACGCGTCAACGTAGCTAAAAATACTATATATATATATATAAATATATTGTTTTTGCAAAAGTTCGTTCCCCCGTAAGAAGACGACGACACTCACATGGGAGTGAAAACAATGGCACATTTTTGGCCATGGAGGTCGCGGTACAGCATCCCTCTTACTTTTTTCTAATCATTATTATTTTCTTTTTGGAACTCCCAAGTGTTCATTAGGATCGTAATACTGAACTACTGGGAACGAAAACAACATTTATTACACCTGGGAACGTCGAAGTCCGCGTCCCCGCCACTATTTCGGGGGAAGCGGAGTTGATGGATGCGCGACGCGCCGAGGGCGACGTGCTCTTCTTTAGAAACAAATCGCGGGGATGGGGTTGGAGAGTCATCGCTTTCATCGAAGGCACGCGTTCTCTCTCGACCTGTTCCTTAAATAATTTCGTGTTCTTTTTTTTGTTTCTTTTGTTTGTTCCTGCTGTACGTCACTAGTGGTGCCTAGAGCTTGATTTGAAACGACTTCGTTTTGCTTGAAGAGCGGGGCACAAAAGCGGCATTTTGAAGCAACGTAGAGAGAGCTCGAACGACAGAGGAGGTGACAACGAAAAAAAGATGTGTCCATCGTGCATAGCGCTCTGGGCATATCGTTATGTTGTATCGGGGGCGACATGTCTGTAAAGCTTTTGTCTGTAAAGGTCTCTAAAGCTTTTGTTCTACTCCAACTTTTAAGAGGGGAATGACACCGGAATTCGCACGTTGCTATTTGGTGTTCGGGTACTCCGCAAGCCCATTTGCTATACGAGCAAAAAGGTTGTTTTATCCGAAATCTTTCCCTCACTATCATACATGCGGGTTCTTTTTTATAGTATATGGTGTGATATGGTGCACGTCGTGTCATTAACACCGCAGCTCCAAACAAATCAGATATGTTTGTGGCTTAAAAAAAACTTATTTCGGATTAACATTAAAACAAAAAAGGAGACATTACTGCGAGAGAGGCAGGGTACGATCGCGCCCATTTGACGAGATCAAACTATGTGTGTTTGGGGCGCGTTGAACACCTAGTTTCCCCTGCCCACATTGCTCGCTGCTCACGTTCCTCACATCGACGATTTTATATTAAAACAAAATAAAATAAACTTTCAGAGACTTTGGAAAGCGTGCACATTAAAGTGTTGCTTAAAGCTTTGCTGTAGTTGCTTGACTGCGTGCATCTTGTTGGCCTGAACGCGTCCATTGCTCCGATAACTTGCAACCAAATGGTTTATGGAGGTATTCGTTGAGGTGTCGCTGGTGGCATACCGAGGTGAAAAAAAGTAAAAAAGGCAGAAGACATAAGTGGTCATGTCCCTTTGCTTAGCCACTTTCAATTTGAGATAAAAATAAATTGTTTATTGCTCCTACATTTAAGGCATATTGCTTGCACATCGCTATAAAACGCCTATAGACTTTGATCAGCTCAACAACCAACTCAGAAGTGTCAATAGGGAGTATTGACATTTGCCAGTTTCCTTTCGCTCCGTGGAAGCTGTTGTTCACGGCAGACGATGAGTTGTTTTTATCATGTTTAGTGTTGAATGACAACACCTGAATACTTCGAAGAAGGCTTAAGAAAACAGAGTAGCTAAAACTTGGGGGGGGGGGATTAATATTTTTCTTGATTAAAAATGTACCTTTCTTTCTAAACAAGATTCAGTGTACTATACTTGCGTGCGGGCGACATTTGAGTGTATAAAGTTGGTGATTTACAAAACCCAATGGTATCCGACATGCCTCTTTTTTTTTTTTTAATTCGCCTCACATGGGCAGTTTTATTTATTAGAGTGCTTCCGAAACAAAAGCTGCAGATTTCTTAACAGTTTGGCAGAATTTTCAAGATCCATCTGGCAGGAACAGAAGCTAGGTAGTGGTTTGTTTTCAGCCAAGGATGCCTGGAGATCATGCGCACAGATTCTGCTTTAGTGTGATTTGTTCTGAGTTTTGATTTTAACGCTATAGCGTTAGGGAGCTCGTGTCGCAGAAAAGCCGGCGTCGACGTCCGCATCGGTGGGACGGCAAAATTGTGATTGGTCGATAGGGTCATGACGTCACAGCCACATTACCTTGCGCGGGAATTTCAAACAACCCACAACTCTCACGTGAAATGTGACATCACGCGCAGAATGAAAGAGATCAAAAACATGACATAAGATACGAATTAAAGGCCGCCGCATGCATCAAATGATTTCACTTTAAAAGTAATTCATTTGCCTTAAATAAAAAAAAAAAAGCGTTCAGCCTTTCCACTCTCGTGAAGAAGGAAGACCAGCGGAGCTGTACTCGATACACTGTGTGCTCCTTCTTCGTAATCGTCTGTTCTTCGCGCTGTTTCCTACGATGAATTCCCACCAACGCGCCCAACTATTCATTCTTCTATTATAGCTGGAAAGGTTGCCGCCATCTACGAGCGACGGCGGAAACCATACTGGTTGTGTGCTTGCCGCCGTCGCTTATAGATGGCGGTAGCTGTCCAGGCAGTTTTGTGTCGACATATCGGACACGATCCTGGGGAACCTAGCCCTTAACAGCTCGGCTGTAAAAAATTGAAGAATTTTAGGCGGAATTCGAACCCGTGATCCCCTCGGTTGCGAGCCAGAGGCGCTACTGACTAAACCCCGCAAACTTTGTTTTTTTTATTGGAGGTTACGCGGACATTACTGCATGGCTTGGGGACGCGCGGGAGTTTATATGTTTAGCTATCACGTTCCACAATTAAAGGCGAAGCTTAAGTGCCTTTCTGTAATCGTTCTCATAAACGGTTGCAAGACTAAAACTAGAGCCTTGGTTAGATAACGAATCAAAAGGAACTGTTCAAAATGCATCACTTCTATTAAAAATAAAACATTATGGAGGCTGCAGTAAATAAATTTGGTCAAGAGTGCCCGACATCAAGCACAGCGTCATCTTTGTGAAGCCTACTGAAGACGTCTGGACGTTTTAAATAATAAATAGCACGGTTGTCGGCTGTTTCCGAATCAAAACATAACATTGCCTGTATATAAACAACTGTCAAAACCTGAACTTCTTGAAAAATGCCTCTATGCAGCGGCATATCCAGGAAATGTTTTTGAGTGTGTGTGTGTGTGTGTGTGGGGGGGGGGGGGGGGAGGTGTTTCAAAATGCATATATATATTATAGGCCACCTGGGGTTTCAAGGGGGTGGGCGGGCCCCATAAGTTCCCCCCCCCTGGCTACGCCACTGCCTCTATGGGCAAAACAATCTCCAAACTGGTCCTTCAACAATGTTGTGTGGGAGCATGCACCAAAGAATGTGTTTCTTGGACCAGATATACTCAGAATAACCGCAGTGGGGGCCGTTTCTACATTTAACGGTAGCCGGCAGCACTGCCCGAAGCAATGTCCTGAAGTTCTTTAGCAAATGTCCTGTGCACAACGCAGCAAAGTGACTGAGCGGTATTGACTGCCTTTCATTTTGCGAACTGAGCTGCGCAGCAGAGGACGAAAGAGGTCCAGAAAAATGGACAACATCCAGAAAAAAAAAAGAACGACTGTGGTAACAAATATCTGCCTCGAAGCTATTGAATGAATGTCCTAATAGTTTATAGTAAAACAAAAATGCTGACATAACGGTATTTTCTTTCTTTGAAGTTAATTATCCCAAATTACGAAAGTTTGTTACGTTAAGCCCATTATTTCACATACCAAAGGGTAGAGGTACTTTTTATCCAATGTGAAGCCCATGGGCAGTCCAACGAACTAGACTAATACAATTCAAATAAAAGTTGTTCTTTTTTCTACACTAATGAACTAATAAAAACAAACACAAAGTTAAATTATTAAGCCACAATTCTGGTTCACCGAAAAGAGGAAGCAATTCTGAATAAAATGATACCAACATTAAGTTTCTTCATGTAATAGTTGCTGACTATATTATAGGCCGAGCATGACGCAAAATACATGGGGAGGTATTGAGCCTACTTCGTCCCCTTGACATATGAAAGTAAGATAATTCCTTCTTACTCAAAACGACAAAATAAAAAAGAAAGAAAAAAAAATTTTTTTTTCTAAGAGTAAAAATTAGCTCAACTTTAGCGAGCTAATCAGAAGGAGTTGCCTGCTACAGCAAACATACTCAGCGTAGAGCGAGAAGCCAACACTGTCGTAGCGACTTCTAACTTGGCCCGAAACGGCCGTACTTTCGCCGGTCTAATTAGAAGACTCATCCGCACACCACGCCGCGTGGTGGGATGCGAATGGAACGCATGGTGTTCCCGCCTCTCTCGCAACTCTTCACCGCGCTTCTCGAAGCGGACGCTTCCTCTCCTCCACCCTCCCTCGCGTATCCGGGCGCTTAAAGAGCGGTCCGGTTAACCAATCTGATCGCCACCCCCGAACCAGTTGCAGTTAACTGCCGCCCCGACACCTCGGGGCAACCCATCACGAAAGCCAATTACGGGAACTCCCCATTCCCCCGACCAACAACAAGCTAGAACGAAAACGTTAGTATCCAATAAAAAAACAAAACAAAAAAAAAAACGAAATGAAACAAAGGGGTAGTCAGGAATGCGAAAAAAGAAGATGGAAAGATGGTCGATCGACGAGGTAAAAAGAGAAAGAAAAAAAAAGAAAAGGAGGCGTCTTCTCCCAGAAAGGATGGGGAAGAACACATACACACACTCACTCACTTTCTCTGTCGCTCTCTCTTACACGAACACATATACATTCACACATACAAGAAAAAAAAAACGCTTTCGTACTTTTGGAAGCGAAAAACAAATCGAAGGGCGTAGGGTGGCGTCGGCAAAAAAAAAGAGAGAGAGGAAAAAAAATAAAAACCGCCGTGGTTTGACATTAACACGGCGCTGGCTCTTTGGAGAGCTAGAGGTAAGACGGGGCTGATGCCTCCTACAGCGCTGCTGAGTTGCATGCGGCGCCGAACCGAGCTGGTTCTCCGCATCGCACTTCCGTGAACCGGCCCGAAACAAAGGGAGAAGAACGGGGCGCCATTCAAACTCCGACGCTGAGATGTATCAGCCAGATAGAGGGGGAAGGCAGAATGCTCCGCGGCCGAAAGCATATACTACTACTCTGGAAATGCCCTCCACGGAATGCAGCAATTCTTGAAGAAAGAAGTTCATACTTCCCTCGAGGAATCTGTGGTTTCTCTCGAGGGTGCACGTGCGTGCCTTTCACTATATTTTTTTTTTTGAAGGAGTAGAAGTAAGCGTTTACCCTCGTCATCGGCAGAAACACCAATCGTCAGTTTGAGACAGTTCAACGTCCTGCTGTCTAATACTTCACGCAAAGAAAAGAAAAAAAATTCTGCGACCTGTGAGACGTATAGAAAACGATGCCACAAACACAACTAACGTGGTCTTTCCAAAGCGGTTCGGAAGGCTAAATGACTTTCCCACCAAGAGTGTTCGTGAGAGTTTATTTATTTATTTATTTATTTATTGTACCCTCAAGGCCCGAAGGTATTTCAGAGGGGGACAGCGTATTAAAAGGAAAAGAAAATGTAACAAATCAGGAATACAGTGAACAGAAAAAACAGTTAGGGATTTTTAACATATTACACGCGACAGCGCGCTCCTTGGGCAGTCGAAAGATCCCCTCGTTAAGGAAGTGTGGATGTCCGTTCTTTATCCACATTCTTTGCGCCGAGAAACTGAGGGAGCGGAAGAGACGAGAGCGCGCGGCGACATTAGAACGCCGAGCTCTGATTGGTCCGATTAGTGGGTAGGCCTAAAGCTACCTGACTTTATCACCACTGCACTCGTCGAACACGTAGTACGCGGAACGCCGGCATCCGGCGTTTGGCTCTCGCAGTCGAATGCGTTCGACGAGTGCAGTGGAGACAAAGACCGCTAGCTTTAGGTTTACCCTTTAATCGTACCAATCAGAGCTCGGCGTTTTGATGCCCCCGCGCGTTCTCGTCTCCGCCTCTCCTTCAGTTTCTCAGCTTATAGGCGTCTGTCTCCTTGAGACACCAGACGTTCTCTAGACAGCGTCCGGCGGTAACCGAAATGAGACTACCAGTTTCCATGTGCTTTTTCGGAAAGCGAAACTGACAGGTGTCTGTGCACCCGGTGCGGCGAACACGAGATGTATGGGTATAATGCCCGAGCAACAAAGAAGGTCCTCCAGGAGGGCGGTTGCCGCGAAGACGCTCTCAACACTTGGCTGGCCACGCTAAATGCTTCACGCTCCTGGTCGCCTCTTCAGCACATCGCGAAGGCAACCGTCATGATTGCACCGAAAGTAAATCCCACACGACATCTCGCTTTGTCGAGCCAACGCTTGAGAAAACGCTAGAGATAAAAGCTTTGAATAATGAGCGCGGAGCAGAAATGGTCTTTTAATTATTGCGTATTACTGCGTGTTGCCGTGCGGACCAGCTGAACACGATAAAGGTACGGGCGGTTTTTAAATGTTAAGTTCGTTGTATTGGTGCCGATATCGACTGTGCTCCGTTCACCACTGTACCTTAACTCTCTTCCTCTTTCTCTCTTTCTTTTACCCCCTTTTTTTTACGTGGACCGAATACAAAGCTTATAAAACAAACTTTTGAAATGCTAGACCGTGAACACAAAACGCAACATATATTGCCCCCAACGAAGGAGCATTCAGATGAGATGTGACCTGAACAGAGTCGGCTAGTTTCCCTTTGGTCTCAGAGTTCATATCGTACCACCCTGACGCAGATCTCACGGGACTGAGCTCGCATCGCAGAAAACTTGAGATCATTCTTGGGTTCGAACCCCGCCCCTACCCGTTTTTATCTGGATGAGCATCGTACCAGAGTCCTGTAGTGTAATGACTACACTGCGTGATGCACGGTAAAGACCACAGGATAGCGGTCGCACTGCGATGTCCCAATTGTATATCAAAAGCAAAGACATCGCTAGACAAAAACATATCAATAGCAAAGAAATTACGTCAATTCCAAAGCCGACTAACACCCAAATCTCAAGAACCTCAGCACAAAACTATGACCTAAACGTCGAGGTTGATTTGAGCGCGCTTATGACAGTAAGCGATGTAAGCACCCATCCCCCTCCGCCCCCCCCCCCCCCCCCCACACACACACACACACACACACACACACACACACACACACACACACACACACACACACACACACACACACACACACAGACACACACACGCACGCACGCACGCACGCGCGCACGCGCGCACACACACACACACACATACACACACACACACACACACACACACACACACACAAATTGTCTATTAGCCTGCTCTAAACACCTACCCCAGCACAAATATTACGCTCCTGTGGTTAGTGCATTTTCAAGGGTTTCCCTGCAAACACGCGAAGAAGTTCTGCCCCACGTCTAGCGTACGTCTTAGCATATTACGAGTGCGCAGTTTGGTAACATAGTTTCAACTTATTTCTTAGTGTACGAAAAAGGCATTCCGACTGTTCTCTTTTTGAACACAACCGTCTTTCCTCAATTTCCTTTCCCGGTGCTCAAGTTACCGCTTTAAATATTTCCGCGGTTAAAACTTTTTTTTTTATTTTTTATTCGAGCATTAGAAATTCGCAGTTGCCATACCACGTTCATACGCGGAAGCGCGAAAAACTGTCGGTTTTACTTTTTTTTCCTTACCCTCACTTTTGTTGTTATTTTTTTCCTGCACGAACGTTCGCAGCTACGTTGATTTTAATTGACCTGCTCGTCGCCAAGAAATAACAATAATTATCCGGTTCTATCCGCATCGCTTTGCGGAAACAACTTCACACAAAAACACAGCGGCGTACGATTCGTGCACGACTAAAACGCAAAAAGGCCCCACGCGAGGAAGGAAATTAATCCCTCTCGAAGCCGAATCACAGAGCGGACTTAATAGACGGACGCGCCACTACCACTTTTCTACGCCAAATGACACGCAGAATGCGATCTCACGCTATGCACACGCACCCGTAGCGAAAGGTGCATCACTAAAGCTCACTGGCCTTCAAACAACGGCGTCAAGAAATAAAATAAACAAAAACAATTGAACAAAACTGCGGACGCCAAGTAAAAATTTCAAGCCCTAATTCGTATAATCACACCGTCTCAGCACCGTGACAGAACGCAGTATTTGACTCACACGAGAGTGCACAACAAATGGCCGCCGCAGTCCCATGATGACTCGCGCGCTTGACACCGGTTGACCGTGCCCTCGCTCAAACTTGGGGTCTCGAGTAAGGTGGCTTTGCTGCCACCGTCGTTACCGTTTCTTTTCCTTTTTTTTTTTTTTTCGGCGCGCGTGACGTTGCTTAAAGTCTCTCATTGTTAGATCAACGCTCGGTCGTCCATGAACTGATTCTATGCCTTGCACGGGAAGAGTTTAAAGAGCTTTATATAGAGAGCGGTCCTCGTAAGGCGTATGCGACGATTGCTTCGTGAATGGTTGGGGGAGAGGGGGGAGGGGGGGGGGGGGGTACAGCAACAATGAAGTCATCACAGTCGCCAACAGAAAGCGCGACAAAGATTGAAAGGACGGTCGTAAGGGCAGCCATGAGAGACGCGTGAATGTGTTCACTCCCTCTATCGCGGAGGCTTTTTTGTGCCGACAAAGGTATAAATTACAGCCACAGCCAAAAGCAATACTCCTCTAATAGCTCTAATGACCGATCCGCATCGTAGGCTTAGCTTTAAATGTGACCAAAAGAAAACTATATCTTGGAATTTGAACGTATTTGTTTTGGTTATTACTTCTACAACTTTTCACCGGATTGTAACGGCTGCCGGTTGCAATAAAGCTTCTCCAGCTGAGTACGGATGTAACGAGTAGGCCTATACTTGAACTCAAAAGGGGACTATGTAATACAATAAAGGCTGCGTGAAAAATGAACAAGGTGGACTTTCATTCTCTAACCTGGTAGCGATGCGTCAAAAGAACAGATAGAACGCATTAAAAAAAAAGTTCTGTTTTTAGTTTTGGCGTAAGCTTTATATTTCTAAAAAAAAAAAAAAAAAAACGTATGGAGAAGTGCTAGGCAATTGTGTTGCGTACATGAAACGGTCTCGCATCAAAAACGTGTGTACCGTCGCTTACCAGCACGTCTAGCCTGTGTAGCCAGACGCGTATAAGTTCATGGCGCTCTTCATCAGATATTTTAACGCGTGGCAAGTGTACACTTGAAATGGTAAACCTGGTCATCTACCAGAACCTTATTATCAACTCCTCCATTCCCACATCACCTCCTCGTCTACCTCCCCTCCTCACTCCGCCCCCCCCCCCCCCCCCTTGGCCACATGACCTCCCCGTTAACCAATCAGCGTCGAGAACCTCACCCGTCCTCTCCCGCCCCGTCAACCAATCAATGTCAAGCCTCGCGGCCACAAGTTTATCCAGGCTTCACGAAGTGCCGAACAGGGTTCCACATTAAAATAAGTCGTAGCTTGGTTAGTGTAGAAAAGTAGTTATTGAATATATTATGGTGTTTCGTACGTTTGCTTGGCCGTACATACAAGCAGTTTTTGCTTTTGTGGGCTCGAACGTTTTGTATCAATTACCTCGAATAAAATTCTTTTTATTATTATTATTATTATTATTATTATTATTATTATTATTATTATTATTATTATTATTATTATTATTATTATTATGTTCCTTCGCTTCAGCCTGGGTCTAATAGAATGGAAGCTCAGGGTCCCAAGTGTTCCTGATAAGAGCTCGTGTTTTGTATACGAACCTTCCAGTACTTGTTCAACGCCACGTAGAATAATCGAAGCCCGCTCACCATATATCATTTCGACGTTACGACGTGACATCGAGCGCAGGCACAGATTGGATGCGAGTGTTGCGACAGCGTTCGGCTGGGCCTCGTGTCCAATGAACGCAACGGAGGACGCTCAGCGTCGGGCTCGGGCCAAGCTGCTGAGTTGACGCCATTCTAGCGCGGTAACGTTATACGTGGAAGCAGAGGAGGCTGTTTACAGGCCTCGATCGCGGTGCTGACTTATCAGGGGCGCAGAAATGGCGGCGGTTCCGTCGCACGCGAGCAGTCGGGCCGTTGCCATATTCTATGCAGCTGATGCTCGCCCCCGGACACAGCACCGACACACGCGCATCACAAAAAGAGGAACGAAGGTCAACCGAAACTGTGCCAAGGAAGGTGAATTCGTGATCCGCCGAACAGATTACTTCGTTCGCTCTCGTTCTCGCCGACGTGGTACACTTGGCTACAAAGGCGTCGAGCCGAAAGAGGAACCACGCTACGGGCCACAGCCGCCACTTCCTCGAGGTTGATCCCTCGCTCTGCGTTCCCTCACGTTTCAACGGAACTCGCTTCCCAAGCGACGTTACACGCGTCTTCTCTTTCTTTGTTGTTTTGTTTTTGTTTTCTTTTTTTCTCGAAGAAATGTGCTACCAACGCGCACAATCAGAAGGCGTATACTATACTTCCTCGAAGGAACCGTTTCTCCAAAAGATGGAACCGCGAAGAAGTTCTTCGATAAGCGCAACCTGTCGATATAAAGAAAACAAAAAGGGGGTGACCGAGATAGAAAGGACGCGCCAGGGGTCCTGTACAAACTGGTCTTTGGATTCGGACAAAGTGGGAAATAATAAGGAATTCGACGAAAAAGCTAAAGCCTTTGACCAGCGGTTTCTCTTCTGGTCCAAATAATAAGACAACGTGTTCTCAAGACCGAGGACCTTGCACGGACTGCTTTTCGTTTAAACTAGAAGAAAAAAGAAAGTGGATACGTGTAACATACGCAAGTGAAAGTGACTAATACGTGACTTTAATTAACATACATATTCGCTGTCAGAACGTGATTGGCACTCGCGAACTCAACGATTTTCCTTATTGCGGTTCCGTCTATTATTTCTATTTATTTTTCGAATAAAGAAAGAAAATCGCCGACATACAGGTCACAGGTACAGTGGATGCCCGTAGCGGCATGAAAACAACAAAGAATACTGACTGATCACGTTCACAGGTCTTTCCTGTCTTGTTTGCTATAAACCAACACACTGTTTACAAACAAGCCCGCTTTGCCCACAACAGGTGTGGGCACTGCGCATGCGCAGAAGCCAAATTTGGGAGGAATGAAGCGTTAGCGCATGCGCAGTACCGACAGCCGCGCCACCGCGGTCGTATGACGTCAGCAAGTTGAGTTGGTCTATATTTGTGGCGCGAGCGTTGTATATTATGCTTTTATTTTTTTGTAGACCACCACCCGTGCGAAGCGTCTCTAAACCAGCCACCGCTGAAACCGAAAGTACTGACCCTGCGATGAGGTCAACTACTATCCCTTCCACCTCCTCAAACCTGTCCCACTCTAACCATTTTCGTCTTACGTCGGTTCACCTGTACGTACTTCAACACTCGATGCAAAAGGGAAAAAAAAAAAGAAAAGAAAAATATGTTGGACTCCTCAGCACCGACATAGAACCTGACACCCAAAAAGCAGAATCTGGCTCCAAGATCATTCTCGACGGCTGTCCGGCGGAGTCGGCCCGCACAGGAAGCGCGGCGGAGAAAACAACAAGAAAATCTCACACCCACATCCGTGTCTCTTACAAAAAGGAGGGAGGCTGAGAGGAAAAGCCCCCAAATGCACCGTAACAGTCACTGACCTCCACTTCTTACACAACGCGCCGCGAAGGGTCCTACAGTGTGTAATCTTTCCGATTCCGCTTTGCCGATCCGGTGACGACGATGTCAGTCGTTGCCAAGAAGGCGGGGAGGACGCAGGATGCCCCCGCCGGACGCGCTGATTCCGTCCGTCCATTTTCCCGACGCATCTAGCGCGGCGGCGGCGGCGGCGGCGGCGGCGGCACGGCTGGACAGCCTAAGAGCCCGAAAGGGACCCACCAACATGGTCACGGAGCAGAGATACCCCGAGCGTCTTCTGCCGGACTGGGGCCTGCATGCTTCATTATACATTCGCGCCAGGAGTACCAGGAGGCACCGAGACGCGTCCTTCTCTGCCAGAATGCAGCACCTCGCACGTCTTGGCGGCTTGCGGCGGCGCGTCGGTTATTTCGAAATCCCCGCCCTTTCGATCCAAACCCCTCGCCCGATATCCGTCTCCTAGAGCGTCGTGGACGGAACATCCCAGAAGAAGGGTCTCATCGCGGAGCTGAGGATTGTACTTTGTGCGCACGCGTTCGCCGGCAGGACTGGGCTGGAGAGTGAAAGGGCGCGGTGTGTTAGTGTGGTTTTTCATTTGCTTGTTCGCTCCTGCCGGCAGTGACATAGGCAGAGTGGGGGTTTGGGGGTCGAAACCCCCCTGAAATAATCCAGTCCCCACCCCACTCTTCTCGCTCAGCTCCATAACCAATTCCTCCTCCTCCCCCTCCCTACGAAAAAAAATAATAAATACCGCTGCCCGCTGGCTCATGGGCCCCGATTTCTGCCCCGTGTGCCACGAATGCGACATCTCCCCGAACAACCTGATCCCGAACCGCTTCCTCCCTTATGTTGTACCACAGTGAAGGCTGGAAGCGCGTGCTCATAGCGTTGACATGTGCCCTTACCGCTCGAGAGCTTGTGCCGCCGAGATCTGCCCCAGAGCTAGGAGCTCGTGCTTCTAGACCTTTCCAGCGGCAGTCTCGAACGAAGCGCCCGGGCGGAAAATACTGAGTCACTGAGCTGTGGACGCATGCGCAGCATCCAATATAGTTCACAGCAGACCAACAGCGCATGCTCAGAAGGCGTTCCACTGCCCAGCAGACAAAGATGGCAGCGCGCAGAAGGCAATTTTTGCAAAGGTCTATAGCCTTTCCTGCGGTACAACATAAGGTGAAACAGAGAATAACAAACCCGCACGCACTGAAAAAAGAAAACGAGTTTGTTCATTTTTTTTTTTATATACTTCGTTTCAATTTATTTGCGAGCGAAGCCAAAGCTAGAAGCGCGAGACCAGCGCTTTGTGCGTTTCTCCCCAGCTTGCGCGCTCGAGCAAAGCCTGAACGCACGGAGCTTCCGTGCTCGCGCTTCCAGCTTTGCCTTCGCTCGCACATAAGGTGAAACGAAGTATAGTATAGGAGGTATTCACTGGCCGCCATATTTGAGGTCACTGTTTAGAGCGCATGCTCAGAACGAGCTCGCATTAATAGGCTGCCAAGACCGGCAATCTTGATGGGGCGGGCTGCACGTTGCAAAATAACTGTGGAAGCTCGCCATCTGCACGTGCTCAGCAGCGAAGTTAGACTGTGGGCATAAAGCCAGAACATTGAAAGATCCTGACTTTCAGAGACAGCTCGTGCGAAGGAATCCGTCACTCAAGGGCTATTAGCGGCGAGATGTTTTGGTGGCGCCCTCCTGTGGTTCCCCCTTGTGACGTCATTACCTTGCAAACAACAAGTTCGATGGTGTTTGTTATTAGCATGGTGGAAGCTTGAAATCATTGCGCTCTCAAAGGAACACTGCCAACACCGTCAAAATTAAAGTTCTTTCATTACTCTTATTTCCGTCGATGATAAATCCCCTTTCCGACGTCATAGTCAGCGTTCGGCCAATCGTGGAAGGCCGACCACAGCGACGCTTTCGGTCGCGCACGGGGCTAATACAGGCTCCCGTTCACGGCCTTCACTAAATTTAACATTACTAATGACGTCACAAGGGGGAACCACAGGAGGGCGCCACCAAAACTTCTCGCCGCTAATACTCCGTTTCACCTTATGTTGTACCGCAGCGAAGGCTAGAAGCGCGAGCTCATAGCGTTGGCAGCTGCCCTTGGTGCACGAGAGCTTGTGCCGCCGAGATGTGCCCTAGAGCAAGGAGCTCGCGCTTGTAGCCTTTCCTGCGGTACGACACAAGGTGAAACAGAGTATAGGGTGTATTCACTGGCGGCCGTATCTGTGTGCGCTAATGCTGAGCACGTGCTGACGGTGAGCTTCCACAGTTCTTTTGAAACGTGCACCCCGCACCATCAAGATTGCCGGTCTTGGCAGCCTATTAATGCGAGCTCGTTCTGAGCATGCGCTGTAAACAGTGACCTCAAATATGGCTGCCAATGAATACCCCCTATAGCGTGGATAAATCATCCTCGTTCATTTACTCTACATCATTGATTGACCACTGGAAGGAATTCCAAAACACGATGGGGAGGGGAGAGCGCAGGTTGTAGATGCTTTGTAAGTAAAAAGAGAAGCAGCAAAAAAACAAATCTTACAGGGAAGCAAGGGGCTGGGCGAACATACTGAATATCCCTCGTACAGGTGTATGGGAATAACTATTTTGTAAACTCTAATTTGAAAGTTATAACAGTTCTTGTCAGTAACACGAATTCGGGTAGATCAGACGGAGAACAACCCCACCTCAAACAGTTTTAAAAGAATAAGGAAACAAAAGTTTAGCTTTTATTTCTTTGTTTAGCCAGAAACTACGTCGTGTCAGAACACCAGTCTTCCGCTCGTGAACGCACGAAAACTAATTTTAAAACGAATAAAACGATTTCTCAATACCACCTGGTAGTTCGGAATCGCGAAGCTTGGCAAAAAAATCCACACTGCTTCCGCAGCATGCATTCCACACCATCAAGGTTGCCGTTCTTAGCAGACGATAGGTAGGAGCTTGATCGGAGGATGCGGGGACCTCAGACAGGCCAACCATACCACTCCCCTTCCCCCTTCCTCCCCCCCCCCCCCCCCCCCCCCGGATGCGCTCTGAATACCACGCTCGAATATGGCACGCCTCGAACACCTTATATACAGGGTGTCACAAAAGAAAATTTACACGGTCTTTTTTACCGCAAAAATAAACTAGGCATCGCCGAACGCTCATTCTCCGCCCAAAGGTAGCGCTAGAGGTCACAACCAGATGCCAAAGTTTCAGCCCGATCCGATACCTTATTCAAAAGTTATATGTAATTTTCTGAAATTTTCAATGGAAAAATGGCGGCCGACAGAGTTTTTGAATACATGGGGCTCTATGGCGCCAGAAACCGAAAACGGGCAAAAATGGGCTCCATTTTCCCATTGAAATTTTCAGAAAATCACTTATAACTTTTGATTAAGTTATCGGATCGGGCTGAAACTTTGGCATCTGGTTGTGACCTCTAGCTCTACCTTTGGGCGGAGAATGAGCGTTCGGCGATGCCTAGTTTATTTGTGCGGTAAAAAAGACCGTGTAAATTTTCTTTTGTGACACCCTGCTGGGTACTGACGGTTATTTCTACTTACTGGTTCGCTCGAGCTCCTTCCTACCTCTGCGGTGTGAAACTAACACGGTGAACCGAACGTTCGTGGCACATAAAATACCGGCATGGCCGCGAATGACGTTCCGAGCAAGCTATGTATAGGCCGTGGGGCGTACAGTCCTTGCATATTCTACTAGGCGGGATTGTCACGCGTTGACGCCACCAGGCGGCAATGCTCGCAACTACAGTACCCTTGGTTGTGCAGAGGTCCTTGACGTCACGAGCGCAATACGCATCGCGCTTCTCGCTGGCCGATTTTGAAATGGAAGGTTGAGAGCTCGCGGCCACTTAATTTCGATCGCGTACCCCTTTAAAAGGACGCACACACAACGAAATCATTATATACGTCCTGCTAAGCAGTGTAGGTGACACGCGTACAGAAACATATCAAGAGACTGCAGCGCAACCACGAATAGAAAAAACGAGCAACCCGCGTCGGGCAGCGCGAAGGATAATGACATCGGCTGAGCGTTTTTTAATTGACGAGCGGAGCTACCGGCGACGCGTGATCATCGATTGACGACAGCGTATGCACAGGGACGCGAAGAAAAAAAAAAGTTGCACAAATCCAGCAGTTAAAAAAAAAGCAAAAAAACGGAGGAGGGCCGTTTTTGTAAGTGTCAGATCGCACAAGCTTCAACAAGGTGACAGACGCTGCCGCGGTGAAAGTATACTCACGATTTCATCCGACCGCATACGGCATCATATTCGAATGAAAAGAAAAAAAAAAAGTAAAACACGGCGGAATGAAAGAAAACAAACAAAAATAAGACAAGAAGCAAGCGCAACCACCAGCAGGCGAAGAGGCATCTAAGAAATAACGATAATACCTCAATGAGGCGGGCTCCGGACATCCGATCCACGGCATGCCCGCGCTGTTATTGCAGCTCTTGTTATTGTCGGAGCCCCGACGTCGTTGTTCTCGAGCTTCCCCTCCCCCTCCGGGTTTACGATCACGGCGAAAATCACGACGGCTGTCAGATCCGTGCACGACGCGACGCCGCACGAGCCCCCGGCCCGCTCGAGCCCTTCCTTTCATTTCCGCTGCCGGCCCGCCGGCTCGCTTTCGGCCCGTCGGATCGCTTTCGGCCTGCCGGTTCGCTTTCGGCCCGCCGGTTCGTTTTCGGCTCGCAACAGCGGCGGCGGAGGATGGGGAGGAGCGGCTCGCCACGCCGTGGACATCGATGCCGAGGCAATACAACGACGGGCCGTACAACAACGCTGAAGACGGTAGAAATCCTGACATGCGAGTGACATGCGTGGTGGCCACAGCTCACCACGATTGGCAGACTGGCCCGATTCTGGCTGTGCGGGAGAGCCCGCACAAAGGAAATAGAGAAGCGAGAGAAAGCAGCAGCATGAGTGGAGAGAGCGAGTATCAACGCGTAGAGTTACATTTGTTGTTATTTTTGGTATTACTCGAAGGTTTGCTTTGGATCTTCGTGACGGCTTTCTTTTTTATTTTTCGTTGTTTATATGTGCGCGTACTGAATGCATTGCACCAGCCCGCCCGAATCCGTTCTAGGCACGTGAGAAAGATCTGATATCTGTTTTTTTTTGTTTTGTTACTTTAGCGACGAGGGAAACTCTGCGACGCGCGGTTTAGCGTTGAGTGTGGCGTCGTGAAGTTAAGTCTGCATCGCCTTTCATTAGAGCTGCCGAAAGGCTTTTGGACGCTACCACACCTCGTGGTATGTTAGTGGAATTCTTTCGTCGACTCGCTTTCAATGATCCCCTCTTTTTAGCGACAATTTTTATTAAACTATGGTTTGCTTCTTTTTTGCTGGGTATCTAAACGACGCGATTGGTTGGGTCAATTTGGGATTGAAAGGTCAGCGTATGTAAAATCCAGTTATATATAAGCATTCATGGTAGACAATCAGGGCGTGGCAGAGG
The DNA here is from genome assembly GCA_013358835.2 of Ixodes persulcatus. Classification (NCBI taxonomy): domain Eukaryota; kingdom Metazoa; phylum Arthropoda; class Arachnida; order Ixodida; family Ixodidae; genus Ixodes; species Ixodes persulcatus. The sequence goes on from JABSTQ010011517.1 coordinate 709,511, forward strand.
TTCTACCGTCTTAAACATTTAATGTTCCTGGAAAAAAATAAGATATCTATTTTTTTATTTTGGGAAGGTGTTTATACTGCAATGTATGCACATTTAGTAACTATGCCTTACAATGTTTTGGCCAATCTTTTTTTTTTTTTTTTGCGGAGACACCTGTCTAGCAATTATATGTATACATGTTTTCACTTCACGATCGAACGAATTTATGAAAAAGAGACTCTCATATCTTGTGCAAGCTAACGTCAAAGGCAACACATGTTCTCAAAAAATGGACACTTTCACCTGTTTACCGCGAACCTACAAAGCTATACCATCCACGGGGTCACGAACGCGGTCTAGTGGAAATCAGAAGACTTAAAACACGCAGGAAAACCGCGCACGGGGAACACCGAAGACGCCGCGACGTCCGAGACGTCATGACACGAACGAGTATGGGGTCAGCGCCACCGGCGGGAGAGTGCGGAGACAAGCACCGACAATTTGGAGTGCTCGACGGACCCCAGAATCAGCCACCGTCTGTGCGTGGATCGTGCCCATGATCGCCGCTCTTCTTATTTCTCTTTTTCCCCTTTTACAACTCGCTAATCGAAGACGGGCCGCCCTCTCGATCGGAAGCCTTCGTAATGAATAGACGCGCACGGCGCCCAGCGAAGCATCCTTCGCCTCGCGTGTGTCCCCGCCCTTGTAACCGACCGCGGAACCCGGCGGAGCGCTCAACCAGACTCAACTAGAAGGGACCAACCGCCGAGACGACGACCACGACAATCCCGCTAAAAAAAATGAAAAAGACGGACGGTCTAAACAACGACTAACGCGAATAACAAATGAGCACCTGCGAAGTCAAGCACGCCGCTGACGATCATGTATACGGAGAACGAGAACTGCGGTGGGATAGGCCCAATTCGGGAGAGAAGACAAACTCAGCAGAGGAAAAAAAAAAAAGGGGGGGGGGGGGGGGGGGGGGACGTGCTAGAGACCCGTCCATAGTAGTTAAGGAACTGGTCGCTCTCTGTGCAATGCACCCCTTATATTGTTTTGGGGGGTCTTTTTGTGTGCGTGCGTGGTTGGTTTTCCTCGGTTTGGTTTGAATTCCAATTTTGCTCTGCCTGTGGCATCGGGGCAGTGAAGCGGGACGTCGACATGCGTGATTGCCGATATGCGGTGTATGGTGCGCGCAGTGTGCGGAAACGTGGGCCAAAAATTAATGACCGTACACGTAGTCATTATTGAGCGCGAATACCGGACCGGTCCGTCGTACATACTCGCCGACGTGAGCATAGACACGACTGGTATTATCGCTTTGATTTTAAGCTAAATTTGCGAAAAGAGAAGCTGTTTTGCTCGCTAACGCACCCCCCCCCCCCTCCCCCTTCTAAATCCTCTCCCACCGTGTGTTGCCTTTTATCCGTATGCAATGAAAACATGGTACTAAGAGAAAAAAGAGCTGTCCACAAATTAGATTAATTATGTATAGAGCTTACCAAGCAAGACGCCAGCACATTCGACCCCTGTCTGAGCAGCCTTCTCGACACTTTTATCACGACATAATTTTCGAAAGTTATTAATTAAACCACCCTTTTATAGTTACAAAAAAAAAAGAGAAAAAGACTGGTCCTATCTGCAGACAAGAAACACAAAGAAACAAAAAAAGCTGCAAAGGTCTTACATGATTACAGTCAAGCCGTATACAGTCTGTGCAGTCGTCGTGCACCTGCGCTGGTTCATGCTATACGCACGTGCAGTCGCACGCTGGCCACGATCCCTAGCCGTTCTAAATAACACGGACGACACACCTTCCGTCTTTGTAGGCGACGTATTTACACTTACGTAATATTTTTTCATAGGATCACGACCCACCCCACCGATAGTCTGTTTGGTCAACGATACACATCAGCGCGGGACACTCGGGTTATAGAAGGGAACGTAGCCTTCTTCCTATATATCTCTCAGGTCCGTCTCTCTTTGCCCTTTTTGTCTGGGGCTCGGGGGGCGGGCTCGTCTCCGCAAGGGGGGGGGGGGGGGGGGGGGAGGGGGAGGGATATCGGGGCAGTCTGGACCCCACCACGCATCCCATCGCCGAAATGGATCGACACTCATGAGCAGGGGAAATTCCGGGCCAGAGCAAATAATCGCTCCGGGGTCGTCCGCCTAACGGCGACGCGAAATACGCCCCGGCCCGGGCCATTCTCTCTTTTTCATCGCAGTTTCTTTTTTTTTTTTTTTCTGGCCCGTTTTTTTTTTTTCCTTAACTTGGCCGGTGTACCAAGATGGCTGCCTGCTATATACGAACACACGGCCCTGACGTCACGCTGCTGCGGCGGCGCTGTTGCCGGCATGGCGCATGTGCAGGCGCTTCACTTCAATCGAATCTGATTTCTGCGCGCGCGCACTGCACACACCTGGTGTGGGCAAACGCTGACTTGTTTTGTAAGCAACGTGTCAGTCTATAGACAATTGAAAGTGTGGCCTCTGGGCTCCGCCATCTTGATGCTGGGGGGGGGGGGGGGGTAGACCGTTTGATAGTCAAGCATTGCTGAGGCGTACCCCCAGCCTCAGCAATGGTTGACTATCAGACGATCTACCCACACCAGCAGCAAGATGGCGGCGAGCAGAGGCCGTACTTGCAAGCTTAATTGACACAGACTGTCTGCTACGTGCCGCGACGCTAGGCTTTCTAGCATCACCTCGGGGATCCCGGTTCCTGGGGGGCGGACCTCGGCAGCGAGTTTGTTCGCGAATTATCGTCCCTGTTTTCGTATACGGGGTCGGTAAAACGTCGGCAATGTAGGCGCCCGGAAATGTAGCTTTCAAAGGTTAAAAAAAGGCGAGACGGGGGAGCGGGCGTAGACGGAGAGCGAGGGCGTGCATGGAGAGAGAAAGGCTCCTCTCTAGATGTACGGCGGGAGGAGGAGGGAGAGAGGGGAGAAGAAAAGGCAGGTCTTGTTCCTCGCAAACCTTCGCCGCTGCGGCTCGCGCATTCTTGGGGGAATCTCGAGAATTTGAGAAAGTGACGGTGTGAGTTTTATGCTTGTGCCTTTTGCTTACGTTGACCCCTCTATTATAACCCCCCTCCCCCCCCGTCCCCCCCCCCCCCCCCCCACACACACACACTTCCAGTTGTGAGGGCCAAAAGTTGGTTGTGGTACACGTACATTGTACCACACAGGAATCGAGCCAGGGGTGCTGGCTATTCTTTGCAATCTCATTTCTCTTTTCCCGTGTTTTTTTTATTTTACCTGTTCTTTACGTTTAGGAGGAATGTCGTCCATCTGCCAGCAGCAGACCGCCTCGGTAAGAAGTCTAGCGGCGATTGGTGGACGGGAGGATTACAGTTATTATGTGTGGTTACGGCGCCAGCTGCCGCCGGTCGTCCAGTTCACGGGGAGGATAATTTCCTTCGATGACGGAAATGTCGTCGATGCCAGCAAAACGAGCAGGTTTTAAGGAACAATGCGAGCGATCAGTAAGTTTGATTTGAGGCGTCGCATTCAGCCCCATGCAGTTTTAGTTTCCTGTGGAATAGGATAAGAAAATAATTTTGACTTATATGGCTTCTAAGTAGCTTCAGTTACTTGTTTCTGTAGCAAAAAATACTTGTCATTGAAAAAAAAATCGAATACATTTAAAGAAGGTACCTGTAAGATTGTTTTGTATTTTTTCTTGTTGTTGGTTTGTTTTAAAAGCACCGTTGTTAAAAAAAAAAAAAGGTCGTTCTCGTCAATATTATTATAACTTCTGATGAATTGACCGGTGCCTTTTGTGGGGTTAATTGTCGAGACAGAGCGGTCACGGTTGACACACATAACTGTATTCTAGATGTAATGTAATGTAATGCAATGTATTCGACCATGCATTCTCGTGGAGACTAGTTAAGTTTGCACGAGTATCTTGTAAATACTCTGATTATTATAACTAAATCTGGGGTATTTCATTACGCAGCGAATGACTTTCGTTCACTGCACATGCAGTGAAACACGTCTGTCGAAGAAGGTGACGATATTTTTTGAGGACGATGATCGTTTTGGGGCTTGTAGCACTGCTTAAGAAATTACCTTTCATTATTGAGTGGTGAGACAACAAGATTTCTAAGACTTAGATTTTTTTCGTCATGCATAACCTCCATCTAAGCCAGACGGAGTGGGCGTGCGAAATTGAGACGCGTTAAGATATGGAAATTACTGTCCACAACTTCATTTTCGCAAGGCTGGATATTTCGCGATTTTTACAGAGTTTTGGTTTAAGGAATACTTAGCGGGAACAAAATTTCCCGATTGAGAGTGGTGTGCTACACTCTAAAAAACGCCAGTGCGTCTACTTTCCCGCACAACAATCGGAGAGCCAATCACCGCAACTTACGGAGGCAGCTCAATGAATGACGATGCCGTAACGTATGTTTAGACAAAAGAACGCAGTCCGAGTTGTGACATTAAGCAATGCAAGCGTGACGTTTTGCATTACTTAATGTCACAACTCAGACTGCGTTTCTTAGTCCAAACATATGTTTCGACATCGTCATTCGCTGAGCTGCCTCCGTAAGTTGCGGTGATCGGCTCTCCGAGTGTTGTGCGGAAAAATAGACGCACGGGCTTTTTTAAGAGTGATGTATTGGTTACCATAGTGTAATATACTCGTGATGTTTAACGAGTCGTAAAATTCGCGAAAATTAGGTACTCGCAAAAATGTTGTCGCTTACAGTAGGTTACGCTCTCATAGTTGAATTTCATACACCGGTAGATATCTTATCGAGTGCACTCGTGTACCAACAATTGTTGGGCTGACGTTCGATAAACATTCTGTAATAGTTTTTTTTTTTATTAGTGAAAAATTGAGTGACCCTTAACAACCGGATATGCCAACAGTAGCATCTCGAGGTAAATGGACTTGTATATCTGAGAAGCGACCTGGTACGGTTATCCATCGGAAGATGCGAGCACGTTTAAGAAAGATAAATAACAATATAGTTAAATGCACTAGTTGATAGGACGCATAAAAACATGCCACTGTGACACTGCCAGTAGAATTCTGAAAATGCGTATATATTCCTAATTATGAATGAGGGAAGTTAAACAACAGAAAAAAGCTATTTAATTGATATATGTGTTAATAAATATAGAGTAATTGAAACAGTTATACGGACGACACCCTTCATGTGTCGCTGCCCTAAGTCAAACAAAAAGAAGCATTTACGGGCTTCTTGGTTTAATATAATGTCCAACCTTTAAAACACAACACACCTTTTTTTATAAAAAGACATCTTGAATATAGTATATGTATATAAAAGAAAAAAAAATACCAATCAAAAGTAATATTTAAAAAAGAGCACATAGAACCTACGATATTAGCTCTCTTGATGACCATCGCTAAGTTTCTGATAATAAGTGAAAGTAGATAGATATATAGACGACAATATGATAACATCAGTAAGAAATAATTACTTCATTCTCGACAGATTTCAATGCAAATTAAAAACGTTTTACTTCCGTAACTTCCGGAACGCCAACTTCTTCCGACTCTTCGAGAACGCATAAAGAGGGACGATCCACACTCGACCCGCGAGAGTTTCGGGTTTAAGTTGAGCTAATTGGTACATCCTGTTGGCCATCGGGTCAGCTGAACACGAAAGAACGAGAAAAACTCTTAAAAAAAAAAAAAAACGAGAACACAGAGAAAAGGACTGGACAAACAAACCGCTGTTTGTCCAGTCCTTTTCTTTGTGTTCTCGTTTTTTCGTGTTCAGCTGACCCGATGGCCAACGCCAGAGTTTGTCTCAGAGGGAGCACTTTACAGCCCTCTGCAACACAAATATACTGGAACACGAAATTAAATATATGTTTTATTTCTAATACCAGCGTTCGCGTTGGTTACATCGGTTAATTGACTTCCAACAATTTAGACGTGAGGGGAGGGGGTGTGTTCCTTAGATGACAAAACCTTAACGGAATATGTATACACTGTGCGACACTGTTAGCGCGAACAGGACTTCGGCACTTTTTTTCACTTTTACTTCGAAAGGGTGCTGGCGGGCATCAAACTTTTCCACTCAGGTTAGTAACCCAACTGAGTACCTTCCATCATCAGAGTTTTGATGAAAGTCCTTCGATACTGAAAGAAAAACAGACAAAAACTGACGACGGCTTGTTTGCGCTGACAGTGTCGTGGGGTGTACAACCACGTATCATGCATTCACGCGCCCTAGAGTCGGTGACAAGAACCGAATTGATGCAGCCCCATCCCGAGCGAGCTTCCTGCTTTTTATAACACTTCGGCGCGGCCAAAGCCCGGCGAAAGGCAAAGAGCTCGCGCTGGTGATGGAGCATCTGCTCCATTCTTAGCCTGTTACCGACTATATAGTGTCCTGCCACAACTCCACGTCCCAACCCATCCGATTAGACGCCATACAGCATGTTCGTTCGTTGTCTAGTCTAGGAGCTGTCTCATGTATACCTCGGGAGGGACACGCCGCGGGCGCCCGTCGGGCGAAGCGCCAACTCGGATCTCAGACTAGGAGCGAGTTAAACGACCCGTATAAGGTCTACGAGCTCCTTCTCGTTGAGGAGCTCTCGACTGCTTCGCTGCCGGCATGCCACATTCTCAGCGACAAAATTCGTAGTGTCCCCAACATATCGAGCAGAAAGTCACCAGCTGTAAACAACAGCCGGCCGCTTGCTTCGCTGTGTCACGTCGCCGAGCACATTCCGAAAGCGAACGGACCCGTGGAAAGCAGGAGCGAGACGGCCAACCCTCGTTACGTTCAACGAGAGCGAACGCCGTCTTCAGAGCGAGCGCGTACACGCGGAACCCCTCGAGACCGGCGTCCCAACTCGCACCGTGACATGCCCCGGCGCTAATTAGACCAGTTCGCCGCCGTGAGTTAGTCCACCAACATTCTGAAGAAAGCCCACCGCGCGAGCGCATACGTCCTCCACAATGCGTGCCTGACGGCTTCGCGATCCGCTAACGGGAACACCTGCCCTAGAAAAGGAGAGCGCTCTTCGCTCGGGGACGCGCCGACCAACACTTCTGCGCTCGCGTTCCCGCTGACCCCGCGTCCGTTAAGCAAACCCCAGAGTGGAGGAGAGGGTACTCACGCTAGCCGAGCCCCGGAACGGGCCGACAGCCGACGGTGACGGTCCCGGAGGTGTCACGAGGGACCGTCGAAAATCCAGAGGACGGTGTCGACGACGCGAGGACCGGCCCCCCGAGTCAGCGCACGCCGGTGTTCGCGGGGGGGTTCACACGCACAGGCGCGGGGCGACCGGCGCGGGTCTCAGCCCGTGGGGTCCAGCGGCCCGCGGTCCCCTCGCAGCGCACCGCACTCGCGACTCTGGCGTAATCCCGGGCGAGAACCCCGGCGGGCATCCACGGGGACGGTGAGGCAGGTTCGGCGGACTTCCCTCGTTGACCACGTCCAGGAAGAAGAAGGGCCCTCAGAGACTTGTCTCGCGTGCCATGGCTGGTGCGGCGGTGGGCCAGCGACTGCTCTGCTGCGGCGTTCGGAGCGGCTCGCGGCTGCCGGCTGCTCGTTCCTCGGGCCCGCTTTCCCTGCAAGGAAAGGACGACGGTCACGTGGCCGCATCGGGAACCGGTTTCCCGGTCGTGACGTAACGGCGGCAGCCGGCCACGCTGCTCTGCACGAGGGCGGCCCGCAGGGTGCCCGACCGGAGGAGGCCCGCTCTGGAGTCTTGGGACACCCCCGCTGGGACACCCGCCGCCCCCACAGAGTCCCCCGACGGATGTCTTCGGGAGGGACACGACGACGTGTTGCTGCCCTGCCGGAGCGTACTTCGCCCCGTCGTATACTGCTTCGTACTTCTGGAAAGGTCATTGGCTTCCGCAACATCGTGATTGTTCGGGAACAAGGTCGTGCATCTATAGATTTGAAGGATGGGTCTGTGACACTACTCCTTCTGAAACGCAACAATAAAAGGACAGAAAGGGGGCAGTGTTTTGAGTACTGGGCGGGCAGTGAGAAATGGGTAATTGATGCCTTCTGTCGCTCGTTTTGTGATCTTGCATTTGTAGAAAGGGGAAACTTGTAGCAAACGACATTTGCGGATTGAGTGAACAAGCACATATTGTCAGTGTTCAATACAGTCCATGTAGATGAGACATATGTCTTAAAAAGTTGTCACGCAAAGAATCAACAAATATATATCTAGGTTTGAGTAAATGTGAAATCTGACATTGAAGCTCTCGCGTCCGTTTTAACTGAACACCGTGTCGCCCGTTAAGGTTGCTCTTTGTCCACGAATACCGAACAAATGCTGCAGAAAACCTTCCCGTAGAAGAGTGCCCGATGCGTAACGAACTACGTAATCCCGCAGTAAAAAATAAAATTAAAATAAAATCGAGATTGTATACAAGTAGAAGTGCCGGCGCACGACGCGGATTATTGCGGCCTTGTTTGTCTGCAGGCTGTCAGCATGTCATTTTGTCGAAGTGAGACTCGCCGAGCGTCACTTGGCAGGATGACTCCGGGTAAGTGCTCGACTCTATCGGACATTGCGTGGGCATAGGGCTCCTGCTTGTGCCCGGCGGTCGGTGACCCCCGCCCGGTCACATTGCGGGTCCGAGAGGACGGGCGCCTTGATGCCGTCTTGAACGGTAACGTCTCACGTCCGCTCTTAGTCCATACAGTGCTCGCTCTAACGAGCATTTCGTAATATCGGCCTCGGGCGCTTCGCGAAAATCGTGACAGCTCGCGTGGTGGTCGTAAGCGCAGAGCTCTGTCCTGGCTCCAGGTCGCGTGTGAAGGAGATGAAAACCAAGTACCGAAGACTCGCTCCTTTTTGCACGTTGTTTCCGTCTCTCCGAGGATGAGATCCTCTGTAATACTCAGTTCGCTATCTCACGTAGGTCGAGGACCACCGACTTCAACGGGTCGAGAGAGAGATAGAGAGAGAGAAAGAGAGAGAGAGAAATGACTAAACTATAGAGATCCCAGCAAGCTACTTCTAGGTATCGAAGCACTAGCTAAGGCTTCTCCATTTTGTTTCCCCATAAGCCAAGTGTAGGCGCCGCGAGCTTCCCATCGGGCCCATTGATTAGCGTCCAAAACACAACCTATTGGTGTTCGTCGTGCTTCTGCGGGTGTGCTATTGAGCTGGCTAATTTAATCGAGCGCCGTCAATGGCGACCGGGTATACTGATGATGAACCGGGTACAGCCAAGGTTGCAGAAAGTAATTTTGGAAGACCGATACATCTTCATACCACCGCACATTCTGCTAATTTGTATGCTCTCTTTATTTAACGTATAACATCCGATGGAGGTATCGGCGCTAATTTCGCAGTGCCGGCTACTCCCTATACCAGCCGTTACACCAAGAATGCACCTAAAACGTTCCCAATTGTCAAACCTGTACTTGGGCCGACAATCTAAACATGTGCTTATTAGGGGCGAAGCTCCTTAGGGTCTAGCCTTGTCCGTCCGTCCGTCCGCCCGCCCGTCCGTCTGTCCGTCCGTGCTCACAAAAAAAGAAGAAATGTTTGCGCAGTCGACAGGATTCGAACCTGTGCGGGGAGACCCCAATGGATTTCTAGTCCATCGCCTTAACCACTCGGCCACGGCTGCGGGACGAATAGGGGGCTCTGAGATGTGGTAGTAACTCAAGAGCTGGGGATGTCATGGATGAAACGTTGCATGTAGCCGCTCAACGTCTATACAGGAGAGGGCGCTGCGGTCAAATGCGTATATAATCGCGTTAAACTTTGCATGCATGGCTCTGCATTTCACCGACTATAAAGCAGTAATAATGAAGTCGAAACGCAACCCGGAACTCAGCACTACCTATGAGTAATAAAAAAAAATCAGCACCATCAGGACTACCTATGAACAATAAAATCAGTATCATCAGCACCACCAGAGCTTCGCCCCTATCAACATCATTCACCACGTGGAGATGCGGTCATTTTTTTAACACTCGTACTCATTCGCACACACATTCAGACGAACACATGGAAAAAAGTTATTTCTGCACATTGCTGAACACTACACATTTTTACGCGGGTGTAACTAAGCTTGTTTCAAGTTTAGCAGAATTACTGTTTGAGGTGAACACCCTAGAACAAAAATATATTTCACGACTCCTGAAGGCTGCAATATCCCTACAGTTTACAAGCAAAATGCACACCATACGTGTTCAAATCTTTTTTTCATGCACACAAAGGGCAATTACAGGTACAACGAAGCACACACAATACGCGGTATCACGAACCTATTGACTGCTCCGTGGCCTCATATACTCAATTACTGAAAGATACTCATTTATAGATGACCAAGTTCAGCAATCAATACGGTTGCAAGAATGTTGCCTTTTATCGTCAATGAAATATAATTTCTTCGGTTTTACTGAACGTATCTGATAAAAAGCGGTGATACAGACAATAATCATTCGTCCTAGAACAGGCCCCGCCCCCTAAAAGAGTTTGAAGCAGGTATCTTGTCGCTTCCCCACAATGCACTGCGGCACGCTTTTCCAATCCTTTTTACATCCTTTAACATAAAAGGGTGTTTCATGCCACAGCACCCTTGCTGCCTTACAATTATGAAGGGTGTATATATTACTCAAAATCAAAGTGATTAAATGGCGGAAGCCTCCAGATTATCCTTGTTGCACCTTTACAGGTGTAAAATGTGTATGGCATTGTATACGCGCTTCTGGTCGCACCCTGTCACTATAGTACCTACTCAAAATAATGGTGCTAAAAGGGTGCAAGCCTTTAGCCTCTTCTTACACCTTCACGGGCGTAACATTTTCGCAATGTGTATGCGCGCTGTCGGTCGCATGGTGTCACTAGTTATGTCATATTTGACAAGGAATTGTCACGAATACAGCGTTCATCGCTTTCTTCCGAACTGTTGGAAACAGCCATAGTCCTAGCAGTTTTGTATAAATAGTGAACAATGGGAGATGTGAACGGCAGTAGGTGCGCGCAACGATCTCGCACTCCTTGCCGCGTGGAAGGACCCGTTTCTAAGCGTAGATACGAAAAGCGACGCCCATAGAGAACAAGGACGCTGTGTTGCTGGGAACAGGCTGCGATGGGAAATCCAAGCGTTCCTTCTATCCAAAGTGAGCTCGAAGTGCAAGTCGCTTCGCGAGGGCATTGTCGACCTAAACAAACGGGAATGATGGACAATAGCAGCAGGCGCTATAACCGCTGCCAATGCATACGATTGTTGCCTCGAGATATTGTTTAGAATGCAAGGAGTTCATGGCGACGAACCGTCATTATTCCCAGGTATCTTGATTAGCCCGCTTGAGCGCTTAGTCATTTTTGCAGTAATTGTCGCAGCAGCCATTGTGATCTTAGAATCGCGCCGCTCGGAACGCATGCTGCACTAGGCGCCTTTTCTTTCTTCTCATGCCGCGAACGAACATCCGAGTTGACCTTGATTTGTGCATCTCATTTCTGTCAGCAGCCTCCGGCGGAGACGCAGGAGCTGTGCTGGATCTTGCGCGCAGCTAACTGCCTGAGTTAATTAAGGCCGCGCTGTCTCTCTCGCTCTTTTCTTTTTAAATTTATTTTGATATGCATTAAGAAATCTGAAAGAGGTAGTTTAGTGCTTGTTAACACGTTTCTCTAACGTAATACATGGGAACATGCTGACAATATTTCTGATTGCACTATTGCAGCAGAACTTTAGCAGCTTCGAAATTATCGTCTATACTAGTATCTTCAAATGTAATATGCATGCGCGCTTGATTTTACCGCGGTCTGGATGATAACACCCTCATAGTCATACGGCAAGAAATGCGTTTATTGAAATTTATTTCTTCTTTTATTTCGAAAGCAGGGACGTTTGATATTTGGTTCAATTTGAAATGCATCTTATTTGAAATTAGAAAACACTTTTTCCTGACATGACGTAGCTGACGCTGATAGGCCATCGTTCCGGTCGTAAATTTAATCGAACTAATACTATCTTAGCGGACAGCGAGAATGTTTTCATCACGTGTTATAAAAAAAAACGACTCTTAAAGCTGCCTTGTATTATCAGTTTCAGAGAGAATTAGAGGGTAGAAAAAAAAGGGGGGGGGGGGGTCCTTTTGCATTTAGAAGTCAAGGACCGTGCCTGGCTGTAAATGCCTCACTATCAGAGTGCCCGCTTTATTGGATTACGATCCTAACAGCGTGCCGTTCCTCCTTCCAACAACAAACATCGAAGCAATTTGAAGGTGATTCCTCTTCAAACACTGAAACGTGAGCGAGACTCGTCGGACCACCAGAACGTTCACGTGACCACTGCTCGAACAGTGAGCGCGCTATATTGGTACTTAAAGCATGTATGAAAAAAAAAAGTGCCGTAAGAACCCGAAATTTATTTAATGAAAAAGGCACGATCGGAACTTCTCGGCGCGCTGCATTCTATGTTTCGATGCGAGGGAACCGGGAGACCGCTAGGCGGATCAACTCTCCCCGCCGCCGGTTTAGTGCATCGAGGCTGGTGCGCGAAAGCTGCCTTCGCACCGGTTGGGTCGGACCTTATCTTCCGAACACGCCGAAACAACGGGAGGGTCTCTCCCGCGTGTCTCTCGTGTCTCTTGGCTTCTGCCGCACGTCCTAACCGAACCCTTTGATTTTTTTTTCTCCCCCCTTTTTACGAGGACCGGCGCGCGGAACGTGCATGCATTTAAGCCCGTCCACGGTCTCACCCACAAGACCTTCGAAGGTCACGTGAGCGCATAAAAGATGGCGCATAAGACCGGACACTGAGGACGCGTTCATCGGTTCTTGATCCCTAGCGGACGAGTCTTGTATGCATGTATGTATATAGTCTTTATTTCAGACGAAAAGAAGTCTGGGGGGGGGGGGGGGGGAGAGGGGGGGGGGGGGGGCTGGGATAAAAGAAGAGAAACTTGTCTTCTGACGGGACCCCAGCCCCTAGTTTTTACAGCACTCAGCAGAAAACAAAAAAAAATACTGAAATGAATTCTATTACCAACGGCTTCTACGGGTCTGCCCAAGAAAGAGTCAATGATCTGGTCGTGGATGCAGGCGAGTGATATGTGAGGTCGCGGCGTTATCGGGTGGGGGAAAGATCATACGCAAACCGGACTGTCTCATTTTTTTACCATTGATTGCAAGTTCAAGTATTCCCGTAGGTACCGACTGCGCAAGGATCAGTCGCCGACGAAAGGTCAAAGCGCCGCGGGTAAACTCCAGATGTGGTCTTTTCTGCCTGAGTATGAATAGACTGTGCTGGCGTCAGCGTCGTGCGGCAGTTGCTCGAAGCATGACAATCTTATACTGGCAACTGCTCCCAGCATGCAGACGGCTCTGACAGGGACCCAGTCGACCATTGTTTGAGACAGTATGCTATGCGAAGCGAAACTCAGGGAGAGGAGATGAGGCGCGGTGAGAGGGAGTGCTCACGTGTGCGACGAAGCTCACCCCACGCGGCTGCTCCTGGGCACGGAGCAGACGACGTCTTGGCCCTGGGATTCTCGTTCGCTGGAACGCCTTTTTCAGTTGTTTGTGGATCGTAAACCACGTTTACACTTTAAGGCATTGAATCTTCACTTTTTCAAAGCCCAATTCCTCGTTCGTAAAAAAAACAGGGGATTTTCGAAGGCCGTAGAAAAGGCAAGACTGCCGCTGTTACGACTAGCTCCCTCTGCGCCGGAGCTGCTCCCTCTGCTGACACCGCTCACCCTGCGCCGGAGCTCGGCGCTCCGACGTCACCTCACCCTCTGCACAAGAAGCGCCGTGCTCTCATCTCCTTTTCTTCAGCTTCACTCCGCATATCCTAACGGACCTTCATTGTTGTTTTGAACGGTCTCCGGACAGCAACAAAGATACTTAGGTAAGTATTTTGCCATTCAAAATTCAGCATGCCGCCGATTCATTCTACGACGACACGTACTGCTGACTGCGCAGACCAGAAATTTAAAAAGAAACGAAAGCGATAGCTGGAACACGGTCGCGCAATGTCGGTGGAATGGTGCCGTCACGTACCTGAGGACGGAAGTGCGACGTGGTTAATTCTCATATCCGTCGTGGTTGGCGGAGGCATGCGGTTTAGAGAAGCCCGTTTTAGCGAACGCCGTTTTACCAACCCGTTTATCGAATGCCTTTATAGAGAACCCAGTTTAGAGAAAATGGCGATGAGCCTCCTTTTAGCGAATTCGGCCGCCGCGAAGCGGCGTGTACGGGTAAATCGGGTGAGTTAACATTTTTGTAATGAGCCGCCGCAGACTGCCGCCGCGAAGCGGCGGGAGCGCAGCGGGGGGCATTGGCTTAACACGCGCACCAGTGATACACGCGAGAAGTAGGAAAGCCTTTTATTAAAAAGCGTCCCCTTTTCGATAAACGGCGTTTCTCTAAACAGAGGCTCTGCTTTCTCTAAACCGTGCTTCGATAAAACGTGCCCATTCTCTAAAACGTGCTTCGATGAAATGGCATTCGATCAGCCGTAGTAAACCCGTGGTTGGCGTCGTGAGTGCCACTGACAACCGCCACCATGCAGTGCTCGGTGATCCGCGAAGCGGCTAAGCGAGGTGGAACTTTCTAAAACTATCCAACACTATGCGTAGCAACTGTATACTGCCAAAGTGGGATTTCGTATAACGCGAGGAATGTTTGGAGACAAATGTTTGAAGCAGACGACACGAAGACTCTCCCTTCGTCGCGCCATTCTTGGTGGGACGCCAGGGCTGCCCTCTTCGCTCTCTTCACACGGCACGGCCGACGAGAAGTCCCGACTTCCCTCTCCTCCCGCTAAGAAGGGAGGGAAAATGGTTTTTCCCTTCTTCGCGCGCGCGGCGACGACAGCCCACGAGGTCGAAATCTCTGCAAAGTGTCGCCCGTAAATTTATCGCTTTAAAACAAGGCACGAGAGTAGAATGAAGGAACAAAGAAACGAAATAACCTCCATAACGTGGCAGACTGGCCGCAAAGAGACTTAGCTGCTCTTGGCGAACCGTCTAGGACTCTCAGATGGTTAACATTCCAGTACCTAGAGACTAACAGCTGCTGACTTTGCCAATCGAACGGCCCAGTAGGATATTGTGATGTTTTCTCGGGTATACGGGCAGTACGGGTGTTTTGAATTGAGGTATGGAGATTGGTCGCTTACCTGCTTATTCCCCATTGTGACGTTCAAGCGGGAACCATAATCCAGCGCGCCGGTGTTCTTCACTTTTCGTTTCCAATCACATAGCGGTTATCGACTAACTATTAGAGGGTTTTGTAGATCGTACGCTGCAGAGAGAGGGCCTATGGGGGCTCGTGCTCAATCCATGCTTCAAAGTTACGTCACGAGCTCCCACTAGCAAAGCGCAACTCTAGAATACGGTCTACTAAAAGTCCCTATTGTCTGGGGGGAGGCTCCAAGTCACGATGAATATTGTCGTCTATTTCTTGAGTCTATGTTAGACGGTCTACGTCGCTGTCGCATAGTTCCCCCAGGCTCGCGGTCCCGTGCCCTCGCACTACACCGCTGCTCAAGTATCATCAGTGCTACCGTTTCTTAACCAGCGTTGCTTGACTGCTACCAGCGTTGCTTGACTGCTTGACTTGACTGCACATCTCTCCACCCGTCCCTTCCCTCTCCCCTTCTTCTTTAGGCTATCTGTGTCGTTCCAGTTCAGAGTGCGAGCCGGCAGACGATCGACTGCTGATAAACCTTGGAATAAAATAGTCAGTTATGAAGGCAGTTTCACACCACCGAACAAACTGCTTGTCAAAACAATCACTAAGTAGCTGCAATTAGTAACGGTCAAGTTAGTAAGGTTACTAACTCAAGAAGCTAGTAACGGTTACTAACCAACCTAGCATCTTTCACTACATTTAACTAATAACTGACACTAACTTTGACAAGACCTACGCTTTCAGAAGAAAAAGAGTAGTACTTTCTAACCTAAAAGGAGGAATAGGAATGAGGGCTGGCGTCGATTAAAAATTTTAACCCGATTAATCCACACCCTTCAATCGATTAATAATTCGTTTAATCGGTTTGGTTCATTATCGTGCATATTAGTTTAAAAAAGTAAAAATTAGATTGTTTGCCTTTTCTGAATATGTAATAAACGGTACAATGTACAATTTCGGATTTTAAATCGACCTTGAAGTGTAGTTGAGAAAGTTCAAAAGACATTCACACTAACAAATCATTACTTCAGTCGCAGAAGTAGAGAGGTTCGTTGAGACTAGAAGCTCCGCCGTAAGCGCGAACTTTCTGCCCTTGCTAACACAAGTGTGAACGCGCAGGCAAGGGCAACCAAAGCACTGCAGAAGCCAGCGAGCTGGCTCTTAAGGCGGAGCTTCTATAGTCTTAGCTTAAGGGTGAACCGAGTATAGTCTCTGCTGCGCTAAACGGACACTCGCACGGCGTTGAATATACCTTTCCGGGAAATCCAAGGAGACCTTTCAACGAGAGGAATTGTGGGGCTGTTCAGTTGTACGCTCGTGCCGGCTCGAACTCTTCGTATATCCTGGTAACGCACAATTCATTCTTTCTTATCGTTAGGAGCTCAGAACACATGCAAAATATAAGCGAACAAAAAAGAAGGTCATCCCATACTCTCTGTTGCTTTCCTTCCGCCTTCTCTGCGTTCTGAAATTACAAACTGTTAAACCAACGTCAAGCTCGTCTTGGCTTCTTGGATAGTTTCACGTTCCGGACATCTGAACGTCAGAATGCGTAAATCAGACGCTGGGGCACCATATATTTCCGGAAAGGTTTATTCGGTAGATTCGTATAACCTTATTCACTTATTTGGAGTTACGAATTTCGCCCCTAAGTTTACTTTAGGTCGAAATTTCACGAAGTGTACTCGTCCACTTCTGTGTGGTGAAAGCGTTGAATGTTAATTTTTGTTTTGCTAGCCAAGATTTTATCGATCAACCGGTAAAAAAATAATAATAATCGCGATTAAAGGGAGGAAGGAGTGACTGGAAGAGACCGCACGATTTGCTGTTTTTACTGAAATATTTAAGTAACCTTGTCAACAACAGCTCGAGACGCTTCGGTAAGCTTTTTGCCATGCCATTTAATCACATCGGATGAGGCTGTTTACCGGTACTGGTCATTGAAACACTCTGTGTCGCCTAGTCTGTAGCATCTTCAGATACCCTGTCAAACATCTTCGTTCTGATCATTTCCAATCATCATCCTGCGACGAAACACCTGTTTGTGACTTAGAGTTCTAGGGAAGCACGTATAGGAACGCCTTGACATTGCAGTCGGTAATGACATCCTTTATGAGGCCAAACTACACCATTCTTGGACACAACACATTCAGCGTAATGCCGTCTCATCACCTACCATTGTCCTGTCTTCTGGTTATCCTGGCTATTGTGACGTAATCAACGCTCGACATTCTGGTTGAAGACGCTCACCAGTATCAATGCTTAAATCAACAGTGCCTATCTCGAGTACACCGGTTTATTCGTCCTCCATCATCCTCCTCCCCAGTTTCAATCAAAACGCCTGGCTATCTGGTACAGCATTACCGGCTGACTATGTGCTGTCAGTCATTACGGTAACTTCTACAAGCATCATTGGCAACTATACATCGTCATCGCAAGCGATTGAAATAAAGCTGCTCTTGCTGCCAGACGACCCGTCTGAAGCATCCGGTCAGCCAGCCCCCGTGGTGCTCGTTCTGGACTGCTACCAGTGGGTTAACGGTAAAATGACGTTTTTGTTTTCGTTGTGGAAGTACCGTCTACAAAAAGGCCCATTTTTCACCTTCCCGTTTGGGCACGAAACGACCGGCATGTCATGTTCACGTTGCTTAATGCTTCAGGATAGTTATTCAAAGAATTCCAAGCGTTGCCGATCCAGTAACCTATTTTTGTTCGAAGTGTCGTGTCCCTTTGGCAAAAAGTGCTTACTAGCTCCGCAGTGGCACGCTACGCTAGAAAAAAAGGTTTTGCCCTTTTCTCTTGTAGCCATGTGGTGAAGTTCTGTGCTTCTTTTGGCAGGTGATATTGAGTTAAATACCGGTCCCATGACAAAGGCCCAGGAGGAGCGGCTTACACCAGTTCTGACAATTTGTCAAAAGTTATAGACCGGTCCGGCTGCATTGCTCAACAATATTAAGAAATTTGACGAAACCCCGATGAAAACCGATGAAGCTGTGCAGTCCTTGGAAGACAGAGTCGTAAAGTTAGAAAGTAATCAAGCCTCTTCGAGCGCAAAAAGTGCCGAGCTCATCATCGAAGCACATCATGATGGTCAGGTGTCTCATATTCGTGCTAAGGTTGATGACCTTGAAAACCGATCCCGCATGAACAATTTAATATTTTTCGGTATTAAAGAAACAAGTGAGCGTGACACATAGGCTGTTTCCGAGAAAATAGTTAAAAGCTTTTGTGAATCTAAGCTTGATATAGAAGTAACTAGCATTTCCAGAGCATATCGAATTGGTCGTCTCTCGAGGGATAAACCAAGACCGATAGTAGCGAACTTCGCAAATGAAAAAGAAATCGAAAATGTCCTTGCAAACTGTTCTAAAATTAAAGGTATCAAAATTAGCGTGAACAATGACGCCTCGGAGTTGATTAGAGCGAAAAGTAGAAATCTGCATCAATTTTCACAAACTATTAAGTAAGTAGGGGACAAGAATGACGAAAATAATCTCTGGAGAAGGGGAACAAAGAGGACAAAGGAGAAGGGGAAAAAGGACAAGATACGCCTGCGCTTTGACAAACTTTTTATGAACAATGTTCTGTATGTCTGTGATAGCGCTACTGAATCTGCTGTCTCATTTGGGAACATCGTGCCTCTCGCAGAAACGTGGTTAAATGACGAAATTGCTGATTTGTTCTTTTTGAGTGAGTTTTCTCTTTTAATTAATTTCGTCATGACCAAGTACGTCGTAAGGGTGGTGGGGTATACTGTTCGCTGTTAAGACAAGTTTAAGTTCGCGTATGTCTCTAAACGCAAATATTAAAAGTGTTTGGTTATTTAAAAAAAATCAATGTTGCCTTTGGTATGTGCTATAGGCCACCCGACCTCATCGAGGGCTTTGTTGGATCATTCCATAATGCCCTTTGTACTATGTCTCCACTATATCCTGATTGCAGTTTGATAATCCTAGGTGATTTCAATTATCCCTCCATTGATTGGACTCAAGCTTATCTTTGCTCTCCAACTAACACTGCTGAATGTGCAAATTTAATCGATGTTTGCCTTGACCTTAGACTCTCGCAGCTTGCAACAGCGCCAAATCGGTCCACTACCATCACGAGACATTTGTGCCATCGTATGCTTGCGCCATTTCTTAGGAGGTTACGGCAACGCACCCATAGAAGCCCATGTATTTAATATACAAATATGTGAATAACACCGAATCGTAACTCTTTAAACAATTTGCCATGCTACTACTCCATTCTTTCATATACCGCTACTATTGTGCCAAAAGTTCAAGATGATGATGTGTAAACTGCAGGTTTCTCAGTCGAAGAAACTTTTTGTTGTATTGCCACTACGGATAATATCAAAGCTAATCAAAGTGTACAGTTTATTCTTGGGTATAAAAAACTCGTTATGATCTTATAAATTGATTAGAATCCCTCCCCAATATTATGGCAAACTCTGTAGCGTCTGAAATATGTATTACATCCTAAATTTTGTATTTCGTCGCCAGTTAAGAACTCGGTCGACCTCGAAACGTCCCCGGACAAGGCGCGGGTTCCCGAATTTGAAATGATGAATGCCTGAAAACAGTCGAACCATGTCCACTTCAAGACAAGTTTTCTCAAAGATCACTCTTTTGAGAGGATTTTCCATAGCAGCAGCTTGTAATCGAGGGTCCCCACATTTTGTATTTCGTAACCAGTTCAGCTCTCCGTCGACCTCAAAAGGTTTCTGGATGGGGCGCGCGTGCCAGAATTTGAAAATATGAACGAATGCGTGAAAACCGCCAAACCATCTTCACTTTGGGACCGGTGTTCTCTAAAAAGACTCATTTTGAAGTATTTGCCGTAGTACCATGGACGTGCTCGAGGGATTTACATTTTATATTCCGCCTTTAGCTGGGAACTACATTGTCTACAAAACGTTCCCTGGCGAGGCGCGGATGTCCAAATTCCAAAATATGAATGAATGCGTAAAAATGGCAGAACCATCCTCACTTTGAGACCGGTTTTCTCAAAAAGGACTCACTTTGGAAGGAAGTATTTGCCCTAATACTAGGATGTGCTCGAGGGCTCTAAATTTTATATTCCAGCTTTATATGGGGACTGGGTATTCCTCAAAAAGATCCCTGGCGAGGCGCACTTGCCCATATTTAAAAAAAGATGAACGAATGCGTAAAAACAGCCGAACTATTCTCACTTTGAGACCGGTTGTCTCAAAAAGGATTCGTGTTGGATATTTGCCATAGTAACATGATGAGCTCGACGGCGCTACATTTTAATATTTCCTTTAGTTGGGAACTGGGTTATTCTAAAAAAAACTCCCTGGCAAGGCGCGGGTGCCCATATTAAAAAAAGATGAACGAATGCACAAAAAAACCGAACCATCCCCACTTTGGAACCATTTTTTGTCAGAAAGGATCCATTTTGAAGTGTTTGCAACAATGCCAAGATGTGCTCAAGGGCTTTATATTTCATATTCCGTCTTTAGTTGGGGACTGAAATGTCCTTAAAAAATTTCCCTGTCGAGGTGCATGTGCCCAAAGTTCAAAAGATGAACGAACGTCTAAACCTTGCTATTACCATTTTTGTTGTGTTAAGCCAGATTAAACGTTTTTAATCATTAATCCACCTGGCTTTTGGAACATTTTTTGCATGAATGCGTAGAAACGGCGGCACCCTTCCCAGTTTAAGAAAGGTTTCTCAAGAAGGACTAATTTTTGAGTATTTGCCGTACTACCAGGATAGGCTCGAGGACCCTACATTTTATATTCCGCATTTAGTTGGAAACTGCGTTGTCCTCAGAAAGTTTCCTGGCGAGGCGCGTATGCCTAAATTTCAAAACGAATGTGCAGAAACAGCCAAACCATCCCCACTTTGAGACCGGATTTCTCGGAAAGGACTTCACTTGAAGTACTTGTCATAGTACCAAGATGGGCTCGGGGGCTCTACATTTTATATTCCCCGTTTAGTTGGAAACTTTATCCTCAAAAAGTTCCCTGCGAGGCGCGTGTGCCCAAATTTCAAAAGATTAACGAATGCGTAGAAACGGCCGAATCATTCCCACTTTGAGACAGGTTTTCTCAAGAAGGACTTATTTTGAAGCATTTGACGTAGTACCTGGACAGGTTCGAGGACTCTACATTTTATATTCCACCTTCAGCCGGGAAGTGGCTTATTCTCAAAAAGTTTCCTGGCGAGGCGCGGGTGCCCAAATTTCAAAAGATTAACGAATGCGTAGAAACGGCCGAATCATTCCCACTTTGAGACAGGTTTTCTCAAGAAGGACTTATTTTGAAGCATTTGACGTAGTACCTGGACAGGTTCGAGGACTCTACATTTTATATTCCACCTTCAGCCGGGAAGTGGCTTATTCTCAAAAAGTTTCCTGGCGAGGCGCGGGTGCCCAAATTTCAAAAGATTAACGAATGCGTAGAAACGGCCGAATCATTCCCACTTTGAGACAGGTTTTCTCAAGAAGGACTTATTTTGAAGCATTTGACGTAGTACCTGGACAGGTTCGAGGACTCTACATTTTATATTCCACCTTCAGCCGGGAAGTGGCTTATTCTCAAAAAGTTTCCTGGCGAGGCGCGGGTGCCCAAATTTCAAAAGATTAACGAATGCGTAGAAACGGCCGAATCATTCCCACTTTGAGACAGGTTTTCTCAAGAAGGACTTATTTTGAAGCATTTGACGTAGTACCTGGACAGGTTCGAGGACTCTACATTTTATATTCCACCTTCAGCCGGGAAGTGGCTTATTCTCAAAAAGTTTCCTGGCGAGGCGCGGGTGCCCAAATTTCAAAAGATTAACGAATGCGTAGAAACGGCCGAATCATTCCCACTTTGAGACAGGTTTTCTCAAGAAGGACTTATTTTGAAGCATTTGACGTAGTACCTGGACAGGTTCGAGGACTCTACATTTTATATTCCACCTTCAGCCGGGAAGTGGCTTATTCTCAAAAAGTTTCCTGGCGAGGCGCGGGTGCCCAAATTTCAAAAGATTAACGAATGCGTAGAAACGGCCGAATCATTCCCACTTTGAGACAGGTTTTCTCAAGAAGGACTTATTTTGAAGCATTTGACGTAGTACCTGGACAGGTTCGAGGACTCTACATTTTATATTCCACCTTCAGCCGGGAAGTGGCTTATTCTCAAAAAGTTTCCTGGCGAGGCGCGGGTGCCCAAATTTCAAAAGATTAACGAATGCGTAGAAACGGCCGAATCATTCCCACTTTGAGACAGGTTTTCTCAAGAAGGACTTATTTTGAAGCATTTGACGTAGTACCTGGACAGGTTCGAGGACTCTACATTTTATATTCCACCTTCAGCCGGGAAGTGGCTTATTCTCAAAAAGTTTCCTGGCGAGGCGCGTGTGCCCAAATTTCAAAAGATTAACGAATGCGTAGAAACGGCCGAATCATTCCCACTTTGAGACAGGTTTTCTCAAGAAGGACTTATTTTGAAGCATTTGACGTAGTACCTGGACAGGTTCGAGGACTCTACATTTTATATTCCACCTTCAGCCGGGAAGTGGCTTATTCTCAAAAAGTTTCCTGGCGAGGCGCGGGTGCCCAAATTTCAAAAGATTAACGAATGCGTAGAAACGGCCGAATCATTCCCACTTTGAGACAGGTTTTCTCAAGAAGGACTTATTTTGAAGCATTTGACGTAGTACCTGGACAGGTTCGAGGACTCTACATTTTATATTCCACCTTCAGCCGGGAAGTGGCTTATTCTCAAAAAGTTTCCTGGCGAGGCGCGGGTGCCCAAATTTCAAAAGATTAACGAATGCGTAGAAACGGCCGAATCATTCCCACTTTGAGACAGGTTTTCTCAAGAAGGACTTATTTTGAAGCATTTGACGTAGTACCTGGACAGGTTCGAGGACTCTACATTTTATATTCCACCTTCAGCCGGGAAGTGGCTTATTCTCAAAAAGTTTCCTGGCGAGGCGCGTGTGCCCAAATTTCAAAAGATTAACGAATGCGTAGAAACGGCCGAATCATTCCCACTTTGAGACAGGTTTTCTCAAGAAGGACTTATTTTGAAGCATTTGACGTAGTACCTGGACAGGTTCGAGGACTCTACATTTTATATTCCACCTTCAGCCGGGAAGTGGCTTATTCTCAAAAAGTTTCCTGGCGAGGCGCGGGTGCCCAAATTTCAAAAGATTAACGAATGCGTAGAAACGGCCGAATCATTCCCACTTTGAGACAGGTTTTCTCAAGAAGGACTTATTTTGAAGCATTTGACGTAGTACCTGGACAGGTTCGAGGACTCTACATTTTATATTCCACCTTCAGCCGGGAAGTGGCTTATTCTCAAAAAGTTTCCTGGCGAGGCGCGTGTGCCCAAATTTCAAAAGATTAACGAATGCGTAGAAACGGCCGAATCATTCCCACTTTGAGACAGGTTTTCTCAAGAAGGACTTATTTTGAAGCATTTGACGTAGTACCTGGACAGGTTCGAGGACTCTACATTTTATATTCCACCTTCAGCCGGGAAGTGGCTTATTCTCAAAAAGTTTCCTGGCGAGGCGCGGGTGCCCAAATTTCAAAAGATTAACGAATGCGTAGAAACGGCCGAATCATTCCCACTTTGAGACAGGTTTTCTCAAGAAGGACTTATTTTGAAGCATTTGACGTAGTACCTGGACAGGTTCGAGGACTCTACATTTTATATTCCACCTTCAGCCGGGAAGTGGCTTATTCTCAAAAAGTTTCCTGGCGAGGCGCGGGTGCCCAAATTTCAAAAGATTAACGAATGCGTAGAAACGGCCGAATCATTCCCACTTTGAGACAGGTTTTCTCAAGAAGGACTTATTTTGAAGCATTTGACGTAGTACCTGGACAGGTTCGAGGACTCTACATTTTATATTCCACCTTCAGCCGGGAAGTGGCTTATTCTCAAAAAGTTCCCTGGCGAGGCGCGGGTGCCCAAATTTCAAAAGATTAACGAATGCGTCAAACAGCCGAACCATCCCCACTTTGAGACAGGTTTTCTCAAGGATTGTATTGAAGTATTTGACATGGTATTAGAATGGACTCAATGGCTCTACTTTTTATATTCCGCCTTTAGTTGGAGACTGGGTTGTCCTCGAATGGTTCCCTGGCGAGGCGCGGGTGCACAAATTTCAAGCGATGAACAAATGCGTAGAAACGGCCGACCCATCCCCACTTTGAGACGATGCTACTTGGTATGTGTTGATTTTTGATGATTTGAAACGATGGATGCGGATGAGGAAATTATCATACCCGTTTTCTCACCTCCAGCCTCGCGCATGTTGCACGAGTTGTAACTTTTGCGCTCCACCGCATTTCCCATGTGCCGCTATTCTTCCTGAAATTTACTGATGTAGTGGTTTTCGCTGACGCTCAGCAAGTTTGTAATTTGAACAGTATGTTTATTTTTACTAATTAAAACTATTCAACAAATGCTAGTTCATTATTCAACTTATCCTGACTATTGGCCTCATATCTAATGCCTTCTGGCCGTATAACGTACGCGTAATTAATGCGGCATTAGTGTAGCCTGAACGAATAAAAAAGAAAACGATGTGAAAAGCCTAAAATAAGCAACTTGTACACATCATAAAATGTAATACATTTAATATTGTTGTACGTACGTACATGCGGAGGTGATGTAAATGCTAGATAAGCGATAGTTCTTATACGTCGTTTCAGCTTAAGTCCAGACAAAGCCGACCCTACGATCTAATGGGACCAATCAGGCAGCGACAAGAACGCAAGTCACTGGGCTTTTACTGCTTATGATTAGTTCAGCGATGGTAGAGCACGGACAGAAACGTGACGAACACCGTGATGGTGCGCTTTTCGACGCTTGATTCCATCAGCTCGTAGCGTCGGCTAACGAAGTTTAGGCGATATCGCGACGTGCGTGACGGAGTTGGCAACGCCGGCGGCTGTCACACGTAGGAATGGGCTTCGAATCCCGGTCGGCCCGGATCCTTATTTTAATTATTTTGTACTCTTCTAAGAAATTCCAGCCAATTCTCGACTGTTATCGAGTGTTCTCGTTCAGAACATTTCTGAACGGGCTGCGTGTATGAAAGTAGCGATAACGCGCTGCTTCGGGTCATTCACCCTTCCGTCGCCGACGCAAGATACGCGGCACCATTGTCTGAATGTTGGTAGCCATAATTTCGCCTGACTGAGCGTTTATTTTTCGTTCTAAATTCATTTGCTTCTTTTATGGGTGACAACATTGCACCTAACGGAACGTGAATATATTTACACGCATAAAAAATAAAGTGTCTGAGATATATAAGCTGACAATCCATCCTTATATATGTCCTGTACGGAATCAACCAGTAATAATAACACACATTTTATGCCCTATACTCCCTCCCTACACAGTTATATATTAACAACAACATCGCACTTCAAGTCAACTATAAGAACTATAGAAATGCGCGCAATGAACCCTGCTAAATCGTTTGGAAGTTCCGATGTTCTTCTTTAGACGCAGAATTGCCATGAAATGGTAACGAAGAATGCTGAAGTCATCAGTATGTTGCAACCACAAGACACTCATTATCTCATCCTTTTTTAATCTTTAAAGTTACTGTTGTTGTTTTCTTCACTCGGCACACACTTCACTTTGGTGGGACTTTGCACGCGGCGTAAAGGTTAAAGGTGTATACGCTACGTGGAGACAGATAAGTGAACTAGAAGCGCCGGTAGCAAATTTCTGTCCATGTTCTTCTTCAAATATTCTTGACCACATTCTTACTACAAAACCAGATATTTTTCAGCCAATTACCATCTTGCCAGGCATGTCTGATCATGAAATCTTGATCGCCCAAGATATTTATCACTCCGAAAGAAACATATTGCTAGCAAACTAAATAGAAGCTCTGGAAGGGCTAATTATAATGCGATTAACAGTGAATAATGAATGCTTCTGGGGAAAATATGTTTGTCCGGCTTTGAGTATCGCACTGTCGAAGAAAACAGGGAGCTGTACAAAAATAAAATGAATTCTCTGGTAGAGAAGTACATTCCTTTAATTTTTATCAAAACATCTAATACTTTTTCATGGTTCACCGTCGACTGCAACGCTTTCGCAATAAAAAGAAAATCTCTTCAGGCGTGCTAGGGACCGAGAGAGTTCATTAGATTGGCGAGTGTGTTACGAGTGCGAAAAAAATATAAACAAGAAGTTTAATCACCTAGAAACTCCTGCTACCAAACCACCCTACACGATATGTTGCGCACGAACCCCACAAAATGTTCGTCCGACATAAATCCTAAACCTGCTTATATATTAACCCTAACTGAAACTTTTGGTGATTTGCTTTCGGATGTTGAGAGTGCCAATGTTTTCCTTCTGTCTTTTCTCTTGAGGTTTCAACAGCTCTCCCGTTATTTAAATCTTATGACCATCATCACATGTAGAATATTGTGTTAAATCCCACTGGTGTAGAGAAACAAATTGAAAGCCTAAAACTTCCTTCTTCGAGGGGAGATGACGAAATGAATTCTAGAGTACTCATTAATACTAAGATTGTTTCCAGTGTAATACTGTCTGCAATCGCACAATCATTGCTCAATAATTTTGTCCCCAAAGACTGGAAGGTCAGTAAGATCATTCCGCTTTTCAAATCGCTTCTTAATTACTTGAACATACCATTCATTCCAACGTCATCCGGTTGTTGGAAGAACACACTTTAATTTTTGATTACCAACATGGGTTTTTTAAGGGTGATTCATGTGAAACACAACTTGCACACTTCATTCAAGACATCCCCGTTTCTATTAACTCTGGCTCTCAGGTCGACGCTATTTTTCTTGATTTTTCAAAAGAATTTGACCGTGTGACTCATAAGCGTCTTTTGCACAAACTAGATCACTTAAAATTCGATAAGGACGTTCTTTTATGAATTAAAGATTGGTTTTCTGGCAGAACTCAATACACAGTTATAAACCCTAAAATTGCATCGATCATACCAGTGTCCTCGGGTGTTCCCCAAGGGCCTGTCCTAGGGCCCCTGGTTTTTTTATATATATATAAACGATTTACCATTCAGTGTTTCCTCCCCCATTCGTATATTTGCTGATGACTGTGTAATATATAAATAAGTTCATACTAACACTGACACCATCACACTGCAAGATGACCCTAATAACTTATCTGAGTGGTGTTCGGCATGGATGATCGAACTTAATCTCGCTAAATGCAAACACAATTCATTCGTTAAACAGGAACCTCTTTTCCACACATTCCTACTTTATTGAATCTAACCTGGTTGAATCGGTGACATCCTATAAATACCCAGGTCTTACTACCGATATGCATCTCTCGTGGAAATATCACATCCGGACACTGTTGTCATGCTGCAATCGCTCCCTTGGCTACCTAAAGCATTACCTTCGTCTTGCTCCTCTTAAATTAAAAAAGACTGCATATATTTTATTAATCCCACAAAAACCTGAGTATGCATCAAGCATCTGGGATCCTTATCAAGCCTATCTTATTAAAAACTAGAAACTTTTCAAAACCATGTAACGTGTTTCTTTTTCTTTTAATTATTCCCATTATTCAAGCATCACCATTTTAAAACAAAAAGCCGACCTTCCAGAATTGACCTTGAGACGCAAACTTTCTTCCTTGTGCCTCCTTCATCGCTTTTATTACTCACCTCATCTCCGCCTAGGTCTCTCAAACCAGAACTGGTTACACGTTGTCGAGATCACTCTTGCAAAATTGACCGCTACACTCTTCATCAAACGTGTATTCCTTTTTTCCCAGAACTGGTGGTAGGCTGGTGAAATGAGCTTCCTAAAGACATCGTCACCGAGACCAATCCTTAACGTTTTCATGCGGTCGTTGCCAACCATTTAGGAATTACGTAAATACGTTGTTTGTTTGTTTTTGTTTTTGTTATGCTTTGACGAACAGTAGCACTTATTTGCAATATTCTCTTCAAAAAGTTGTATTTCTCCTGATTATGCATTTGGATTTTGTGTGTGTTATACATTATGTGCAGTTGTGCTTATTCGTAAAATCTCAAAATGTTATTTTTCTCCTTCCCCTTACGCAATGTCATTTACAAGAGGACCTGTAAGGTATTTAAATAAGTAAATAAATAAATTGTTAATCGGTAGGTTAATCGATTAAGGGCCCAGCCCTAGAAATGTTTAATATATTATTCCCCAAAAGGAACACATTTCCCTATACCTCGCACGCGAAAGACGACAGTGTTCGAATAGCGTTTCGGCGCCTAGGGACACGTAGTGTGGTTGATGTAGCTTCCACCAAATAACGATGAAAACGAAAAAAAAAAAAGTCGGAATTACGTTGCTTGCATTTTTCTCGCCATTCAATCTCTAAATACATAGGCATGCGGTGATATACGATTCAATGCAGTGACATATACAAATAGAAAAACACACAAACAACAGCCACACAACAGCCAAACCAATGACGCCTTTTTTCGCTCTCTCTCTATTGCCGATCAAACCAACGACGCACTCGACTCTAAAAATGCCAAGTTCACCGTATCACTATGTACATGGCAGTCTTATTTTTAAATTCGACTTGGCCGGTTACTGCCATATTCGTCGCATAATCACGTAGAGACTGACCAAATATTACTCCTACTTTGAACTTTTCCTAGGGAATAGTTTATATCTCTTAATCCAGAGCCTTCGAAAAAGCCACAGTAGATTAATGAACTAAAATTTATTAATTATCTTTTAATACTGGTTTGATGAATCATGTTAAAAAGGACAGCATTGACAGTGATCCTTCCTCTTAGAGGCGATGCCAATTATTCTATTTTAGTTAAGTATTCAATTACCGCGGAGATTATTCTCGCACCTTGTCAAAAGTTTAGGTCAGAGTTGTAATGCTCACTGAACCGGTCTTAAAAACATTAATGCTGTAAATGATAAAAACAAAACTGTATATATTACTGTTTGCAAATATGTTTTATTTGTTTAATTTAGATGTTATTAATTTATTTTTAAAAAAGACAATAATTAGACAGCGTCATTTAAAAGCTGATAACTATTTAGCGCTATCAAGGATATTCCGATCATGCTTTATAGATATAAAACTAGGTACACCAGGAACAGTATTTCAGACATCAGTGGTGATTACTAGCTCAACCTTTCCAGCTAGTAACAGCTGCATTTACTATCTGTCGCTGGTTGAAGAAAGTAAATAACTAGTAAGAAGGTAGTAACGGTCAGAAAAAAAAGGTAGTAACTCCTGCAGTTGCGAACGTTCTACAACCTGTCGCGCGTTTGCGGTAGTAAATATCTAGCAAAAAGGTAGTAACGGTCAAAAGAAAGGTATTAATTGCTGCAGTTACTAACCTTTTACTGGCTCTTTTTCTAAGAGTGTACTTGTAGTTGCAACGACATGAAGCAAGCACGGCAGCGAACCGGGGTAGAAAGGAGGGCCCAGAAAAACTCGCGGTCTGGGAATTCTAAGCATTCATTCTCCCGGCGTAAGCGTCTTCCTCCTTGTGCGATAAACATGTTCGCCATCTACTTTCCATTGATAGCGATCGCGACGATATTTGTTTTTAGAAACCTGGTTCTACAAGGATGACTAAAACGCAAAAACCGTCAATTACAAATTAGATTTGTCTGCCATCCTACCGGTCTCCTTCTCCTACCGAGCGTTACTAGAGAGTTTCCAGACTGCGCTATAGTTTGGATAAAGAATGAGAACGACTAGAATAGCGCGGGTACATTCGGCTTAAAAGCATCCGTACAATTGTAAAAAAAGTGTTCGTCTTGCAACACCGTGCATCGGCTCTGGCGAAGGATCGAACCGACGTACACCTAAACCAGATTTTTGAGCATGAATAGAACGCACGAAAGCTCTTCGTCAGTACAAACAGATTGGCGAACGTCAAGAAAATGGGAGCCTGGAGGTATAGTCGATTGCATGATAGCCTCTTGACCTGTGACTTGATCGCACGAAGTCATTTCCCCCACCACCGCGGTTGTTTAAAACAAACCTAACATGACTGCCGCGTGGCAGTAGCTCATGATATTCGTGCCCGGCAAAATAGCCGGGTTGATGGACTGGCCCATCGAGTTTCACCAATGGTACAGCATATCTGCATGAAGGCGTGATGAAAGATGACGTTGAACGAGCGGCCACCGGTCACCTGGAAGTTGTCGTCGATGGCAGCCTCTTGGTTGACTTCAGGTCATGCAGGATGCTCGAAACCACTCGAACGGAGTCTGACATCCGCGTTGGCTTGCCCGCTGACTTGGCCCCAGAAAAACAGTAAGCACCACGTTGGGCGCCAAATATGTGGCGTTCTGACCCGTTGCTCCCCTCCGTTACACCAAAGTGCGAGTGAAGGAGAAGCTAAAGTAGCGACCTGCTCGTGCTTGTAGCATAGGGTAAAACAGGGTATAGCAAAAAAAAAAAAGAAAAGAAAGAACATAGGCAACTAGGGGATCATAAACTTAAGAAATAACGAAACATGAAGGGACAGAACGTGCTGCCCATGTTCTGTCCTACGTTTCATTCGTTCTTTTGTTTTCACACTATACCAAAATTCTCCCCTAAAAAAAAAAAAGAGAACCAAACATGTATCCTTTTCACCGTCTTTGTTTCGTCGAGTCCCACAATCGGCATCTTGTGCTCCTTCAGCAGCCACACGGTTTAGCCCTAGCCATCTTCTTTTTAAATACAGCAGCCGAAGGCATTCCAACTTGTCGTTTCAGGGACAAGGTTCATGAGCAGGTCTGTCAAGTGTTTCCAGTGGTGCCATGGCTCAGTTCACAGCTCGCGCGGCGACAAATGCTCGGCTGCATTCTCCCAGCTTCGCACACGCAGCGGCGACGGCGGCGACCATCATGTGACGTACCAGCCGGAAAGCTCCCGCGAAGCAAGACCGCGGGACAAGAAGACAGTGGTTCTCACGCAGCGGCGTTCCTCCCATTCCGCGGCGGCCGAGGCACACGGAGGCTACCTCGGTGACCCCGAACGGCGAGGCGAAAAGGGAAGGTCAGCCATGACAGGTCCTTTCAAATGCTGGGCAGGCAATTGCATCCGTTGTACGCACTTCTGGAGGCGACCGGCGTGCAGCCCCGCACGAGATGTAACACCCTGCCCAGTGGACTCCTGCACAGAAAAGCTGCAGGTCTCTGGCGGATGTAGACGAAGGCAAGGCGTAAGTATAACACTGGGTGCCGAGATATTGACGATTACTTCAGGCGGCGCACGCTTCCTGCTGGACCTTGCCTAGCTTGACCCCGTGTTTTTTTTTTGTGTTTTTTTCTTCTTTTTTTATCTGACAAGGTTTTATGGTGGCTCTGGTGCAGTAGCTTTTGGGATGCCGAGGCTTCTCGATCAAAATAACCGCGATACGCACGACGTTGAATAATGTCAGGGTTCTTGGATGCTGTTGCCGCTTCCAAACTTCAACGTTTCTTTTTCGTTTTTTTTTTGCGCTTTTTTGTACGTAGCACGCGTCGTGCTTTTCTGTTCGGCTCCAGCTCACGCAGTGCAGATTCCAGTGTTGCTTGAAAGCTGTTGTTTACGGAGTTGGAGCGGGTAACCGTGTTATTGCCGGGCGCACGCTTGCGCGAGATCTGCGGACACCCTCGATAAGAATAGTTTTGTGACCGACCCAGACAAGGATTTCTGCTGTGCGGATACGTATATAGGTTGCCAGCGTGAGCGTGCCTGGTAGTTTCTGTTAAAGGAACAAAACAAAAAAAAAGCCTCCAAGGAATATCTTGAAGACTGCGTGGCAGACCTAAACTTGAAGGTATCGGTGAATTCTGAGGATTTCTCGGATCGAAATTGGAAATTCACACCCCAAGGTTGTGAAACAATACAAGTGTTTCACAACCTTGGGGTTGTGAAACACTTGTATTAATTTGTCATCACTGAAATATATCTCGTTGACAAACTTTTTCAAATGCTTCCTTCGCTTTCTGCGTGCAAGTGAACGCATATGGTCAACACCTACAAGCTAACAAAGCCGTAATGCTGACGTGTACACGTCACCTATTGACGTATACGAAGTACGCTACGTACACGAAAAAATTGTCAAGGTGCAGGCGAGCTGGTGTATGTTGATCATGATGTTAAAATCCTGAGACTGGGAAAGAAAAATGAAAGAAAAAGTGTAAGAAGACAGAAAAAAGGGGACAACAAACGTCTCAAACTCAGCTAACAAATTTTATTCCATCCACAGCGTTACGTACCACTGCTCGGAGTAGATGGAGCGAAAGCTCGCCCTGCGGAACCCAGATATCCTGGGTTCAATCCCCGCTCCTGCTCGCTTCAATCTGGATGAGCATCATACCGGCGTGCAGTCTTGTGTTACTACTGCATGGTGCACGTTAAATACTATAGGCTATAGTGGTCGTACTGCACTGGTTAAGTTTCTCATCTGCAATGAAGGCACCAGACGCCCATAGGGGTTAGCTAACGTCAAGTTGCCTAAAAATGCCTGCGGGGAGGGGGGGGGGGGGGGGGGGTGACGAAGGCACAAGACGCTCATATAGCTGACTTCACGTTACCTATAGATAACACCAGCTAATAACTTTTTTTCTTGGCGGGGGGGGGGGGGGGGTATGCATGCAGTATGGTCGCAGACTGGCAGCCACACAACAAGCTCGCTCCGCGCCAGCCTTACACAATCCCTGTCCACGGAGTGACGCGGCTGGAATGCCGTCCGTGCCCGCATGCGTGAACAGCGCCGTTCGCCGCAACATTACACGGGCCCGTAAGGAAAGAAAGGCAAGCAAGTAGCAGCCGTCGAGGAAAGCGTCTTCGACGGAAAGCGGCGAAAAGAAGCGGCGTTTCTGCAGAGCCGAACCGTCAGTAAGTGTTGCCGGCGGTCCGCCAGCACAGGGGCTTCGAAACTTCCGGAAGTGTGGGAAAGTTGACGTCTTCGCCCGTCTTGCAAACAAAAAAAAAAAAAAAAGACTCGGCGCGGCTCGCGTGCCTTTTTACCCGGCTTCTCATTCTTTGGCCGCGCGATTCTTTTGACGGCGTGTGTGTTGTCGTACACACACCGTTCGGTCTTCCACCGCGGTGCTGCGTGCTGCCCGCTATGCGAGCAAAGTTCACGGTCCCGTAAATTGCGCGCCGCGCTCCGCTACAAAATGTTACTTTTTTCCCCTTCCTTTTTAAGCTGACAATGCGAGAACCCCTGCTCGCGGAGTCTACCAGAATATCGGGCAGGGGTCGAGCCCAAAAGGAGATGGACGGCCCGTCTGGAGTGGTCCAGTGCGTTGCAGGTATTTGAGTCATACACGTAACCCGCGCGAGTGCCTGATGTGTTCGAGTTAGGTCGTAGAACAGAGTTATATTTGGAAAGGGATAAGAGGACGCAGAAGAGTTTCTTTAATGGTGGACGGAAAGGTGACCGCTTGGCTACGGGCATTTATAGACGCCTCCCGCGAATCATATGTCGTCCCTGCTGAACAAATGCGAAGCGCGCCTGCCCTGAACCACTTCATGAGGTCACGGTATTCAGACACGAGGTAACGGTTTTCACACACTAAGAAAAGAGCCCAACGATGATGCGTTGGGCTTTATCAAGATGTGCGTTGGTAAGTTATGCCCCAGCCACATGGCAAAAGTAATGTAATTTCAATCGAATGACATTATGGGGTCGACAAATCAGCTTGCGACGCTCGTATAATCACTCAAGACCGCGAGCTGATTAGGTCCCATATCATTTAATGAATATATATTAACTTTTCCGTGTGGCAGGGGTACTAAACTTACTATTTACAGTCAACTAATTTACTTCTCCCTATAGGCTCGAGCTGCCTTAGAACAAAATATCTTCTTTTGTATACAATATTATTACCTTAATACAGTTAAGATTCTAGTATATAAGCGATAAAGGCAATAAAATAACATTAGTATAAATAAACACATAAGCACAAACAACGCACTTTGTATAATCACACAAACTTGTTATTCACCTTCCAGTGAAAACTAAACTATTACCACGCATATTTACAAATGTCGACGCTACCGCACACGGATAACAACGAACAAGATGCCATTCTATCACGAAAAACAAAACAAAAAAAAACCGACTGCAGCACTTTACTCGCGTCCCACATGACCAAGAAAGCCCGTAAATAAGTGTTTCTCACCTGTCGATCGTATCCATACGTCCCACAATATCCGTGACGAAAACGTTTGAACACGAACTTCAACAAGTCTCTCTCTGTCGAGAGAGAGGTCATCGACCAGTGTCATCGTTGACTAGTTGCCACACACGTTACTCAAACCGTAGCAGGACTTGTTTCGCGAATACACATAAATGCCGTAGTATCAAGCGAACACAAGAAAAAAAAAAAAAAACTACCCGAGACTGCGGTGACGACAAAAAACAAAACAAAAAACGACGATAGGAGGATCAAAAGAACTACATACACACACACGAGAGCAGCAGCAGCAGTGTGGGACGAGAGGCTTAACATTGTCGACCAATCTCTTGGTCGTGTGCGCTCCCTGTGGCGATGAGTGGATTTTTTTTTCGGTTCCTTTCCCTTCTGAAATGTCTCAGCGTTCCTTTTCAGACAGTCAGCAGCTCACACACAACGTAAACTTACCAGAATCGGAGCCCGTACGAGAGAAGAAAACGTCCCAGCGGACCGGTTCATTCGAAAAGTGTGGGGATCTGCGGGATTGCGCGTAGTCCCGCGGTTACAGGGATAATCATACTTTCAACCTTGGTAACGCGTTGTATATTATGTTTATATTAATATATATATATATATATATATATATATATATATATATATATATATATATATATATATATATATATATATATATATATATATATATATATATATATATATATATATATATATATATAATATATTGTACAATACTGCGCTTTTAAAACATATATTAATGTCGGATAAACGCTCACGAACACCCCGCGCCGCTCGACAAGAGACATTTTTCTCACGTACTTGCGCTATGGTCTTCCTTCTCCGACATTGTGACGTAACGACTCGGAGCGCTACGGCCTTCTTTTCTAGGAGGTGTTGCCTCTACGCCTCCTCCTCCTCTCTTGAGGAATTTCGATTTTGCGATATACGGTACTAAACAATCTGATATATATATATATATATATATATATATATATATATATATATATATATATATATATATATATATATATTGTGGTATTCTATCTCACCCCGTTTCCGGAGAAAGGAAATATAGCTCTCACATCTGGAAGCTCCACTCTGTCAAAGTTCTGCCGGTGCCAGGAAACAGAACAGCAGGAGCAAGGCGGGAGAACAAGACAGCGTTAAAGTCAACACTTTGACGAAGCACGTGATACTCTCGATGTCAGCCTACTTGCTGTCGGCTCTGTCGAAGACTGCTCGGCGTTTTTCATTTCCTCAGCATTAGTCTTGAGCGTGCTGCCCCGAGATGGCACAGCAGAACAGCGAGTGCGCGTCCCTCGGGGCCTATGGGATGTTTTCCTGCATAACTGGTATGAAGTTCTTCGTTGTCTTGCCCGACATATTCGGTAAGTGCAGTAGGCGAGAGATACAGAGCTACCACGGGCAAGCCGTTGTCGCCCTTGGTGGCACACAATTTACCAACTTCGTCTGACGTGCCACAGAGATGGATGGGTACAGCACATACCCGTACCCATCAATATGGTCACTTGGGTAACGAGTACACCACGTTTTCATACGTGCCTCTCTGTGATTCATAAATGGTGATATCAATTGCCTGCACAACGGGTGGCTGGCATCTCCCCTCCTCCTCCCCCTCCTCCCTCCTCATCTCCTCCTCCCCTCCTCTCTCCTCCTTCCTCCTCCCTCCTCCTCTTCCCTCTTCCCTCCTCCTCCTCCTCCACCTCCTCCTTCCTACCCACGCGTTGTACCATGAGACGTTTCCCATAATGCAACACGTGAAATCCTCGTGACGTCACTAGTGACATCACGTGTGACATCATTATGGGATGTTTCCCATAATGCGCCGCGCGGTTAAGCTGACGGCGACGCCGACGCCGCTCAAGCCTGAAACGGGCGCCTGAGAGCTGCGCTCTAAAAGAAGGTTAAGAGGGAAACACAGGAAACACAGGAGAGTGTCCACAAAACTGCTTTTAAACCTCCTTTCCCTGCCCTCTCTGCACCAGTTCAAACCATTCTTGACGCAATGAGGTCAAGAATTGTCTAATTCGGAATTACAACTCCCTATAATGGCGGATTAGAGTGCAGCTCTTGAGGAGGATAAGGGGAGGGTACTGAAGGGAGCGTCCTTCGTTGAGCACTGTATTTTATTTTGGAGGAGGAGGAGGGGGGGAGGGTAAGGAGGAAGGGAGGAGGAGGAGGAGGACGGAGGGTGGAGGAGGAGGAAGGAGGAGGAGGGAGGAGGAGGGAAGGGGAGGAGGAGGTGGAGGAAGAGGAGGAGGGAAGAGAAGGATAAGGAGGAAACGTCCTGTCATGGGAAACGTCTCATGATGCAACGCTCGGACCACTCAAGGCCCGCGCGTTGCATCATGGGACGTTTCCCATAATGGAACGCGTGAGACTCTCGTGACGTCACTCGTGACGTCACGGTGACGTCATTGTGGGAAATGTCCCATAATGCAACGCGCGGGCCACGACTCACGAGTGAGACCTGCGCGTTGCATCATGGGACGTTTCCCATAATGCAACGCGCAGGACCCTCGTGACGTCACGTGTGACGTTATTCTGGGAAACGTCCCATAATTCAAAGCGCGGGTCACAAGTGAGACCGGCGCGTTGCATTATGGGACGCTTCCCATATGCACCGCGCGGTTACGCCGACGCCGACGCCGACGCCGACGGCGACGCTGCTCAAGCCGGAAAGGGGCGCCTAAGAGCTGCACTCTAAAAGGTGAAAGAGACACTTTTGAACGAGCTTCGCGGTGCAAACGTTAAGCCACAATAGGCACGCAGAGAGATTTGGGGAAGCCCAATCTAAGTCACTGCAGCTCAATAAAGCCACCATCATCTAGCTTCTTTGGCCGAGGGAGTGCCTATGCACGGATGAAAACGTGTTCGCGCATTTTCATACTGGACCCTGAAGCGGCGATTTCCGAAAATGGTTCATTGTAATCGTACCGAGGGTTGGCGTTACAATCCTCCGCTGTTGGAACACTCTAGCTCTAGACAAAAGGGAAGATCTGAGTGTATAATCGGTTCAGCTTTACCCTGGAGCCTGACGATCTCTAGTTCCGTAGATTGTTCCGGCGAAATTTGTTTTTCCAATGTTGCAAAATGTTTGAGATACCAAGTACAAAGGTTGTAAAAAATGTAATTAAGAGAAAGTAGAAAATACTCTAGACTAAATGTATTTGCAAAATACCAAAATACTACCAAAAGTATTTGAAATACAGTATCTTGAGTAGAGAATTTAAGATGCTGTAAAACCCTTAATGTTCGTGAGCCTTTAATTTTCACGAATTTCGCGAATCGAAAAATTCGCGAAATTTAAGGGCACGTGA
This sequence comes from Ixodes persulcatus, assembly GCA_013358835.2. Taxonomy (NCBI): domain Eukaryota; kingdom Metazoa; phylum Arthropoda; class Arachnida; order Ixodida; family Ixodidae; genus Ixodes; species Ixodes persulcatus. The sequence continues at coordinate 747,079 of JABSTQ010011517.1, forward strand.
AAATTTCCGTCCTTAAGAGTTTCAATGCAGGTGTCTGGAATTGGCGAAATTTAGTGGCCGCGATTATGTCCTCTGTGACCGATTCTCGAAAAATAGGGGCCGTGAAAATAAAGGGTTTTACAATGGGCACAAGTCTGCGACTGCGAGTCAGCCAGCCGCTGGGACCTGCGCAACCCGATCTGTCGGTCCTGCCATCGATTGTTACGAAGTATATCGATTATCTCGACGTTTGTCTGCACAAGAGCCGATTTGTTTGTGTAGCTTGGTGCCAGACGCTATTGGTGAGTAATGTTTTGATTCTGCAGAAACCGCATACCCCCTTAGACTCAGTTTACAAAAGACAACAAAGTTTTTCGTTCGTCTAAGTGAGCTAGCGGCATGATTTGTGAGTTGAGAGGATTGGTCTATTGTTCCGCACTCTGCCCGACAATCCCTCCCAAGCCCTGACAGGCAGACCATGCGGAAGCCTGTTTGTTTTCCCGACCTGCTTCGTCCCCTTTCGTTGCAAAACCGACTGCGACGGTGGTTTGTACTTCCACAGTTTCCGTAACACGGCCCTGTTAGCGTTGATGTATGCCAATATTTCTTCTTTCTTTACGTCTTGTTTTGGCGTCGTAAGTGCTATATCTCAACTCGTTCCACCGCATCGTCGATATGTCCCATGACCAGAGTGGAGTATCTATTCTTGTAAACAAGTTTCCTTCGCCTACGTGTCACCCTGCGTTTGATTAAAACAAAACAAAAAACAACGAGAGTTGTGTCGTTTTGTTTATTGTCGTTGGTCTCCAGAGACTAAGGTTTGAAATAAAACACAGGAAACCAAGTTGTAATACCCTAGTTACACTAGCGTTCTTAACTGTCATTAAGCCAGCGACAGTTGACTCAATCGAGATTGGCCGGAGTTACACGGCGCCGCCAGTTGCCATTGAGCCGCTAACGATCATTGAGTTAAATTGAGCTGGCCTACCTCAGTTAACTGATGGGGGTTCGACCCAATTGATGCTATTGACATGACGTTACTCGCTAGGTGCGTTGGCATCGACCGCCATCTTCGAGGTCTCTTTTTCATCCCACGTATAGGCCGCACTGCGTGTCGCCTTTGGTCTGACCGTTCCTTTCAACCTGGTTTAGCCGCATTTGACAAGTTTAAAGGGTTTTAGGCCACCGTACCAAAGCCGCACAAAACAAAAATACTGAGAACGTGACCTCCAAGATGGCTGCGCGACGGTGGCGCTTCCTGGCAAAATCGAATAGGCACATTCAGGGAAAACCACCAATAGAGCTAAAGATGGCGGAGTCCGTCGCATCGCTGCCCATGGCCAGCGCCAGCGAAGCAGTTTCTATTGCAGAAGATTGAGGGAGGTATTAGAAAGTATCGTAGCAGAAAATATTGTCGGGAGAGGCATGATTCGGAGCCAGAGCTACCACTAGAACGATCACGGCACGTCGCAGAAGCCAAAGTATAGACCTTTCCAATGTTTACAAAATCACAGTCCAGCGTGCGATCTTCACAGCCCAGCACGTGCGTGTTCGTCGCTTCGGAAAGCGAGCAAAGCACGCGCCATACGCACGAACGCTCAAAATGGCACCGGCCACAAGCTCGTTTTTGGAAAGGTCTATAGACCTTTCCAATGTTTACAAAATCACAGTCCAGCGTGCGATCTTCACAGCCCAGCACGTGCGTGTTCGTCGCTTCGAAAAGCGAGCAAAGCACGCGCCATACGCACGAACGCTCAAAATGGCACCGGCCACAAGCTCGTTTTTGGAAAGGTCTATAGCCAAAGCTCGGAGAGGGCGGCATTGTGGTGTCGGTGCCGATAAGGCTTTCGTTTAGCCAGGGTCGCACTGCTTATACATCATACAAAATACAGTCTGCATACAGATTCGAACGCAAATCACCACGAGATCCGTGCTGCCGCATGGCAATGAACTCGAAGGAAAAACTTGGCACGCGGCATTCGAACCACGCATATTGCGGTGACTCGTGTTTGCAGACGGTCTTTTCTACGATGTATGAGCAGTGTGACTCCGGCTTTATGTCTCTCTTGCTTGAATTCGTGTGAAAAGTTCTGATTCTTGTTTCTTTCCTCTAAAAACAAAACTAAATTTTATCTTTATTTTGTTTTAAGCGTTTATAATGAATGAAAAGTGTGCATATAATTCATTTGCATCACTTTTTGAAAAGGTAATGTGACACCAGTTTTGGTTTCATTTCGGTTTCAACTGTGTCTCTTGAAGGCAACGTTACTAAAACACTTAGCTGGGAAACTCACCCTCGAAACCTGGGCCGCTGGCGTCCACTATGACCGAGCTAAATACGATAACAGCGCCACCCTTTAGCGACGAGTTGAAACATGGAAGTTGCTTTACATAGCTACTGCGTGATAGCCCAGCGAGATGGCGCCACCGGCACTTGCCCGACTCGACCTGAACCGATACTTGCTACCGTGCAGTTCCCGGAGTGGACGCTGCGGGAGAAAATGGCGGCGTTGCGATCGCCATGAGCGAGGTTCTCGAGTACGGATAGGAGCCACTTTTTTAAAGCAGGCTCTATGGCAGTTTCCCAACTGAGTGGTTCTAGTAACGTTGCTTGAAGCGCATCTCAACTGCACTCTTTAAAAAAAAAAAAAAAAAAGGTCAGTATAGACCTCCCTAAAGGGAGAACGCTCTTGACACATATGTTCCTTCGGAAAGGGAGAAACTTTTGTCCTGAAAGCAGGAGAACAAAGTTTCTCCGTCGCCTGCATCTCATTATGGCGGCCACGAATCGAACAAATCGAGCTCAATAAGGCTTAACGAGAACACTAAGTCTATTGTGCGGAGCGAGAGGAGCAGCAAATAAAAACGTAACACGAGCTTTCCGCGAACTGTATTTATTTCCGAAGCCGGCTTCCCCCTGCAGGTAAAGAAACTTACGTTTCGAAAGCATGCAGTCACTCAGTCTTCTCAACGTCAGCACTGCGATGCTAAACGGAGACAACCAACACTCAGTTACTTCGCGCACTTTATGTCTTACCTTTGCTACCTCGGGCCACAATTCCTTCGTCAACCGCACAGCACGGAGGAGTGGTAAACCATTCGTCCGCAAAACCAAAAGCCGCTCTCAAAAACAGCAAATCTGAAGCAACCTCTTGGCTCATTTCAGCACGGTAAATTGAAATTATGGCGTAGCCACGTACCGTAAAAGGAGGTTAAATCGCTTGCACCAGATGGCAGGATCAAGCAGAGTAATTGCAAGTAGCTAGGCTAGGTGGCGCTAGGTACCGCCCAATTCATGCTCTACAAAAATATTTTTATTTTTTCACGCCACCCTTGCGCTTCGGGATCTTCGGGAACCTCTATTATACACACATGTAGACACTTTACACATACTACAAGCATCAGCTGAACATACATTGAGAGCATACCCATGCATCCCACATACAAACATCAATACAACAGCACACTAACCAGATCACTACTCCCGAGCTCTGCGTTTCCGTCTTTTAGACTGGTCGTTTTGAACGTACGTAACTTCTCGGTGACTGCCTTAGCAATAAATAATATTCGCAGCGTGTTGATTTTTTTTCCAGCAATGTCATATCTCTGAGAGTATTTTAATGGCTCAGGGGATGAATCTCTTGATAAAAAGAAAACGCTCAATCATGCCGTAATTATTTGAAAGCCAATAAATCCAGCCGCTCCGATGCGGTTTCAAGCCATGAGTTTGTTTCCCCGCACGGCACTTCGTAGCCAGTATTTCTATTGTAGTGTTTGTTTTTCTATTTGCGCTGTTCGCGCACGGCTGCAATTGCCGTCTTGAATTAATCTCTGTAGAGCGGATATTCACTCAGCTGGAAATGATGCTTCACGGGCAGAAAAATCGCTTTTCGATCAACTTGAATGCAGTCAAAGCCGTGACTTGCGGCAGGTGTTAAGTGTACGCAACTACGCCGTGGCGAGCTCAAAAACTTCTAGCGCTCATCCCAGCACGCCACTTAGAGGACAGTTTCTCCAGGAACCGTAGTATATTTGAACAGCAAAATAAAGGATAGCTTTCTTCTTCTTTTTTTTTTTAGATTTCGCCTACTATTCTTTTTTAATGCCTAAAATTCCACTGTAAATATACGTACTTCCGTCATAATTTCGTACTGTTCAGTCATTTCCCCAGAGCGCAATCGCTCTCGCGGACCGACATCACATTGGCCACTGAACGATAGGAGCTTACCGTTCAGACCAGCGTTCCAACATGACTATCCGCACGTAGATCGATTGCACGTAATCCCTCAAGTGGTCTTAAACTCTTTAATGTAGCGTAAAGCGGAATGTCAACCTGCGACACCCCGCCCCCTTTGATCACGGCCCGATCAGCGAGATCAATGCCTGACAGCTATACGTCATCTCATCTTGTTACACCACTGATACGCGAACACACGGTCACATCGGCGATAATTCCAGTCTTCTGTTCACAACGCACAACACTGCCGTCACGATGTTGCTGCTATGCTGCTGACACGCAGAAATACAGAACCACGTTGATTGCCGGTTGGCACTCCGGCACGGGAAAACAGAACCGAACTCAGCACGGAAGGCACCCAGGCAGCCGGCATCGAAACCTGCCTGTCTTGGACGCAGTTCCTGCGATTTCCATAACGTTGAAAACGTCGACACAGTTCCGCGTGGTTCCACTACTGTATTTCCGCCTGGGTCCCCGCCAAGGAGGATAGAAGGGAAGGAGAGGGCATGACGTCAGCCGCGTAGCCTCCACAAGCCATGCTCCCTTGACGCCTCGCCTCTTTCTCATTTTCCTCCTTACTCTCCTCACTTATCAGCCCAACATGACCAGATCACGTGACCGTAGCTAGCCTTCGATCTGATAAAACCTACTGGACGGAGCGCGCGCAAGCCTACAAGGAATCCTTCTACAATCAACCATCCATCTCGCACGTGACATGTCACGCGCACCAATCGCCAAGGAGAACTGCGGTCACGTTGGGCACAATATCGTTTAAACTTTTTATGACTAGGCTTCACCAATATTGCAACGTGCCCCGTCCTAGTACTTATAACCTCCTTGGTCCCCGCAATCCGGAGACGGCCATCTTACCCAGTGTATGTAGCGCTGCTGGCACAGCTCCGGAACTTCGCTGTTTCTAGCGGCTTTGTTTGCTCGTTTTATAAAATTAGTGGTAAAAACGTCAATGCAACCGAAATATTCTGCACGTTTGGACTAGAAGACGGAATTACAGGCGGCCTTCGCTGCGGCTGAAGCTCATTCAACTCGACAACATTTATTAAACAACGTGCGCGACGTGCTCGGTAAACGAAACCGAAAGAAGATGAGTCGGGAGGGTGAAAGCTTTCTCCCGTCTGCCTGGAGAAGGAGAAAAACGACTCGTTCCTCCCTTCTTCTCGTGTCCGCCTGGGGGCGCGTCAGTAGAAGGGAGGAAGACGCGCCGTTGCCACCTTTTTCCTCCACTCTTATCTTAGAGTGTAGAGTTGTTAGGCCTATGTACCGTGCAACACCGGACAACTTAGCTGAGCTCAACGACAGTTAGGAGATGCCAACAATTGTTGGCTTAATGACAGTTTAGAGCGTTAGTGTAACTAATGTATTAGTCAGTGACAGTCAGTCATTTAATTGACCTTCCCCTCTTTTATTCTAGCTTCACTCAGTCAAAGTTTCTCGACATCACTGTTTCCAGCAGTGGCAGGCGTTGTGTGTTCGTCATTGCCATTTTCGGTAGCTTGGTATCTCAGTGATACCCGAGAACTCCACTACTAACTGTTCTATTTTGAAGCGCGCTGAAAACGTCATAAGCTTCGACAGCTCCATGCTGTGGCCACCGAAATTTGAAAAGGTTTTGACATAAACAAGAAAAATGACGGAAGGTCTTCGCTAGAAACCTTTAGATTAAAAAAAAAAAACTTGATGTCATCTGGGGGGTTGAAGTTAAGGCAAATTTTTGGCGACCTCACCGAACTATACAGCGAAAGATAGTAAGGCTGGCAGGGGTGCACCATGCCAGTGTGCGTCACATATCATGCAAGCTTGCTTGATTTCGCTGATAACCTTAAAAGTCGCTTAATAACCTGCGAACTGCGCTGACGGCGCCAAACCTCGGTGTCAGCATTCAACTCGTTAATTAAACAGTCGGCACTCCTTGATCATATCAGACCGTAAATTGCCTTAATGAAAAATTTTACCAAGGAATATCAACGGTCGTTTTCATGTATTTGTGGAAAAACATATGTATCGTCTCGTCCATTGCTATAACAAAACAATGTGTAAATAACATTGGGTAAATGACCTTACGGAACAGAAAAATCACAACATAAAAAACGATCGCAGACCGGCATTGCAATGAATTATCCATCTTTTTTTTTTTTCTTCTTAATGGCATATAAATTAAATCTACTATGAATAAAGCTTAGAGTCAGCAAAATTCCTGGACAAGACTAAGAAACTGGAAACAAAAACCACAAAATGACGGCACTGTTTAAGCAGCCTCAAGCCCAGCAAGTTTCCTGTCCTTATTAATACTCGTCTGCCTTGCGCATGCACGCGCGGCATCTCCATTTGCAATCTCAGGCAGCATTATCCTTGCCAGGGGCTCGTCTCGCTCGATAAAATTAATGAATGAGAGGATGTTGGGATGGGCTCTCCCCGACATGCTTTTGATTTTTCTGCTTGATGCCTCCGTGTTATTGTTTTGTTGTTGGAACCCCGTACCCGCGAGGATTTTCTCTGCTTCAAGTTTACACTAAAAAAAGGGGTATCACCTTACACCCTTTTGTCCCATATAATGCACCCCAAAACTTTAGTTCGACGTACAGCGCACTATAGTCGAACAGACGCCCCCAAATTTCACGAGGGGCTTGATAGGGGTGCGATATAACTTATCATAAACAGCTGAAGCACGTATCAAGGACCACAGAAAGCAAACACTGAGGTTTTGCAGTAGGGCTAAGAAAACCCCGATTATTATTTTTTTTTCTTGTAGTCAGTCACACGTACATTAGATATTTTAATAAGTTGTACCACACGGCTATCAAGCCTCTCGTGAAAGTTAGTACCGCCAGATCGACGTAAGTGCGCTGTACGTCGAACTGAAGTTTTGGGGTGTCTTATATGGGACAAAGAATGCAAGAATACACCCCCTTTTTTTTTAGAGTGTATGACATGCCCTCCTCTTTCAGAGAAATGACCACGCGCGAGAAATACCGAATGGCGGGACAAAAAGTTGGATCACAATCTCGCGAATGAACGCTCCTGAACTCCTATACACCAGTCTATACCCGTTGCACGTTAAGAACAGCGAGACCAGCTTCCCCTCCCCCACAAAGTTCTCCACTCTGTCACACTTCAGCAAAGCTTGCGCACGCTGGACTCTCACTGCTAAAGTGGACAGAGTGAAGGGCTTTGTAAGAGCAGTCTATCCTGCTTTTCTTAATCTGCGACAAGATATCGCACTCATCGTTCAGATGGAAACTGCCGAGTCACTGAGCTGTGGACGCATGTGCGGAGTCTGGTATTCTGCACAAGGGAGCTACTGCGCACGACCAGAACGCGTTCCATAGCCGAGGAGGAGACAAAGATGGCAGCGCGGACCACGGAAAGCAATATTTTGAATAGTCCAGAGTCTATACCCTGCTCCAACGAACTGTTCGCAACGTAAGATCTGCAGGAGAATCTCCGCCTCCAGACCGCGCTCCTTGCCCTCCGTTGTCTCCGTCATGTTTGTCTGCGCATGCGCTGGAGTGTTATTGAAGGCAGAAAGCAACCGCGCTGAAACAAGAGACTATAGTTGACCCTATTGTGACTTACACAGTACGAACATCAAGGCGGTCCTTCAGTTGCCCCGTCTTCGGCAAGAGCCTTCTTACAATCGGTAACATCTTGGTGTCTGTCCCCCGTAGTAAGGTTCGGGCGCACTCTGAAGGCTGGTTATTCAAGAAAGGCGCTCTACGCTCATTACCCTCTCAGCGACCGTAGCGGACCATATATTCGCGCTCTGGAGCCCTGCTCCTGGCCAGAGGCCCACACGCACTCTGCGTTGCATAAAATTGACGCACATGGTGAACGTCTCGCGAAATCCCGGCGAGAAGACCGCCAATAAACGCTTGCTTAGCATCCGTCATGAAAACTTGAAGATAGTTTTGAGCGCTTCAAACGCACATAGATGCATTTACGAACGACAACGTAAAGTAGATCGCGGCCCTGCGCCCATCCTAGAAAGTTTGATATTCGGAAAAAGAAACACCAATTAATCAAAGCGAAAAGTTTCTTTTTTTTTTTTTTTTTTTGAAAATGGGGGGGGGGGGGGGGTCGTTTTAACAGTTGAAGAAGCTACCTAACCCTGTTAGAAGAACGTTGGCACCCTGAGACTTGCAGGAGGTTGCTTTTCAAGTTAATCCAGTAAGCTCCGACCGCCTTCTTCTTTTCTTCGAAGTTTCAATAGAACGATATAACTACCATGACCATTCGTCTGCAGCGCTTGTAATGCGTGCTACCGGTACAGTCATCTTGAGAACGGGGCCAGGAGATTGAACGGTCGGTGTCCCGTCTGATCTCCGACTGGCTCACCCTGGGAGGCACCTCATACGCGTCAGTACCGAGAAACACAAAATGCAAACAAATTACGCAATTTTGCTTTCCTCCTTTGATTCCGGGGCGTGTATGAAAGGGGTAAGAAGGAAAAGTACGCTTACACACAAGAGAGGACACTACCGCATTTTTCACCCGCCACCTAGGCACGCTGAACCGAGTGGTGGCGTGGCCTCCTGCCCTAAGCTGGCTTAATTACTTGTACGCCCAAATCCGTGTTGGGCAGACTGAAAAATTAGACGGGAACTCCTCCGGACAAGCTCCGCCCTGGGCTCACATCCAAAGACCCATAATGCGGTGTGGGTCTCCACTGAACCGAGCAGCCCCAGTTTCACATTAGCGGACCCGGCATGAAGCCAAAGCTACGGGCCGTACGTGTCGATCAATCGCTGTAAAAAAATTCAAGAACCAACAACAAAAAAAACACCGGTCACTGCATCCATCCGACGAGCGAACCAATCAGCGTTCGGGAACGCGCACCATGAAGCAGCGCATACCACTCGTGTATGTGGTCACGTGTTCCCTTCTTATCCTGGCCTCATTTCGTGAGGGGTACTATCGCTAACTAATTTAAGCTCTCGCGCTATTCTTTAATCTTTGTTCTGTCCCCTTTTGTAGTTGTTTTTTTTTTGCGTTTTTTTCGGTGGCCCTTACTGATTAGCCCGGTTGCCTACTGTGGGGTTTGCGCTCTCCATTAATTATCCGCATGCATGCGGCAAGGTGAGGTGCGGTCCTCATGTTTCTAGGGCCCGACAAAATCGACGAAACAGGCGGGAGGAGAAAGCTTGAGGTACGTGCGAGGAGAATCGCGAAAGACGCCCGAAAACTAATGCCGGCGCGCATATTCGACGTTTTGGGAAGGGGGAAAAGGGGGGGGGGGGGAGACACGCTTTTCCCTGCCCTAAAACTGGTTCAAGAAAACATTGCGGCGTAGAGTTGCCCCTTTCTTTGAATAGGCAACGACGCCACTCTGACTGATGATGACCCCATGGGATTTTTTCTAGTAATTCTGCTTGCTGGTCGTTGCGTTTGGTGATTAGTAAGTTTGGCTTTGGTGTCGGTTGGGGTGGGGCTTTGTTTTGTCCTCTTAAAAAAAAGTGCTGCTTCTGCGAGTGCTCCTTGTTTTTCAAAGGCTCTCCTTTAAATAACAGTACTTTTTTTTCATTATTTACCAAGTTGTTTAGTAACGATGATGACTCCAGTCGCAAAGGGCAGCGGTGCACTCCTCGTTCGGTTATATTTACGGTTTACGGTTTGAGACGTTTACTTTTAACAAGATTGGACGCGAAAAGAAATAAATTGTTTTTACGACCTTAAATTGACGTTGATTGGTAATATGACATAATTCCAAGTCAAATCTTGGTGAAAATAGACGCTTCAATACCCGTAAATTGTGTCCAGTTCAAGATGAAGCGAGTGGGTGCTGGATTGAGTCAATAACAGGTTAATTTTCTTAACAACTCTGATTTGCTTGCGCTTGCAATGTTCGTAGTTGCCATTCTAAGCAACATGTCATAGTTTTCTCAAGATCAGTTTGCAGAACGGGACAGTCACATGTATTCGCTATTTTAGAATAAACTGAGCAGTTGCCCACAGACAGCCCGATTGTGGACGTTATATCAGATGGAAGGTCACTGATGCATGGAAGAAATGGAAGGGGAACGATTTCGCTACCCTGTAAAGCACCCAATCTGACGGGGAGCTACTACACTCTACAAAAAGCTTGTGCGTCTACTTTCCCGCATAACACTCGGAGAGCCAATCACACCAACTTACGGAGGCAGCTCAGCGAATGACGATGCCGAAACATATGTTTAGTCTAAAAAACGCAGTCTGAGTTGTGACGGTAAGCAGTGCAAGCGTGACGTTTTGCATTGCCTAATGTCCCAACTCACACAGCGGTTTTTGGTCTAAACATATGTTTCGGCATCGTCATTCGCTGAGCTGACTCTGTAAGTTGCGGTGATTGGCTCTCCGAGTGTAGTGCGGGAAAGTAGACGCACGGGCTTTTTAATAGTGTAGGTCGAGAGTATATTCTTTAGAATTCCTATACTTGTTTCACCTCAAGTCGGAGCGCAACAAACGCTACGAGTCAGTGGGACCAATCGAACAGCGTCAAACAGTAAAACGTCACGACGTCCATCATCTCTCTGCATGTTGTCTGTCACAGGCCAAACGAATCAAGCGCAGCGAATGCACCGTGACCTTCACTTTTAGCATCTTTGTTCGTGTTTCTTTCAACCAACTCAACTCTCTGACGTCACGCCACTGCGGTGGCGCTGCTGTCGGCACTGCGCATGCGCAGATGCTTCGCCTCAGGCGAATCTGGTTTCTGCGCACGCGCAATGCCCACACCCGGTGTGGGCAAACGCGGGCTAGGTTGTAAACAGTGTGTTGGTCGATACGGCGAGAAATTGTTCCAAAATGCGTTTTTTTGCGCATCGGAACGAAAGGAGGAGCACGCCGATCAAAGGGCGACGTATAAGACCACGTAGGGAAAGCGCGATGACGATTTAGACAAGCGCGCTCAGTCATTGGTTGAGGTCGGGCGAAAACGAAACTACGTGGGCGCGTTTGGGTTCGGGCCGAATGTTGGGAAGTACTTTAAGTACATTGTACCTAAAGAACCACCTCAAGTAGGCTTAGAAAACTTGTACTTCATTTGACGTATATTCTCTTAGTATGTACTTGTACTTTACTTAAAGTATCTGCTTCTGGTACTTTTCGGAGAAAGTGCAACTCCCGACTCCTGAGTACATTCCCCGAATTTGGTCTGGTCGAATATTAGAATTCAACAAACTGTAACGAAAAAAAAAGAAGCTAATCATAATAATGGCGTATTGTCTCGTGAAAACGCGACATCGTCTTTCAAGACGTCATCAGTTCATTCATCTGAGTGAAGTATAATGGCGGCTATAAGACCAATACAAATAAGTGCCTCACAAGTCGATTGAGTTAAATGGTTCGTCAGCGAGAGTCAAACAACAGCTTTGTGGTTACTTGACTTTATCCAATATTCGCCACTATTTCCGAAAATAACTGATCCACACCCGATTGTCACTAAAGCAATGCATACAAGTCAAAAAAAAAGAAAGAAAATGCTGTATAGGGGTGTGAAAGGACATCATTAAAGACTTAAAAAGTACTTCTACTTTAATTTGAAAGTACATTGTATTTATATTTATTTTACTTCAAGTACATTGCGCCCGGTGTACTTACTACGTTACTTGAAGTACATAACCCACTTTGTACTTTACTTCAAGTACTTTTTAGGTCTACCTAACGTCCACGAGAAAACCAAACCACGTTTTTCGCAAAGCAAAAAAAGAAAAAAAAAAGACATCGCAGAGAGTTTGAACTCCATCAGAACGGAGCTCTAGCCACTTGAGCTAGGAGCCAAAGTTTCAGCACTAACCGTTATCTTATTTAAAAGTAATAGGTGATTTTCTTAAATTTTCAATGGGACAATGGGGCCCATTTTCGCCCGTTTTCGGTTTCTGGCGCCATAGAGCTCCATGTATTCGAGAGCCCCGTCGGCCGCCATTTTTTCATTGAACTTTTCAGAAAATCGCACATGACTTTTGAATAAGATAACGCGGTTGGTGCTGAAACTTTGGCACCTTGCTCGAACGGCTGGGGCTACGTTCTGACGGAGTTTGAGCTCTTCGCGATGTTCTAGTTTATTTTTGCTGTGCGAAAAACGGGGTTCGCTTTTCTTGCGGACGCCCGGTACTTTCCTTACACAGTGCTGTGCATGCCTTCGACCACACTCTGACTTACATTGAGACAAAGTATAACTGGGCTCTGCCATCAAAACATTCTGGACTCGAATCTATAACAAATACGTATATATTTAAATATGCGATAATTGTAACAGCAGGCAACTATGCAAGACTTTAATAATGCCTTGGCGAAGTCGATAAAGGTGACGTCAGTCTGGGTACCATCATGGGTATTAAAAAGAAGACCAGTGATGAATTAAATAAGCTGGGTATTACACGAGTATTTTCGTTTGAAGTCGAGCTGATCTTGAAAAGGAAACGAAGAAACTGGTTTTCGCGGAAGTGGGGCATGAGTACTGTAAAACGAACATGCTCTCTCACTTTGCCAGGCACGCTTGTAAGAGAGATAGGGCGGTATTGTGATCGGTCGGATTTTCTGCCGGAATGCAAAATTGCATGAACGATATCAAAGTTCCAATCAGCTGGAACGATGCCACTGGCGATACTTCGCTGAAAAAAATCGGGAGAAGAGGACATAAGCGGAATTTTTTTTTTTTTTTATATCGATTTAGTATTTTAGCAGATATGCCATTTTAGCCAACAGTACTGTGGGGTAGGAGGTTTCCTATAGTTTTTGCAATCCCATTGCTTGAAAACGAAAGAGTGGCATGGGTTTAGAATAAAGCTCTAAGAGAAAAAAAAAGTGGGAATGTTCTTTGAGTGAATACAGTTGAGGAAAAAGCTGCTCTGCATTTATACCTTGCATCACAATCAACCACGCAGTGATCATCCTGGTTTGTCAACAAAATTTCACTTCTACTTTCACTACAGGATCTAAAATTTACGAAAAGTTACGAGGAGCATCTTGTAAAAATTGCAATATCTCCCTCAAAAAATAGATAAATAAATAAATCAATAAAATTAGCTGATCTTTTTTGCTTTCAGATTTTGTTCTTCTTATACCGACTTTGAGTACTTCATTTCAGGGGTGTTTGTAATAAGATAAAAAACAAAGCACCAAAAGCGGCTATCAGCTTGTCAGTGTTTATGTGTTTTTCTCTAATTCGTTAGAAATATTCCACAAATATTTATCTGTGTTTTTGGTACACTCATCGACACGGTTAACGCAAACAAACTATTGCCAAGTTCTTTTTATTATTATTTCTTTTTTAAATACGAAGGGTTGTTAAGACTTGTCCTGGTGAAAAGTGCCAATTAGGAGCACTAACCTATGGGTAAGACCTGCTGCCCATCAACACTCGTTTGAAGAAAAACGCGGAAAACCGCCGATGTCGTGTTTCGCACTAATTAATGGTGCTGCGAAATCCTAGTTACTCCACTACTAGCTGAAGCAGGTCGCGCGCGTAGTCCCATGGAGGTGGTACCCGGGGTTTCATAGCGTCCCGTAGTCGTTTTAGAAACAACCGTTGAACCGCGCCTGTGTGTCGCGTCTGGGAATCTGTTTCCGTGAGGAACAGATTCCCAGATGCGACCTGCAAAGGCCACGCCAACTGCTATTAAGCGTTATGATTGCGATGAAAGCGGTGATGTAGCTGAGGACGAGATTTTGAGAATCCTAGCAGTCGTTCCTGGACCAGATCGACCTTTTTGCGATGGATCTGTGTACCGCAGCGTGCGGACCTGCGAGAACGACCAGAACGAACGGAGCGAAGAGGCAGGTGCCGCCATCTTGTGTGCTTTAGAGAAGACAGCCCTCTTCGTGAAGCGCTGCGGGCAGTTTTTCCGGCTTCAAATGTTGCTCGAGGAGGACCAGCCACAACCGACTGGGAAAGTTTGAATGACGGGCTGAGCATGCATACGTCCCGCTACTATATCTATAGCCGTCCGAGCGCATGCGAAATTTTGTCTTAATGCTCATGCATCGTGCAAAAGGCACGGTGTTCGCTGCAGACATGATGCCAGCGTTATCGAGAGGCGCGCCTCACGCATCTTAGAGGCATGTATGCTTCATATACATGTATTGTTCGAACATATCAGCAGACAGTTTTACCAATGTGACCGTCATACAAGGACACGCCTCAGGCAGTTAAGAGTTATAAAGAACCGTATCGGATGGGCAAAAACAGTAGCTTCCACTGCACTGTCAGGGGCGATCAGAGTGAAGAAACGCCGACTCTTTTTCATTCATCGATGACACTAAAGATATGGGAAACAGGCCGTTTTTTTTTTTTTCTTTTTTTCATTTCAGGTTTCCTGATATAGTCGCTCTGGGCGCCGCACATATTTTGTCCGTCATTCCTATTTGGAACTCGCGAGGAAGCCGCTCGTTTACGCTACCACCACAGCGATTACTACTGGGCCGAGTGGTCTCCCTGGCCCCGCGAGGTGGCTATTTAGAGCGATCAGCTTATACTCATTTAGGGATTGACCCTGAAATCGCGAGCTGCAGAAAATTCTCGAGGGCGCGTCTATTCCGCAGCGACGACAAGTTGAACCACTAACGAAAGCAACCACGCTTTTTGAGATATAAATACAAATGCGCGCACAATTTTGGCACGAAGTTTTGAATAAAGAGAAGTCCGGCATATTCCGAAACTCCATAGCGTGCCACTCAATGGATGTGTGGACAACAAGTGGATGCATGTTCTGTGTGCCGGCGGATTTTAACCACATGTATCTTGACTGAGTGCTCCTTTCGAAGAACTATACGCCAGCGTAGGGGAAAATGCAAATGGTAAACCTATAGTCATCGGGAGATTGAGAACGGAAGGGAATTGCTTTCAAATGCCCGGCTTCTAGCATGCGCTGGTTGCCTTCCGTCGTGCTTTGGCTGCAGGCGTGCACCAGCTCACGAGACAACGAAGTGTTATTGAAGGTGGCATGCTCGCGTTCAAGGCGGGATAACTGAAAGACCTTCCTGCCGCCCTCATCATATATAGCAACGACCATACGGCGTGCAAGTTCTGCTGCTGCTTGCGCATCTCGTGCGTTTATTTACTTCCCCCCCCCCTCCTCCGAATGCGCCCACGTGCGTTTGTTTCCCCCCTACCTCAACCAACGATGACGTGAGCTTGCCTACCTCGTCATCGAGCGTTATCTACGCGTTCCTTATGCTGCCCTTTGATAGGAAGTTCCCTTCTTCGCGTTCTGATGCTCAAAAGACGCATTTCAGAACCCTTTCTCGCTGTATATAGACCTTTGCAAAAGTTGCCTTCTGCGCGCTGCCATCTTTGTCTGCTGGGCTGTGGAACGCCTTCTGAGCATGCGCTGTTGGTCTGCTGTGCGGTATATCAGAGGCTGAGCATGCGTCCACAGCTCAGTGACTCGGCATTTTCCGCCCGGGCGCTTCGTTCGAGACTGCCGCTGGAAAGGTCTATAGTCGCTGACAAGGTAAGAATGGCAGGAAGGAGCTTCAGTCGTCCAACACCCAGCGCGATCTTCCCACCTTCGACGACTCTTCGGCGTCTCGTGCACCTTGAGCGCGCATACTTAGTCGCAGCACGGCGGAAGGCACGGAGCGCTCGCAAAGGCCGGTCGTTCGAAAAACACGCCCTGCCATTCTCATTCTGGCAGTGACTATATTTGGTCCTAATTTTTGGGCGGGGCTGCGTTGGGATCAGCAGCGAAGGGTTACAAGGTATGCTGCGTTCGTATATATTCCTATACATATATCGAATCTAGAATGCCGTGATGATGACTCATCGTCTAAACCAACAGGGCAATTTGAGCTCAAAAATTGTATCTAAAAAAATAAAAGATTAGATTTTAACGACATTGAGTACCAATCCAAGTGTAAATTGTAATATGCTTGCGCCCTAAGTTCCAACTGCACCTCTATCCGCAACGTAGACCAGCAGCTCAGACCATTGACGAGGAAGAACCTGGGACGGAAGCATGACAACGCGACGGGTTTGACCATCGTCAGTGGTTGAAGCAGGTGTTTTCTTAGGAAGAACCAAGAGCGTGACACTGTGGTTGTTCCTTACCAAATGCATCTTTTGAATCGCACCACAAGGGATTGGCAAGCGTAATAACCGCAGTCTCACTCTAGCAACTGAGTGAGGTGAAAGACCTTCTCTCAGAACGTTGTATCAACTTATCGTCCCAGCTGACACGTCATCGACACACCTAGGAAAGGAAGTTCCTACGCCTCGTTTGATTTTTTGTCGGCTCTGTTCGTTTACACTGAGATCTGGCTTCCGGCGCGGCTCACACCTGCGCCAGTACGTATGTAAAATAGCAGACGGCGGGGTTTCACTCTCCCACCATGACTTTCGTGGCCCACATCTTCTTTCCCCCAAGCCACCCCAAGCGTCGAAAGAAAAGGCAAGACTTCGTGCGATCCAGCAAGCGGACGCGTACATCGCGTGTCCAGGTTTGGGAGCGTGACAGGCGTCTTTCGTCTCTTCGAAGGCTCGATGTCTCGGGCGACACGGGCAGCAAACACGCACAATGGCTCGAGGCAGCCAGAAGAACGCTTAGCCATTGTCAGCGCGGCGTCATTTCGAGGGGTCAACAGAATACAGATGACCGCAAAATTCAGCAGGATGGCTCGGAAAGCGACGCTACGCGTCCTCGCGATCTAGACATTTTCTCAGCCTTTCCTGTTTAGAAACGATTCGCCCCGCAAGGTGAGGTAATCCCGGCCAAAGCCTTTCTTCCAAGGGGAGGTCCAGATGTGTCATCATTTTGTTCTCGGCATTATTTTGGGGGACGTGCCGTGGCTGGCTCGTCACGGTATTATAAATTGGAGGCTTTGTTGCGAAATCTCGAACCCTGCAGAGTCCCCTCGATAATCACTATCGCACCACTCATAATTACGCACGACTTGCCTATACTCGGCTTCCAGAGAGGGCTATAAAGTCGCGTTGTCTTTAGTTAGGTGTATAGTTATATTAGAAGGCCCCCAGCTGAACATACAAGTAATTGTCAGGGGCTAGTGGATTTGGTCACGAGGACTGGTCACCACAGAAAACTCGTTTACAGTTGATTTTTGTGGAACATGCCGAAGCCTGGAGAAGCAGATTTACCGGCACCGAGCGGATGTCAAAGGCGTTATAAAGTAGCGAATTTGGCCAGGCGGTAAACGTTGTACACATGATGGGGCGTAAACAGGTCAATAAACCGAAACGAAGAAATGGTTGTATTTCCTATGCGCGCACTGCGCTGTTCATCCCCGTCAACTGCATCCATGAAACCTAAGCCCTTTGTGTTTGTTGTTAGCGTATAGTTTACGTCTTCACCGACACGGTCACCGCGTCCTGAAAAGACTTGCCGAATATTAGTTTAGTTGAACTTGAATTAAGTTTTTGTGGTAGTGTCCATATGACCACATAGATATAAAGACTTGACTGGCCGGGGACCTTCGAAATGAAAGTATTCAGCCATAAAGTTATTATAATGTCCGCTAGAGGTTCAACTGGCGCTAGTGTCTAGGGGACATACGGCAGGCAAATGGACCTTTTCCGAGAAGCGTTCTGCGCACGCGCGAGCGCCCGATGCCAAGCGGTGGAAGTCGGTACCAGAAATCGAGGAAATTCGGAAGGACGTTGTGAATCAACGAGTAGAAAGCGTAATTTCAGCATACATATAATTGCGTTACACAAAAAAAGAAAGTGGACGGAAAGCAAAACACGACGTCTGGACGGACGCCACGGATGCCCCTCTTTAGAGTCGCGTTGGGCACTCGCCGCTGCTCAGAGGGCGAAGAAACTGGTAGCGTAGCTCCCATTATCGATTGGTAGCGCAGGTAGGTCACTTCCTCGATTTTTAGTTCGTGCAGCCACCGCCTGGTGCCGTCGGTATGTGAAAAAGGTCCATTGACGCAGGTGAGAACGACCAGGACGACGCCCGCGGGGGGAGGAGGTCGACGCGCGTTCCCGTCTTCGGGAAAGCAGGGACTCCTCGCGAGGAAGCCATAAAGATCGGACGTGTCGCGAAGGTCTTCCTTTGCTCGCTCTGGACTGCGCTTTCGGGGCGGTGTCAACAGGGTGAGCCTTTCATCTGACCTTGTCGGCGCAGGGGCCTGAGAGAGTGTGTCTTTTGGTGTTCTAACAAACACAGTTAGACCCAGTCCTATTGTGGTACTTGCTCCTCCTTTTTAGAGAAGCGATCAGTTGTGCGGCTGACGTTAGGATCCGCCTGTACCGGTGTTCTCGAGAGAAAGCTGCGGGGTGTGGGAGTAGGCTTGGCATCTCCCGATAAGATACCGCCGTTGAACCCTTCGGTTACCACCACCCGTGACCATCCCGCAAGGTCCCACATTGATTGGTGTCATAAAAAATGTCGATGCCGAACTGTCAGATCCTGAAACCTAGAAAACCTGCGATCGGATGGCCGCCTAGCCAGAGTACGTCGTCTTGGGGTGTCAGGTGCCGTAAAGCTAACATTAAACAGTTCCCCTTTGCTAAGTTTTGTGATGCTAGGACGAGTTCCACACCAAGTGGAAGAAGTCAAGCGCCGTCCAATTCAGTGTCGCGACTGTGGTGGTTTCGGACACTTTGCAGACTCATGCACCCGCGCTTCCGCATGCTCTCGTTGTGCAGAGCCACATCCCATATACCTAACACCACGAACAACACCAAATGCAAATTCACAGTGTTTAAGTGCGTCAACTGTGGAGAAGCACATGAGGCTACATCTCCAGCCTGTTGAAAATGGAGAGAAGAGCAGAATGTCCTCACGTACACGAAGAGAAATGCCGTTGACTACCCCTCTGCCAGAATTATTGTAAAGCAGACTTTGGGAGCCTTACATGAACTCATTCACAATGTGGCCGCCCACAGCACTCCCAAGGAAAGTAGAGAAGCCCCGGTGCCGGACACACAAGCCCCATCCCTTGACGATAAGGGATTAAGCTGTGCCGCAGCACTCAAGACCCATCATCAAAAATGATCAAAAGACCACCTAATAACAGCTTCTAGTAAGCCAAAACCCTGTGTCACCGTTCCCACGGGCACTGAAAACTTCGACGTGCAACGGAGCATCTGTCAAAGAATTTGAACACTCAACGGGTGTCAACAATATTGAAAAAACATAAACGGCTGATTTTTCAAAAACCTCCGGCGAGCTGGGTAAAATTAATCAGAATGGCAGCAGAAATTGCATGCGCTTATCTCGATGGCATTGATGCTTCGTGGTCACCCATCCTATGCGGCTTCATTCAGGCAGCCCTCTCACTGCCGAACATAGCTTAATGCTACATCCCAACATCTACGCAAAGAAACGCACCCAAAATATTGCATGCCCTACAATGCTTCAACGGAATATTAACGGAATACGGCCACGTCTCTCAGATCTACTCCTACATTTACAGACCAATCGATACGACGTCCTTGCCCTTCAAGAAACTCGTATAAAATACGATAAATTCAGACTTTTGCCATACGTCGTATATCGGGGCCTATTGCCAGTTACTGAAAACACAAAGAACGCAGTGCCGAAAGCCACGAAACTTTCCGAAGAGAACTGGATCAACATCAAATATATTTGACAGACTTTTCTGACGATGCTGCTGAGTTCACCGCTGTAACCATACGTAAAGGGGACTGCGACACCACTATAGTTTCTGCGTACGTCCGCCCGGAAAGCAAATGTGACCCTACGGCTATGACGAAGATTATGCCGCGCTGCTCAGCAAACGTACTATTTCTGGGAGACTTTAACGCCCATAATCACACCTGGGGGGATAAGCACAGAACGACTCGCGGATCTGCTCTTGAGGCTACAGTGGACACGCTAGGGCTTATTCCACTGAATGATGGCACAGCGACATTTGTCAGACTGGGGGTCTCCAACAGTGTCCTGGACCTCAGCTTCGCTACACCACAACTCAGCGCATGATGGCAACCTCAACGTGGCAGCTGGGGTGGTGATCATCTCCCGATCATTATCTCTTCCCCAAGCTCTACGAGCGCTACGCCTAGGACCTGCAGAGTCGTCAATTGGGACCGATATCGCTTGCACCTCCAAGACCTTGTCTCAGTAGGAAACGTCAATCGCACAACGGCTATTACACAAGCCCTATACAACGCCACGAGGATGGTCCAGGTCCCGGTCTCCCGCCTGAATCCTGACCTCCTCTACCTCAAGCTGGGGGCCCGCCGACGGCAAGCCCAAAATCGTTCAAAACGTACAAGAAGAATGGGGGATATTCAACGCTATATGAAAATCGACGCAGCGTTTCGCCGCCATACTAACCAACTTCAGCGAAAACAGTGGCGGAAAAATTGTGAATCCCTTTGTGTTCCCGGTGGCGCAAGACAGGCTTGGAGGATGGTATGTGCATGCTCTCGCATCAGTGTTAGTTCCTCGGCTTCAGATCTCGGCGTTTGTTATATCGCAAAATATCACATTAGCACGAACTCTTCAGCTTTGCCTTATCAATTTTCCCGTCCCATATCTCCCATTTCAGACCTCCAAATTAGCTCAGCAGTGACTCCCCTTCATCATCTGCAAAACATAGACTCCGACTTCACGCTTAAAAACCTTCAGCACGCACTTAGAAGATCTACTCGTCGTAGAAGCACTCCACGGTCGGACGGGATAACCCTTCAGGTTTTAAACAAGATAGATACCATCATGCTGCCGAAACTATTGAAAGACCTAAATTCAGTCTGGAGCACGACGGCACTGCCGGATGCTTGGCTCAACTCCGAAGTTATACGAATACACAAACCCGGGAAACCGGTACGAGATTTGCAATCATACCGGCCAATATTACTCACCTCTTGCCTTGGAAAAGTTCTCGAACACATGGTACTTAGAAGACTAAACTGGGCACTAGAAACAGTTGGCGCGATCCCTGAACAACTATCTTGTTTCTGCTGCCGACGTTGCATCGCAGATGCTATTGGGGATCTAGTCTCAGCGTTGGAGGATGCCAAACAAGCTAATCACGGTTACGCCGTAATTTTTCTTGATATTACCAAAGCATTTTATGCAATTCCTCACGCTATCTTCATCAACCAGCTTCAAGTCCTCGGCGTCACGGGTCGTGCCTTAGCATTCATCAAAGCCTTCCTCACTGGCCGGACTATTAGAGGTCGCATCGCAAACGATCGCAGAACAATCAGGTACATCACCCAAGGAGTTCCTCAAAGAAGAGTTATAATCCCGCTTCTCTTTAAAGGGACACTGACAGGGTATTTATGCTCGCCGAGGTTTTTAGTTGTACGTGACATATGAGAGCCCAACTACCCAGAACAAAATTTGCGGCTCGAAATTCGGTTTCTTTCCGCCCGAAAACCGCCGATCAAGAACTGGCCGGTTCGAGTCTCGCTCACTCTCTTTTCCGTGGTCACGGGCCGTTTTCTAAGGTATCGATGCGACCACCAAATTTATTCGAAGTCGTGAGTCATTGAAGGCACACAGTCAATATTAAAAATAGAAAAAAATATGAAACCAATTTTTTGTGGCTTCAATAAAAGCTGCAAATACGTCGATTGAAAAAAAAGGTAGCACAGACAACCGGAAGCTTTCTGTGCGTTCACTCAACATGGCGTCGTTTCGCGTATCGTGGGACTAGCACTAGCGGATGGCAGCGGACGACGGGCGTTGGACCTCTACTTCAGAACTGTCGTTCACGGTACTGGCGAATTCTGTCTTTCTTCGAAAGAGAAATTTCGGGCCGATCAAAAGAACTGATATTCATCCCGTACGACACGCCCGACCAGCAAGCTGATTGCACGAAGACGTCGCCGAGCCGTCGTCCCTTCTCCTGACTGAAGACATCGCCCGCTCAAACGTCAAGCATGAAGTGCGTACTGCGAGTTGAATACGCACGCGTACGGTTACTTTACGAGGTGCGAATGTGCCCTATGCGTGGTGCTGCTCGACTTCAAGCCGGGAGTGCATGTATTGAAGGTAAAATCGGCAGCAAACTTCCGACATACAGTCTACCCGCTGCATAACTACGCATGAAAGAGTTCCTTCAGTGGCTCAGTGGAAAGACGTCCGCTTCACACGCAGAGGGCACGGGTTCGATTCCTGGTGTGGTTATTTTTTATTTTATTTCTTTTTGTCAAGCATTCTGCGATGTTTACATTTCCTTTTTTTAACAATTATCACAGAAAAAAAAATGTTCTGGACGATACGTCGCTGAACTAAATGGTATGGATTCCATTTTTGACACCTGCGAACTCGGTGTATAATCATCACTTTCCACAAAATGCAAGGAGCATATGAATCGGGTAGCGTCCGCTTTCCGAGCTTCGCGTAATGGTTCTACAGGAATTGCAGCCAGTCATTGATCCCGACCCGTTGATCTTTCGGAAACTTGTGCGCTCTGGCCACTTTCAGATGCAGGACATGTGAGGCAACTCTTCACGCAACATCTTGGCTCGGGAGTATTCTTTTCGGAGCTGATCACGGGAATTCACCACGGCACTCGGGCACTCACTACTAATTGCCAACAATTAAATGTACAAAACAACTCATCTTGAAGTACAAAACAGCGAGCGGAACAAACATAACTGCAAAGGAATACCACGGCGAACGGACGCATTTCGTCTGCTACGTGCGGAAAGAGGAGAAAAAAAAAAACGCACGGTCGGGTGTAGCCACGTGACTTCCGCCACTCCCGCTATCCTCTCCACTTCTCCGTTTCGGTTTCGGTTTCGCGCAGTTGCGTTTTTTGGCTTTATTAAATAAATACGTGACTCTGTAGCAAAATATTAATTGGGTAGTATTCCGACACCATAATAAATCGCCTGACAAAAAAGGAAAAAAAATTTGGGGGGTGTCAGTGTCCCTTTAACGTTGCGATGGCCGCTCTTTCCAGATTTCTCGCACGTGATAATAAATTTCCCAGAATTCTAGGATGATGTGGCCCTTAGGGCTATGTCACCAGTTGCCATGCATGCTAAAATTGAACGTCGTCTACAAGTGACTCTTGACGGTATTTCGAAGAAAATCACTCGACTGGGTTTACCTCTGTCGCCATTTAAAACCGCGGTACTTGCTCACCATACCTGGCGTTAAGGCCAGCTCTTTTACGTACTCTGTCGACGGTACCCCTATAACAAGGCAGCGCAACCACATGTACCTAGGACTGCTTGTTGATCGCTGCCTTTCCTGGCGTCCAGCCGTGAAACAAACAATATATCGGTGCGTCCTACACCTCAACATACTTCGCAGTATCCGAGGACACACGTGGGGAACCTGGCAATCTATGGCTCAGAAACTGTATAGGGGACTGATTTAATCCAGGTTACTTTATGCGTTTCTGCTTGTACAGGACGCTCAGGTCACGAAGATGGAGATCATTCAAAGGAGAACCCTCAGAATCTGCCTCGGTCTTCCCCCGTCCACACCGAATATCCCTACTTTGGTCGAAGCTAGACAAAACACAACAGCCAATCTAACGTTCAGTCACGCACAAAGACATCTCGCCCGGCAGACCCTCACGAGGTCTAACTCCAACATCTTGCAACACTTCGATAGACGTCCCAATTCCCGTCTAGGAAAAGTGTACGCAGAGTTTAAGGAGTCTGTCGGTACACTGGATGACGAGGGGGGGCCCCCCCCCCCCCCCCCCCCCCTTCCACCACCACCACCTCATACAACTGTGTCTCTCAATATATCGGAAGAAATCCCTCAACTACGCAGCGAAAATTCTGTTTCGGATGTGGTTTCCCACAATCTTGCGGAAGAACACGTCGAAAACTTTTTCGACGGTTGGACAAAAGTTTTCACCGATGGCTCAGTCTGCCATCAAGAGGAATCCTCAGCAGCTGCGGTAATTATCCCTAAACTCGCCACTATCAAGTCCGATCGCCTCAGCTTCCATATATCATCTACCATCGCAGAAATAAAAGCACTAGAACTTGCTCTCGATACCCTCCACGACCTTCAGAGCCCAGAAAGGGTGGTTTTGCTCACAGATTCCAGAGCGGCACTACAGATTCTCAGCAATCTGTTAGACGCACCTCCGATCGCCCACATCATTGCCTTCAAAATCGAATCTTTAGAAAAGAACGGCTGGACTAAAGCGTACTATGGCTGCCATCTCATTGTGGAATCGAGGGCAATGAAAGGGCCGACCGAATCGCAGCTCAGGCACATAAGCTCCCGAACAGCACTCTTCTCGTGCCGAAGATCAACGAGGCCAGGCTTCTCATTGCACGTGAAACGCAAAAAAAGACACCCAGACCCAGGCGTAGCCGGAGGAAACCCACCACCACCGGTTCTTGCCAAGCTCAGTCGCTCAGAAGCAGCCCTCCTTCACCAACTCAGAACTCGCTAAGCTTTTACGGCCTCTTGGCTTTACCACATAAAATGCGTGGACAGCCCAAACTGCCAGACATGCCAAGTTCCTGAGGATATAGAACATCTCCTTTGTGACGGCTCAATCTTCGACGCTCAGCGTTCTAGACTCCACCTTGAACTTCGTCAAATAGGCGCAGCAAAGCAGAGCCTTTCGCACTTGCTTTTTCCGCCAGGTCCCAGGGGCATCGCTACGAAGACATTCGCGCTGCTCCTGACATTCCTGGAAGACACCGGTCTGGCTGACCACCTTTAATGCTTGGTGTTCTTTCCAATTTCCAGTACGGCGGGCGTGGCTTGGCGCAAGGCCTGTGATTGTGACAGGTGGCATGACCTTCTGCCATTGAGGCGGCAGACCTGACAGGACTAGGCGTCACTTACTATCTTTTCTTTTATTTGTGTGTGTCTTGTTCGAACCTTTTCCTCTTCCTTCCTTCTCTCTCTCTCTCTCTCTCTCTCTCTCTCTCTCTCTTTTGTTTTTTTGTTGCTCAGTTCGGGATTGGCAGGCCCTCCATTAGAAGAAGTAGCCACACTGTTCCGGTTTTCCTTCTGTTTCTTTTTTCCTTGGTTTTAAATATATTTCAAAGCTTACACACAGCCCTAAAAAGCCCGAAGAAGCCAACGTACAGCCAAAGTTGACCCTCTTGGGCTAGAGTCTGGGTATCTTGGCCCTGATTCACTAAACAGGTGCCAAAGTTAGTTTTCAATGCGGGGTAGTTTGGCTGTCATGTGGCATCTTTGAGCCGAAATCGCCAAACAAGGGCCAGAGCTATAGAAAGCGCAAGTTCGTCTGCTTCTTGCACAGGGGTTACGATGATGTCAGAACGCCAAGCTCTTGTTATCTGATTGAAAAAAAAATACTGGGTAGACCTCAAGGCATTTAGCATTGAGGTCTACCAACTACCCTTTACATCAAAGCTAATCACAGCTCGGCGTCGTTCTGACGTCGCCACAACTCCTGCGCAAGAAGCAGACGACTTGCTCTCGAACCAGAAGGGAAGCATAGGCTTCACTTCTGGTTCGATTTTTCACATGGCAATCTTGGGCGTAAATTGCCCAACATGTGCCAGATTTAGACTTCCCTCCTTGTAGTTTCCCTGTCATCTAGCATCATCGGCTCAAGTTAAGAACTTTGGCAGTTATGTGGCGAGCCAAAGAAAACCAGTTAAAAGGCCAAAGAAAAGCACTCTGTAACTATAATTAACGCTTGGGTGCAAAACCGTCGTAGGCTCAAGTTAGGCCCAGGATTGCCAAACTTGTGGCAAGTTAGGCGTTTCTCTGGCGTGCTACCTGGGAAGAGCGTCGTCTGCTCATTGCGCAGAATCTTGCGTTCGAACAGTGATTAGGAACAAAGGCGGCAAGCCTTTGCGTCTAACCGCTATCCTTCCAATCGGGGATTGGCGCTTTGACGCCCCTGCGCGCTCTCTTCTCTTCCCTCCGTTCCACACAGTATGCGAAGCACAAGTTCGTCTGTTTCTTACGCGAAAGTCGAGGTAACGTCAGAGCCACGCAGAGACCTGATTGGCTTTGACTGAAAGGGTAGTGGGCCTTTTTTCAATCAGCCAATAAGGGCTTGGCGTTCTGATATCATCGCAAACCCTGTTCAAGCAGACGAACTAGCGCTCCGAATCAGACGTATACGCACCAGTCAAGGACGCGCGTTCCAGCCACCCGGTAGCCGTACAGTCAAGTCATGCAACACTATCGCAAGCTGAAACCAAGTAGTATAGTACCCCATTGGCTCTATTATAACAAATTCGAGTCGTGTACCCTGATCTCGAAACTCGTTTCACTATCCACACAAACGCAGTATAAAAAAAAAAAAAAAAAAAAAAAACTGTCGAAGACTTCTTGCCGCCGCCGACAAAAAACAAAACCTCAAGCCCTAGAGTTCACCAGTCCGCACTCAGAGTTCCAGGGACGTTATGGAGTGCCCCAGTTAGGGACAACTTTGTAGTCGTTTAACAGCTCCAAGTAACCATTGCCGCATACAAACTGTTGCCGAAAAGCGGCGTGGGATGTAGTCCCCCCTCCGCCATTTTCCGCGCGTTTTCGAGGCAGCCGCCATCTTTACCATCGAGTACCGCTCACCCTTAATAAAGGCGATGCAAGACGAGTCGGAAGGCGACCGCGGACGGTCGGCGAAATTTCCGGAGCAACGAACTCGGCTCCGCGTGCGACGCTTTTGCCGAGGCTGCCTCGAAGAATTCCGTATTTCCTTATCGACCCCGGAATGCAAAGCCGAAGCCGAATAAATAAATAAATAAAAATATCGATCGCTAGCTTCAGGTGCGAGAATGGATGAAGCTGGATCGCGCTCTTAAGTAATCACCGGCAAACCAGCGGGAATTTGTAAATCACCTCCTCGATCGCGCGAGTTAAGGTATATTATCCTCGAGTTGTTCCGCGGGTGTCTTTTCTTTTTAATCAATATTATTTTTAGTACTCGTTATACTGGCCCGTGTTTTCTGTAATTTGTCGAATAGTGTGTGCGTGTGTGTGTGGTTGGGGGTGGGGGGGGCATTTAAAATACGACTTCGATAACGTGCAAAGGAATGTTCGTTTGCTCTCCTGGCTTTTGACAAAAAAGTCGAGCTCCGGATTATACCATTCGGACAAAAAACGCGTAGAAAAAACGAGACAAAAATAATAAGAATAAATCTTTAAGAAACACGTAATGTAGAAGCTACAGCAAATGTGTAATTTACTTTTCGAGCGGTAATCTCTATTTATCGCCACACTTGATGAAAAGCGGTGTCCAAATTTCGTCAAATAAAACCTCAATACAATTGCTAAAACAGAGTTTGTTTCTTTATTTGTTTTATCCTGGATTTTACCAAGTTCACTGTTCCTGACAGGCTCATAGCCTTGTTTTACAGGCACGTTAAAAGCCCTAAGAGCGAACTCTTTAAAACAAATCGGCGAATCAGCTCGGGATTTTGGCCATGCGCGTATCCATTGGCGTGCGAGTATCACTCTTAAAAGCAATATGCTGTAAAAAAAAAAAAAAAAAAAATATATATATATATATATATATATATATATATATATATATACAGGGTGTTTCACGAAAGGTGCACAAATTCGATATTGCGAAAACTACGCGTCGCAACAAAAAAAGGCTTGTGTCGTTTTGGTCCTGGGCCAAGGGCCCATTTAGGAAAATGATTAAAGCCCGGAATAATTAAATTGTTAATTATTTTTGTGTAATTAACTTTTTTAATATTGTATTTAAGGGCCTGGTTTCAATAAGAAAATTGCTCAGCATCATCCGAAAAACACTAAATCAACAAATTGCAGAACGATAGAAGGCACGCGAAGCATTTTACGGCTTTCTGAAAAGCCGCACAAATTCGACGGGTTTTTAAGTTTCGGTTTGCCATCGGAGCGCATCTCGGCCCGCGCGCCCCGTGGAGAGATAGTGCAACCAGCCTCTGCTGCTTCCCGCGATGACAGCGTACCTCTGCTGCGCTGTCATCGCGCGACGCAGCAGAGGCTGGTTGCGCTATCTCTCCACGGGGCGCGGTGCCGCCGGGGCTGAGATGCGCTCCGATAACAAACCGAAATTTAAAAACCCGTCGAATTTGTACGGTTTTTCAGAAAGCCGTAAAATGCTTCGCGTGCCTTCTATCGTTCTGCAATTTGTTGCTTTAGTGTTTTTCGATGATGCTGAGCAATGTTCTAATTGAAAACATGCCCTTAAAAGCGATATTAAAAACGGTAATTACGCGCAAATAATTATCAATCTAATTATCCCGGACTTTAATAATTTTCCTAAATAGGCCCCTGGCCCAGGACCAAAACGGCACAAGTCTCGTTTTGTTGCGACGCGTAGTTTTTGCAATATCAATTTGTCCACCCTGTATATACTGTAAACGACTTCATTTTCGCGGACTGAAATTTTCGCGAATCGGGCAAAAGCTGAACATTTGAAATTATTCGCGGGCTCTAATTTTCGCGAATCGAGCGTAGCTTCCGTAGCGTTCACATATTGCCCGAATTGTTCGCGGCACGTATTTTTCGCGAATTGGAGGCCATTCGCGAAATTCGCGAAAATTAGGTCCCCGCTAAAGTTTAGTCGTTTACAGAAGTTTTTTTCGTCAAAATTTAAAACTAGACCCTTTTAGCCTGCCCGATTAGAGATGGAACAACCAATATAATATATGGTATAGATATATGGGAGGTTTTATCTCAAATCGGTATATATATATATATATATATATATATATATATATATATATATATATATATATACGATACGTACTTTCTTTTTCACCACAAATACAAGTGGTGAACGGGAGGCCGGAAAAAAAGCTGCAGAAATGCAGCTTGACGAGGCTCCGGGCCCCCCATTGAGCAGCTACGACGGAGTACATATAATACAGTGGTCAAAAAAGAGAAAATCAAATGAGCAAATTGATTATTTGGCTGTTGGACAATTGCACAATATCTATGTTTTTAACAAAATATTCGTTCAGAATAGACGGTAAAGCATAACTATTTTTTTGTTTTTTTCCATAGCTGGTCCTGCATTTGGGAATTTGCCAGGGCTGGTGATTTCTCGATGAATAATAATCGCTTTTTTTTTCATTTAAATCAGACAGTTGAAGAATTATATTTCCGTGCTCTAACGCCCACATATTTATACGCCATCGTTTAAAAATAGTTATCCGCGACTCCAGCTAACTATAGGTGGCGCCACTCATTTTCCAAAATGGTGGCTATAGTGAGGGTCGGACCGCTATTGAGCCTGTCTAGAGTGCTGGCTTTGCTGAGCGACACAAACTATTTATGGTAATACGAGGAAGCTAGGGTGTTATGAGCGCGGGTCACCTCTTTACCCTGAAAACAAGAACGGTGTTTAGCGTAATATTTATGCGAGGATGCGCGTTTTAATTCTGGAGCGAAACCGAAACTAACCTCTATTTTGGATTTAATTTCTCGATATAGGTCTTAAAAACTTTATTTTGTGACATACATGTTCGATCCAGGCTGATATTTGTAGTTGTTGAAAAAATCAGTGCTGATATTTGTGCGTTCTCGCTCAGATAATTGTCATGGGAAATAATGAATTGCGGGCCTTTTATTGGGTGTTTTGGATATTTAGATGATTAATTGGTTTAACATTATTCCCAGCACAAGAATGAGAGAATAATTTCAATTTTTACAATATGTACTCAAAACGTATAAATTAATAAACGCTGTTCTCACTGCAACAACCCAAAGACGTTATCCCAGTCAGACAGCTGAAGTGTGTGTGTGTGTTTTTATAGCAACGCGTGACATATGGGACTTTATATTACAACCAGTGTTTGACTGTTTGTCTATCCTGATAACGATGTAAGAGTTTTTCGTATGCTAAAAAGAAAACAAAATTAACCTTTCTGGAAAGACTTTTATGGTTAAATGGCATATTTTCGTGATCTTGGCGTTAATTGGGGGCATACATTGCCGCGATTTGTATTAATAATAATAATATTAAAATTCAAATTATTTAATACTTAATTTTTCGAGCTTTAATATAGTTGGTTGCTTATGATTCAATTTCAAACGCGCGAACAAATATGACAATCAGAAGTGTACTAATTATCATCACTGGTGCCAATTGCAGCATTTTTAATTACCAAGTAATAGAATAAAAATAGTTTAAAATCAATGAAAACATTCTAGCTAATGTGAGAAATCCATGTATAATAATTGTGGGTAGAGTATATTTTGCTATCAAAGTCACGTTTTGACAATCGGCAAAACGTGCGAAGTCGCCGCCAATATCCTTCAAAAACCAAATCCCCAAAAGTAAAAAAATATATATATCTTTTTAATTATTAATTTTTTTCATAACATTTAGTTACTTTCATTTTTACGCTCCGTCGTTTTGCCAATCTCAGCCTTTCCAGTTCGAAAGAACGCCTACCTGCTTGCACGTCTGCTCACTGCAGCACGCTTCGTTGGCGTTGGAAGCCGGTGAAAGAGTAGTGAGTTTTAGTATTGCGTATACGAGCGAACGCAAGCCCTGTGTGTTTGCGTTAGCTTTGCGTGTTCCACACTGCGCGTGCGCGGAGCCCAGAATTGCGGTCTTGGATGGCGCATGGCGTTGAGGCGCACGCACAACGTGGGGCACGCAACTCGAACGCAAACGCACAGCGCTTTGGTTAGCTTCTATGCGCAATACTAAAACTCTCTAATGAGGTACAATTCCATGCCGGCTGCAGCCCTACGTTGGGACAGTGAAGAGTGTTGTTTGCATTCGGAAATGACATTTCGCGAACCATGATCGCGAGAAGTTCCGCCGTGCCCGCTGAGCAGGAGAATCGGGGGACCCTCACTAGAGCGCTTCCCGTTTCCGCCGCGGGAGGGCGAGCGTCGAGCTGGACACGCGATATTGGTGTATATTGATAATCTTGTATGATTTGAACAGTGAATGCGTATGATGTATGTAGGAAACGTTACCTACTATTCTTATCACTTTTTTTTCCAATAAGTGTATTATATATATGCAAGTTTGAGAAAGACGTATTACCCTAGATGAGGGTGCAGTAACATAAATGAGAATAAAATAAGGAACTGTACGAAACCTTTTATACGCTGGTTGGAAGGACGTGACAATGCTTATTTATAATTTCTAAGGCTTAGCCTAATTTAGAGCAGAGATATTTCGCGTGATTGGTCCCGAGCATGCGTCTTCGGAAAAAATGACTCCGAGAGTTTTTACGCTATTTACAAAATTCAATGTTTGAAGACCCGAAATTAAGAGGACTATAAAGTCGGTTACTTTAACCGCATGGGCGAAACATTAAGGCTTTTGTTTTTGAAGTATTTATATTCAGGCAATTGGACTCGAACCATACTTTTAACTTCTACGCTTCGTAACTCGAGAACAAAAAATCTGGAGAACATGCGGTTCGCGCCCTCCTTCATTTGAGAAATGCCCCCAAAAAAAAACATATTTTTTTTGTGAAAATTGAAAATTAGACCCTTTTAGCCTGCCCGTTTTGAGATGAAACCACCCATATATATATTCCGACATAATTTTTTCGGTGTCCATCAAAATCGGAATTGATGGATTAGATTTTTTTAAGTTATGCTTTATGCGGTTAAGTTATCTTAAAGTGGGCGGAGTTCTTCGTCATCCTACATAAAGACGCTTGGGGAAAACGACAGATCTTGTGTCGCAAATATTTTTCTCGGTTGGTATGCCCTCGTATGTTCTTCTTTCTCGACGTAACAAGAACCATTTGTACGAAAACACATCGTGCATGGTTCTTCGGTATATGCATTCGCCACTCCAGCGCCCTATAAGGGTGCGCCACCATCGGGCGGATATGGCGGTCTAAAACCGGTCGTGCCGTGCCACCTACCAGCTCAACGCACGACACTCGGATTTCAGCGTTTAAGCATTGGACTCAAACGGGTTTGCACCGATTTTTATTCACCTCGTTTCAAACCCGCGGCGATGTGTTGGCGTGAGCGAGCTTCCCGAGGTTTGACCTTCTTCGGGGAAGCGATGGAAGGACTACCTACTGCCTACCGATGAACGTTGATAAACGCACGACGTCTGGTTCGCGCTACTGCGTAGGTTGCGCTCAGAGCGACATGGACAACACGCTGATACGACATTAAGGGCAGAGTCGCCGGGGTATACGCTTCCATCGCGCCCACCGCCGACGACACGCCATCACGGAAGTCATAAGCGACGAGCAGATATCGCGGAATCTTCCGTCCAGTTCAGTGTTTTTTCCGCCTGGTGCCGTCCGTTTTGCTAGAGTAGCGAATAGTGTCCCGTGGAAGAATCCCGATTCGTGCGGTACAGAATAAACGTCCATCTTAAAGTAACTATAATGTTTCTGCTCTTCCTTCGCGATTCGTTCTTTTGCGTTCTAGTCGGCGAATACCGCAATTTCATTGGGTCTGGTGCGATAATGAGATGCTCAAGATTCGTCACGCCGATAGCTTCATACTCAAAGGAACCTTGAGTTGTGGACAGCCGCGCACCACGCCCGTAAAGCTGCTTCTCCGCGTGCTTAGGTGTGTTCTGAGAAGCAAGCTTTACAAAATCTCGAATTACAGGAAAAAAAGAAAAAGGCAGCGAACTTTATCTTTAAAGTCGCATAATGCATGAACTGTATTTTGGGGCATTGATTAGGAAATTGGCGTGTCATGTGACATATTTTCCCGCTAAATTTAGCGGGGAAACTAAATGGGTGTGTAAGTCAAGTGACGTCATTTTTTCCCGGGTCAATCTACGCCAAAGGAGACGCGACAATTTTTTCGTGTCTGGGATATGTACTAAAATATTTTTTTTTTTTTTGATAAAGAAGCCTGTGAACTCCAAAAGGTCTACTTTACGAAAAAAAATATTTTTGCCGATTTGCTTTAAATTTCTGGAATTTGCATAAAACTCATATAGTTACGGAAAATATCGTGAAAAACGTGTTGCGTACCACACAAATTTAAGTGGGCGCCTAATTACTTAATAATATTCCCTATCTTACACAAAACTACAAACATTGAAAGACGCCATTTTGGGTCCAAATAGGAGCTCCAAAAGAAGATACTTTATGATATTCCTTGTTTCTTTCAGTGAACTTGAGTTTGGGTGTTAGCTAGAATATGTTTAATTCGAAAGCATTAACTCTCACATGGAGCGAGGCCGGCGTTGTCTGTAACCGTATGTAGCAGAAAAACGGCCCCTAAATTTCCATTCCCAACAAAACACAAAGAAAAGCGCAGCAACGCAGATGCCTCGTCACGGAAGTCAGTAGGTGTACTCAAGGTCAAAGCGGAAGCGCTTCAGAAATCAGACACAAAGAAAAGCAGAGCGACGCAATGCTTTGTCACGAAAGCCGTCAGTGAGGCCGGCGGGGTTCACCGCGCCTGCGCAGTCGGGGAGCGTGATGTCACCGCCGGAGCACCGTGTGGGAAAGGAAAACGTGGCGCGCTGCTTGTAGGAATGCGCTGCGTGCAGGAATGCTTTTGGATTCCTACGCGTAAGCAGTCTCAAGTAGGGATGCCGCGAACCACCCTAGGTTCGAATTCGAAAGGTTTCGATATTTTCGAACCGAACTGAGGTTCGAATTCAAAAGATTTCGATATTTCGACCGTACGGAGGTTCGAATTTGAAAAATTCGCAACTTTCAAAAACCGTGGAGGTTCGAATTCGAAAAGTTCGAAGCTTTCACGATTTCTTAAAGTTCGGGTTCAATTATTTCGAACTTATTTTTTACTTGAGGTTCGAGAAATTCGTTGATTTCGAACTTTCCTAACTTGAAATTCGAGAGATTCGAATGTTTCGAATTTCTTTAGATCTGAAATTCGAAAACTTTGAACGTTTCGAATTCTTATAGACATAAACTTCCATAAATTCGAAGATTTCGAATTTCTTTCTACATAAAGTTCGAAGGTTTCGATTCTCTTTTAGGGCTAAATTCGAGGAAAAAAAAAACTTTGAAGGTTTCGAATTTCTTTCAAGTCCAAGTGCGCAAAGTTCGAAGTCCGGTTTTCATGTTCCGCCACAGTTTCAGTTTCAAATAACGTTTTCACGCCTCACTGGTTTTCACGAAATCAGGTTTAGAAAAGTTCGGGTGTGATATTTAGACTGCGCGAAGTTGATTAGGCAATTAAATGAGACGACGAGTGTCCCGGATGTGCTGAAATATTTGCCAGTGCAGAGTGACGCGTGACCATAGATCCGTAATCGTGAACGCCAGCCCGGGGGGGGGGGGGGGGGGGGGGGGGCATTAATGTGCATTACGAAGTAGTGATCACACGAACGCACTGTTTAACGATACTCATCCAGTTCGAAACGGCCAGGGGCAGGCAGGTGGTTGAGGCTCAGAAAAACCTTGAAGCGATCTGTCAAACTGCCTCCCTACCCCCTTGCACGCTGGTAGTAATCCGTTCGAACGCCGCCCGAGTGACGCTGGCATACAGTCAGTTTAGTTTGTACATGATGCAAAATCCTGAGACTGGGAATAAAATTTGAAAGAAAAAGTGTAAGAAGACAGAAAAATAAAGGACAGGACAACGCCTCAAACTCAGCTCAGCTGAAAACTCAGCTCAGGATAACGTCTCAAACTCAATTCAGCTAAGTTTGAGACGTTGTCCTGTCCCCTTCTTTATTTCTTCTTACACTATTTCTTTTAAATTTTATTTCCAGTCTCAGGATTTTGCATCATGATCAACATACACCAGCTCGCCTGCACCTTGACAATTATTTAGTTTGTAATTGCTTTGGAGGTTTATTTTCCGGGACGGAAGAAACGCCGAGCAAAGAGCACAGAAGCCGAAACAACTTGAGGTCGAGGCGCATTCTACCATACCAGTGGCGTCGGAAGAGACAAAACGGGGGGGGGGGGGGGGGGGGGGGGGGGGGGGGGTCTCCAGTCTTTTTCTCCCCCTTCCAGATATTTCGGACTGTTAAAGTAAACAATGCGGGGAAAGAGGGCATGGTCGAGCTTATTTTAATCTGAAATTATTTATGCATATGTATAGCTACTGTCGCTCTTCACTGCATAAAAGATCGCGTGGATGGTCATTGTTAGAAACTCGTTGTCAGAAGGCACTACTCGTCACATGCTCGGTGGTTCGGAAGTTCAAAGCTATGTCTTTTCGACCTAATAACTGTGCCATTGGTAAAAAAAATAATAAATAAATAAACATAACAATAAATGCAAAAATGAAAGGCTGGAGAGAAAAAAAAAACTATCAAGAACCTGCCGGAAGTAGTGTATTCTGGCATATTCAGAGGCCCAGAACTACGAAACAAGTTTCTCCTACCAAAATGTGTACAGGCTAAAAGAAACGCGCCCCTGAAAACGTGAAATCAAAAAAATTAAAAATGAACTTTTTTTTTTATGACGTGCTGAACTGGAAAATTTTAGAAATCTTCCCCCCTGAGTTAATTTATTCCTCAACAGTGAAAAAAAAAAACAATAAATAGATTATTTTGTATTCTGCAGATCGTAATGATATGTACTGTCTGCGGTGTTAACCTAAATGCGATACCTCAAACAATCTAGACGAAAAAAATTACCAAGTTTAGGGCATAAATTGCCCGTAGATAGATGTTTGGATATTTCTTCGAAACTTGTCTTGAACAATAATAATCATATCTTAAAACGACACTTACCTAGGCTATACATAGATAAGTCTTAAAAAGTTTAACATCTCTACCATAAATAGGTTCGGCTATAGCGCGCTTCAAATATGGCACAAACGGCAATTGTCAAAAACCCGTCGTCGTTCCTCGCTCCTTCGGAAATCTATTTCTTTAAAACCAAGCATGCCAGATGATTGAAATAAACTGCATTATCTTTCGCAAGGAATGCGGCACCGTATGTAAAAATGCGAGAAAAAAAATTACGAATGTACCTCACTGCTTGAATCCAAATGAAACCGCCCGCCGGTCTTTCGAAGTTCGACGAACTTCGAACTTTTACGCTAAAAGGTCGAAGTTCGTCGAACTTTTGACTTTTCAGGAATCGGAAGTTCGACAATTTTCGAATTATTTAGATTAATAAGGTCGAAAGTTCGAAAATTATCGAATTCCTTAGCGTAGGAAGTTCAAAAGTTCGAAAAGCTTCGAACTTTTTAGTGCAAGAAGTTCGAAAGTTCGAAAATCATCGATTATTTTACTCTATCAAGTTCAAAAGTTCGACAATCATAGAATTTTGCAGCGTAATAAGTTCGAAATCTCGAAAAGCGTCGAACTTCTTAGCTCTACAAGTTCGAAAATTCGACTCCCGTCGAATTTCTCGATATAGAAAGGTCGAACATTCGAAATCTTTCGAACCTTTCGAACCGCTTGATTCGATCATCGACCCTTCGGTTCGAAAAAATTTCGCGGCATCCCTAGTTCAAGTGTTTCTGCCGAATTTTATTTTCGTTTTTTCTCATAAAACTGATAATTGAATTTCATGCGTTAAATTTTCAGTCTCTTTTGGTTGCGTATGAATTAAATTACACAATGTCCAGTTTATGCAAAAACGGCCATATTGAGAGCCTGAAAAAGCAATGTGGGGAACGGTGCCCGGAACCGTAGAAATAACCAAACGTTAAATCCACCTCCATCCGTTTAACATATAAAAAAATTCGAATACTTTTTGTTGTTCATGAAAAATTATTTTTTTTAAAAATGAGCCTTTCCGACCATGCCTCCAGGTGCCCGCCTCGTTTGCGAAGCACGCCTGCGTTGGCCAGCGAGGCGTCAACGATGTGAGACGCCGCCGCATCGTCTTCAACGCTCTCCTGAAAACACGTTTTATTCACTTGATGTGGACGTTATCCTGACCTCCACGCATCCGTATCCTCTTTGCGTTACGTAGTGATTCTGGCGTCTTAATTCCACTCTACTGCCCAGGTAGCTGCCGACGAGCGCAGGACTGCATCGACTGCCTCCCGAGTTTGGGAATGCATACTGAGCGTCGGCCTCGTTGTCGTATGCCCAGTCTCCAGATATAAAAACAATTCAGACCGGATAGTTCTTCACCAATGTGCGCAATCTTGAAATCGGGAGTAGAAACGTGAAAACTTACCGATAAACATCTAAGAAACTATTACTTTTCGAAAAATGTGTAAGTTGGTCAAGCCTCTTATAAGTTGGCGTCAATACTCCTATTGCAACACGAGCCCTGAAACTGTTAATTATAATGTTGATCAACAATATGTTTAACAAACAGACATACCACGAAGGTCATTACCTCATATAAAGTACGCCGAGACTGGCACTCAGATTGCGGAGGTGGCACCCGTGTAACTCCCACGTCTTATCACACTTCCTCTCAAAATACTAGTGAGTTCAGAATTCGATACATGTTCTGTAAGCCTCCAGTGTATTACGGAGTCTAAAATTCTGCACATGTACGGAACCTCAGGAGTGTGAGGCGTCCGCCGCAAAGAGTGCAATGCTTCTTCCATCATTACACAGCTTTTGGTAGCACTACATTTCTATCAAAATACATTTAAGTTCAATGGAGAAGCAACATTGCCGTTATCATTCCTCATCAGTGAAGATCTATCTGGTTTGATTAGTTTTTATATCTGGATATAGGACTGACGAGGTCGACGCGCAGTACGCATTTCCAAACTCGGGAAGCAGACGATGCAGGCTTGCGTTCGTCGGCAATTACCTGGACAGAAGTAGAGTAAAATTCAGACTTCAGTAGCATTACGTATCTTAAAGAGGATACGGACGCGTAAAAGTCAGGATAACATCCACTTCGACTCAATAAAACGTGTTTTCAGCAGAGCGTTGAAGACCTTGCGGCGGCATCTCGCACATTTGACGCCTCGCTGGCGAACGCCGCCTTGCGTCGCCTACGTGGCGGGCGCCTGGAGGCATGGTTGGAGAGGCTCACCTTTAACAGAATAATTTCTCATCAACAACAAAAAGTACTTTTCAAATTTTTTATATGTTCAACGAATGAGGTAGATTGAACTTTTGGCTATTTCAAAAGTTCCGGGCACCGTTGCACACACTGCCTTTTTTGGCTCTCAATATGGCCTTTTCTGCATAAACTGTAGATTTTGTCATTTCATCAAAAAGAAACCAAATGAGACTTTGGAAATTCAACACAAAATTTGATAATCGGTTTTATGTGAACAAACGAAAAAAAAATATTGTAGCTAACACCCAAACTCAGGTTGACTAAAAAAAATTAATAAATCTAATGAATTCTCTTCTTTTGGGGGCTCCTATTTGGACCCCAAATGACGTCTTTCAATGTTTGTATTTTACTGTTTGATAGGGCATATTATTAAGTAATTAGGCGTTCACCTAAATTTGTTTTACACGCAGCCGTTTCTTTTTTACAATGTTTTTTTTTCTTAACTGGGTGGGTTTTATGCAAATTCCAGAAATTAAAGCATAATATCAGGAAAATTAATTTTTTTTTTTTTTTTTCACAAAAAAAAATATTTTTCTTAGTGTTCAGAGGCGTCTTTACCCAAATAAATTTTTTTCGTAGATATCCTAGACACGAAGATATTGCCGCGTCTGCTTTGGCATGGGATGACCCCCCTCCCGCCGCCCCCCGGCCCCCTAAATTTGGAGGGGAAACTGGATTGGTGTCAGGGTGGCCAGATGCGGCCGAGCGAATAAGCAAATAGGCGTCCCCAAACAAGCCCAAAAAAAGCGGCGTGACCTTCGTGAAGAAGCCCAAAACAAGCGTAAGTTCAATAAATGTACGCATTCTTGAAAACAGTTTATTAATAATAAAATGAGAAAGAGAACTGACTCAAATACAAAGGCGAACTCGCTCAAATACGAAGTCAGCATGCCATGCTACTATCAACCGGATAGTGGCATGGCACGCTGAGTAGCATGCAAGCTTGTGCTCCAGTTCTGGTATCGTTCTTTGAGGCGACGACTTGGTGAAGCCCATGGTAGTCAAACGTGCACTGGAAAGTGGCCGAGAGTTCCTCACGGGTTTTTCCGTTGCCATGTGCTGAACGAGGTCGGCATGATGAGCGCGGATCTCGCACTTGCACGCTGCTTCGACCACTTCGAAGCCATTTGGCGCAAAATACAATGGCAACTAGACACGACGACCGCGACTGCCGACTGGCAAGATGGGCAAGGCCAACGGGCAAGGCGCGAAAACATTTATGAATGGATAGTAATTGTTTTGTACTTTGTGACGGACGGTAGCTTGCGCCACCTAACCGCGGCGCCAAACGGCCATGCTGTTTTTCGCATTTTTGACGACAAACGCGCTGTCAATGAGCATGACGAGCAATAAAATAACAATATTTACGGGAAAAACGCGAATAAGCCCAAAAAACGCGACAAGCGACTGGAAAAATCTACAAGCGACTCGGTGAAAAAAGAAGCCCAAATCCGCTTATAATAAGCGGAACTGGCCACCCTGATTGGTGTTTAGGTCACAAGGCGTGAATTTTCACGATATATTTAGCGGGTAACTGAATTGGTGTGTAGGTCACGTGACGTCAATTTCCCGCTACATTTAGCGGGGGAACTGAGTTGACGCATAAGTCACGTGCTGTCAATTTCCCCAACGTGTATAGGTAATTTGACGTCAGGTGTCGTCAGGTGACACCACTTTCCTCGCTAAATTTAGAGGAAAACGCACGGAGCGACGAACGGACGGACGGACA
This sequence comes from Ixodes persulcatus, assembly GCA_013358835.2. NCBI lineage: Eukaryota > Metazoa > Arthropoda > Arachnida > Ixodida > Ixodidae > Ixodes > Ixodes persulcatus. The sequence goes on from JABSTQ010011517.1 coordinate 786,727, forward strand.
AATTTTGCGAGTGGGGTTAGCGTTGAAAGCATTTCATGGTTTAAAAAAAAAAGGCTATGCAGCTGCGCTGTGGAGTTTGAATAGGGGAATGCCGGGGCTTTATTGAATATAATACCTGGTTGCGGAGATACGACGTGCTGAAGCCAGTCCCATTGATAGGAGCTATTCCCGAGGGTATGATTCGACGAACATTTTAGGCAATAACGCTTGAGAATCCAAAGGAGCACCGTTTAGATTGCTTGAGAAGGGGAGTTAGAGATCTCCGAGTTCCGCTTTTCGTAGCAGTAACTCAATCCGCGCGCTCTAAGCGTCCTATTAATCACCCGGTCAAAGATCACGACCCGCTGATGGCCGCTGATGTGACGTTAGTGCGAGCCATGTATAGTGCGAGGCTGTTTAATTTCCATGACCGGAAGAGGGAGCTCCGTCCGTTCGTTGATGTGCTTCACTAGTTCATCTTAGACCCTCAACAGTGTAGAGAAACTGTCGCTAATATACGGATATAATTCACCTTGTAACTTGCTTTTCATATAAAGATGCACGCGACGATACAACGTTACCACACAAAGTAATATGCGGTAACTTCCTTGACGGAGGCCTTCAAATAAACCACCCACAAAAAAAAAAATGACTCGCTTGAGGTTGCCGAGCAAGAGGATACTCTGTTTATTCTTCTTAAAGCTATGCTGCAACAGCCACACAAACACACACACACACACACACAGACACAAACACACACAAAATAATAAAAAAGAAATAAGAGGAACGACCACCACAACACGGGAAAATAAAAATATAAATAAAAAGAAGATAGCAACAGAACGTATCATCTCGTTTTCCTGTTCTCGCTGCAAGCCGGCGATCAGGCATCTCAGCCGCACGCCTACACCAGAGAAACGCAAGAGCAAAACGGGCAAAAATGACCATCGTGCAAAAACAGAAAAAAAAAAAAAAAAGAAGAAACGTACCGCTTTAGAGGAAGAAATCACGTACACAAAGAGGAGAGCGCAACGGGGAAAAGGAAACAGATCGTGAACGAGTGGTTGAATTCCGGATAGCCCTTTCTTCTCTCGTCAGATCTCCTCGATGCGCGGTGCACGGTGTGTTACTGCCTCCAGGACCGCCGCTTCCGGAACCTCTGCACCGGAGAGGAAAGCAGGCGCCGTGCGGTCGATCTGTGGCACGGCCAACAACAAAGGAGGACGTGTGTGGGGAGGGGGGGTGTCGCGCTTTGACCGCCTCCCGCACCTTCCTCTTTCTTGCTGCAAGAGGAGCTGCTTATCTTTCAAAGAACGCGCTCGGCCCTGATTAGAGTCCCGACTGCGTGTGTGTTCCTCCAGCAGCTTGCGGGGGGTCCATCAGGAACGTTGCTCTCCATCCATCGTCGCTACGACTTTTCTCCGTCGAGATCGTTGATGACATCAGGGAACCGACTAGGCAGCCCATAACCTTGAAAGCGAGGGCAGCCTCATTCTCGTTGCCCGTAAGCTTCCGGATAACCAGTGGCGAGAAGATGGAGCTACCTGTGAGATTTGTCTAGCTTGTATTCCAAGGAGCTCGCTGCTTACACAACGCATGCGTGTGGGCCGGATTTTTTAAAGTCATCAGCCTCGATCGAGCGCGTGGCGCAGATCGGACACGTGGGGCTGCTTCAGCGTGCAGCTGAGACTGCTGTTCGCTGATTGGAGACGAGCACCAGCATTCGGCCACGTCAGCCAGGGACTACGTCATGAACACAAACAATCGGTATTGTTGTAGTTCCTATGAGTGTAGTTCTCAACTTAGCCACTAGAGGGGCGGGATGGTTCTCCTCTTCAATAGACTACAACTGTGATGTTTCTTAGTACAGTCTTAGCCAAAGCTACTATAGTTGGCTAAAGTCAACTATAGCAACGTTAATATAGTTGGCAAAGGCCAACTATAGTAACGTTGTTTTCCCCAAAAAAAGTTGTCCAGGTTTTTTTTTTCATTTTGTTTTGATTGTAATGTATAATGTATATTGCATTACAATCGTATTATTGTGTGTTTTGTTTTTTTCTTGAGGGCTAGGTGTGCCCGCTACAATACTTCGGCGCTGCACGTAATTTCTGTAAATATCGTCCTTCAAAACGCAAGCAGAGGCTACCAATAACTGCACCTCAGCAGCGTCAGTGGGCTCAAAGCCTGTTTCCGCGCGAGTTTAGCTAGTCAATTCCGTTGTTCCCTACTATAGTACTATACGTATGCTAACATAAAAGTGTATAAGTGTGCTCGCGATCGCTGGAGGCTTGGAACGTATCTCCTGTTCCTAGATTGGCCGGCATTGAGCTTGCACAGCCAATCTGCGCCATTTCGACCTGCCTCACTGCGCCAATGAATCAACTGTCAACACCCACATGGCAACGAGCGAAACCATCGTGAAAACGGAGTTCTGCATTCAACCGAAAGCGCTGATTCCACCACAGTTTTGTCGATGCCAATTCTATGCACAGAACAAAACTAAGGAAAAAAATAGGAAAACAAATCGGCATGCGGTCGAAAGACGATGCAAAACTTAGAGCGCGACCGCGAAACTGCCTATTGCAGTCACACTAACCTACAGTATACGTTTCGCATGGCGCTGAAGCTCCTTACGTTACCGCCGACAAGTGTGTCGGAAAATAGCGCTTCAGATAATTTCAGCAGATTCACATGACCCTAGAAAACCAATACCGGCGGCTGCAATTGTCCTCATGCGTGCGAATTAGATTTCGATCTCGGTGGAAACGTTCCTCTGGGGCGGCGTTTGAGGACAAACTCCGAGCATGTATATAGTTGATCGGGCGTGTAAGCCAATGTTCTTAGTGTCGGGATTGAGATGCTTTGCATGCTCTCGCTCGCTCCTAAAGTACTTTTTTTCCGGAACAACGCGCGATCCAGAAGGAGGAAGAAATAAAGCAGGCCCGACATGAGTACCTCATAACGCGTGGCATTCGATATGCACACACACACACGCACGCACACACTCGTATGCACTTCTCAGTTACACGCAGCAATGCAGCGAGAAGACCGAAAGCCAACTGGTTGCACAAAGAATAGGCTATTACGAGAGGAAGAGGAGAGTCCACGCACTGGCTCACGCGCCGCGAGGGGGAAGGGGAAGGAGGGTCATTATTCGAGCGTATACTTAGGCTCCATTCACACTCTCTTCTCTTTCGCGGTACCTTGGCCGCAGCATTCCTCGCTGGCAGCTGGAAAAGTGCTCGCAATGGCGCCGCACGCCGCCTCCGCGGCTGCTCCTGCTCTTCCGCAAATAATTTCACGGTCAGTGCTCCTCGGGCCAAGCTAATAGACCCTTTTCAAGATGTGCGCGCCCACCAGTAGCTCCTCCGAGGTAATCTGGCCATGCACACTCATGCATTGGACGCGAGTGCTGCCTCGGCGTTCGGCGCCCGCTCGGATCCAAATTCTATTCGACACGAGGACTGCGTCAGCGCTCGGCCCGAACTCGGATCCAATGATACGCTTTGCGAAGGAGGCGATGCTTAAAATATGGCGGCCGCCAGGGTTGCCCGATGTACTTCTGGAAAGGGTACGTCTAAGCCGACCAGGAACCGATGGTCGGAGGCGGACGTATAGACAACTCCACCGCGCCATTTGACGGGGGCGAAGCTATACTCTCGTTGCGCAATCGCTGTCTCATCTTGAAAGTTTGCTCGTCACGTTAGGGGATTTGTGGAACCGGTATCGGTAGCTCGCGGCGCCCCTTCGAGGGATGCATTGAAGCGCGCGACCGGAGCGTTCACGGGCCTTTGAAAACGAGTCGCTAGAACCTCCTATTTCCTGAGAGCGTTTCAGAAATCCATATTTCTGGGTACTAAGGGATTAACCATTTTTGAGTGCCCGACAATGACCGGGCCCGGGCTCAAGACGGTGACAGGATAGATATGGTAGTAAAACACTTAATGAAAGATATTACTAGTAAACATCCCTTACTTTTTTTAAAAGGATGAAAAGTTGGGCGAGTTGGTGCGATAACACGATGGAAAGACAGCGCAAAAAGACAACGGGCGAAAAACAGGCACTACAAGACACAACGCTGCGTCCTGTCAGTTCCTGTTTTTTCTCCGTTGTCTTTTCACGCTGTCTATCTATTACCTCTCGCTTTTTCGAAATAAAAGTGAGGCGTTGTCTTGTTTGCTGAACAACCGTGTGGTGGTCAGTGCGGTGCTAGGAACAGTGCCCGGTTAGGTGTCCCGAGTTTAAACGGAAGGGCATTTCCCCCGGGGCCCCCAGCACCCCGCTGTGCTAGGGCTGTTGCAATAACATTATAAAAAGACCATAATATGATCTTGCGCCGGAATAACTTTTCGTTCTTCTGGTATATCAAAAGTGTAATAAAACGAGCATTTAAACACAAATAAAAGTCAAGAAAGTGAAGTATGTTTGATATTTAAAGATTATTCATAAAAGTTTGAAGATATATAGAAGGGCGAGCCAGTTTGTGTCTCAAATTTTTGAAAAACCGGAGAAGGTGGACTGAAAAGGAGGAGAAACACAGAAGGTATTAATTGAGACATTTTGTGTTTGTCCCCTTTTTTGTGTTAGTCCCCTTTTCAGTGCTCGTCTCCGAATTAAAAAAAAAAAAAAAAAAACTCTGATTCCTAAAAGATTTAGCCATAGAGCACCCACACGAACTTCTGTCAGCCCGTATTAGCCTGAACGAGCTATCGCCGAGGAGAAACGCCGAGTTGTGAACGGGTGTTCGGAAGGTCAAAACACACAAGGACCACGCCCCTCGGTCATGGTCGAAGCTAAGGTCACCCAGAAAGTCGAAAACTCCGCCGTCACGGGCGTCGTTTTGCGATCCCGTAAGCAAGAGAGGCGGACCGGTCCATCAACAGAGGGCATGCTGCGTCTGGCCTGGGCACGCACTGTTCAGGAGACTGTCAATCGGGGAGCGCCGAAGAACTTTACTTCCGCGATCCATGCGAGCCGCGGGCGAAACCAGCAGCCGACATCGGCCCTAATGACAAAGCAGGCGGCGTTAAAAAGCCGGCCCGTGTCACGGCCGTGGAGGCCGCGCGCGGATACGTCCGGACGGACGACCGAACGGGATTCGAGGGCAGGTACCAATTTGGAACTCTCATGCGGGCCTCCGCTCGCGGACCCGCGCGCGCTCCGCAAGCCTCGCGTGCGCACAGGTCCCCAGCTCGGACGTGGAGCCTGTAAACGAAAATAGAGAGCGACAACGGACCCGGAAAAACAGCAGCAACGGCACGGTGCAGCCCTCTCGGGATATTTGAGGGTGCGTCGTTGTTTAGGGGGCCCCGTTAGATCCGACGGAGGAGCGTGTGGTCCACCGTCCGCACGGAGATGGCGAGGAATGCGCTGATGGACAGCGGCCGCTCGCCTCCCTCCGCTCGGATGATCTGACGAGTGCCACCAAAACTCGTTCTTCTCGACCGGTGGCTTTTACAATACTCTCTCTCTATTATCTGTTGTTGTTGTTTCGGCCTGCAGACAAATCGAGAACGACCTTGCGCGTTTCTGCTCCGCGGAGCACGAACATCGTGGCGTTGGCAAAGGCCTTCGTCGTCGTTGGAGTGTTGCTCTGGAGACCTTATCGGGGTTTGCATTTCCGCGTGGGTATACAAGGCCTGCTATGACTTCACATGGGCCGCCAATGTAAAGGACCTTGCAGCTGCTGCGTTCGTACTTACCTTCTGCTGCATATACGTGCCCCAAATAATTTGTTTTTGTTTTTGTTTTTTCTCGGCAAGAACAGGAATTAACAAGTAGGAACGGTCCGATGACGTCACGTGCAAGCCACGTATTCAGCAGAACACGTGAACGTATACGTTGAAAGAGCACGCTGATGCGTACGTGTTCATGCATTCGAAATTATTATTTATACATACTATACCAGGCGGCCAGGGGCAGCGAAGGTAGGAAAAAAACAGTAATGAAAATTCGCACAAAAATAAATTACGAAGGTGCGCTATCAGTGTACCCGTAATTGCTGCACAACGCAACATTTTCTAAAAATAGACAATAACTGCATAAACGGTGGGAAGAACACGTCAATGACATTTTCTATAGAAGTAAAAAACAACGCATGACATTATAGGAGCGAAAAACAGGAGCAAGTACGACATATTAAATTTGAATAAACCTGAAATCTCAAAATTCTGTCAACTCATTAATAGTAATAAAACGAGGAGACGCAATTTGAAGAGACCATTATTCCAGAGAGTGGCTTGCATATCGTGAACAGTACGTGAAAAAGGGAGTATTTAATCTGTTCAGCGTATTATTAATGCGAAAGCCTTATTTGTCCCATGGAGCACGGTGTAAGATAATACTCTTCAGGTGAGGACAGCGCGCTCCTCGCGCAGTGCAGATAAAGATCACTTTTCACTCTCTCCCTTTCTCTCTCTCACTATGGTTTCAAGCCGCGCCGGCAAATGACTCGTCCACCCATGGGCACGTAGAGTGCCTTCATACACACGCGCGCAGGCACCCTATGGGCACGGCAAAGACGGCTCGTGCCGCCTCATGCTCCACACGCGCAGAGCTCCAGTGAGGTTGTCGCTCGTGCAGAGAGACCACGGTGTAGCGGGGTGTCATGGCAACGAGATAATTTTTTTCGCTCTCACACAGTTTCGCCGTTTGGCCGCCGGCGACACAGTCAGCCGCGGGCACGGTGGCCGCGGAATAATGCAGCCTTTCGGATGCCCGTGGAACGAACACTATCTGATTCCTCGCGCCGCGCGTTCAGCCCCGCCGTGTCCTCACCTAAAGAGTGTATCTTACACCGTGCCCATGGAGCGAAGCCGGCGTTATCTGTAACCGCGAAAAACGGCACCTAAATTCCATCTGTAGCAGCGAAAAACGGAAGCAAAATTCTCATTGGCTGCGACGCGTCATGTGGCTCCATAGCAACGGCGTCATCATTGCTAAGGCGCTACGAACTTCTGGAGGCGCAGGTCAAAGAGAAAAAAAAAACGCCGAAAAATTTTTCGGTGGGGTTCATAAACAAACTAAACAAATGTGAACAAAGTAAATTAATGGCTTTGAAAATAAAATTTTGTACATGTCGGTTTTGGTGGGAATCGAAACCCGGCCATCGGGGTGCGAGACGCGCACGCTTCCCCGACGCCATAAATATATATATATATATATATATATATATATATATATATATATATATATATATATAACTGGTAAGAAAAAACCCTTGGTGGAAACAGCAACAACCGACGGTTTAATCTTCGACGTTTCGGCCGGACTCCGGCCGAAACGTCGAAGATAAAAACCGTCCGTTGTTGCTGTTTCCACCAAGGGTTTTTTCTTACCAGTTATATACCCACGCCTTCGGCCTCCCGCCACCATGCCCGTTGTATGTATATATATATATATATATATATATATATATATATATATATATATATATATATATATATATACCCGGACCAATATTGCACAATCTAACGTAAAAACACCCATCAGTTTTTTTGTTTGTTTGTTGTTGTTTTGTTTTTTCAAAAGAAATTTATAAGGTTGGCTTCCATCACTGCCACTGATGGGAGCCGATTCCAGATTTTACCAGACCTGCTGTTGTGTCGCAATAAATATTTGGCTGGAAGCAAAGCATCCTTGGTAGATATATCGAGTTTTATTCGTTCCAACTCAAAACCTTGACCCAAAACAAAAAACGGCACTTTGCAAGTTTTTTTTTTTTTTTTTCAGGCATAAAGGACATGGAAAGAAAACAATCGTATTCGGTGACAGGTTAAGAGTTGAGGGGAAGCACCTCCCACCCCTTTCCACTTTAGCAGAGTGAACAGTGGAGAGGAAGTCGCCTTCTCTCCGGCCTTCGCTCCACTGAAGTGGAAAGAGGTGGGAGTAGTTTCCACCGAACTCTTAACCTGTCACCGACTATATATCCAAATATGCTCAACGAAAAACATTTCTGGTAAGACAAAAAAAAAAAAAAGAAGTAAATGTTTCTATAAGAATTTGACTGTATCAGTGATTCTTTGGCGGGTGTGCAAACACTGTTAAGAATGGAACCTTCGGCAACCTTTTCCGAGTTTCAACGTTGCGGAAACGAGTCCCGAAACGAGTCCCGACGTGTCAGGACTGCCGGCCACCTGTCGAAGCCTGCCCAAAACGTGTCTCAACGCGTCCGTGACGTCAACGGGACGTGTGTGTGTGTGCGTGTGGGTTCGTGCGCTCCGGAAGGGGAGAGAGGCCTGGCCTAACTGCGGAGAACCATGGCTATGACTCATTTCTGGCTACGACGCGGCGGACTTTTCTGCTACGCACTCGGCGGTCGCACCTGCTGCCCTGGCGGAGAGTGAGGGAGAAAACGGACCCTATATAAGGCGGGGCGTGAGACGGCTCCAGTTGTTCTCTCGGATTTGACGACTGTATCGCTACCATGTAATTAAACCGTTCGTTACGTTACCAATTCTCCCACCTCCACTGGACCCCTGGGTTCTTCACTTCGGGGAATGGTCGTCGTCACGAGCCAGGAAGCCTCCGGACGTGCGGCCTAAGCCCCGCCTCGAACAACTGGTTGGCAGCGGTTGGGATCGGACCATGCGACATCGTGCTACATCTGCGGGTGAGCGTTTGGACTTTGCTTTGAGATTCGCCAGGCTTCAGATTATGGGTAATTAATTTTGAACTGCTGGGAATCCTTAGTGTTTGACTCGTGCGCTAGGCTTTGGTACAACCTCGCGACAAGTTTTAGAACAAAGCCAAAGCTAGAGAGCAGCGATCATGGATCTAATGAGGTTACTGAGAACAGATTTACTCTGTTTATGTGAAGAATTGGGTGTGGAGGTGGAGCAAAAGATGAAGAAATCTGAGATCAGTAAAGCGATTTCAGAGAGCGCGGAAGCAGAGGAAATTAAAATTGCGTGGGAACTGCTTCAGAACGCTAAGAGTGAAGCTGCAGCAAGAGAGGAACGAGAGCAGGAGCAGGCTGCAGCGAGAGAGGAACGAGCGCAGGCTGCGGCGAGAGAGGAACAGGCTGCAGCGAAAGAGGAACGAGAACAGGAGCGGGCTGCAGCGACCGAAGAGCGAGCGCTGAAAAGGCTAGAGCTCGAAATTGAACAACAGCGATTAAACTCGCAGAACAGTAGAGTTGGGGCTCCGGTACGAGCAAGTGAGACCGAGTCGTATCAAATGAAGAAGCTCATGCAGCCGTTTAAAGTTGGGGAAGACGTGGGCCTATTCTTAGTTAACTTTGAGAGGACATGTGAGAAGTTGAGCTTCGCCCCAGAAACGTGGCCGCAACGGCTTTTGACTCTGTTGCCCTGTGAGGCTGCAGAGGTTGTCGCGCGCCTTAGTGCTCGAGACGCGGACGACTACGACAAGGTGAAGTCCAGCCTTTTGAAGCGGTACCGCCTTTCTGCCGAGGCGTTCCGTCAAAGGTTTAGAAACGCATCCAAAAAGAGCAGCGAGGGCTACTCGGAATTCGCGTACGGGCTTAAAACCAACCTGATAGAATGGTTGAAGAGCGAGGAAGTGTACGAAAGCCGAGACAAGGTAGTCGAGTGTGTGTGCCTCGAACAGTTCTTTCGTAGCATTCCGCAGTCAGTCAAGCTCTGGGTGCAGGATAGGGTGGGAGTCGACTCTGTCGAAAGGGCCGCTGAGCTAGCCGAAGAGTACGCAACTCGTAGAAAGCTGAGCGGAGAGGAAAGCGAACCCGGCCGGAGCGATCAGCGCAAGACCTTCCGACAGGGGAACGGCTCGCGAGAAAACGGGCCCGAGAAGCCCGAAGCAGGACAAAAGGTCCCAGAAAAGAGCGCAGAACACTCGAACGGAGACAAGGCGCGGAAAAGCCCAACAGGGCAGTTCGAGGCAAGGAAGCCGTTCCTGTGCTACAACTGTCAGGAGCCGGGACACACAGCGGCCAGATGTAAGAAACCGCGGGTGGTGTTCTCGTGCGTGACCGGTAGTGACGAGGACCTGAAGCTCCTTCGTCCCTATCTTCACGAGCTCCAGGTAAACGAAAAGCCGTGCAGGGTGCTTCGTGACAGTGCAGCGACGATGGACGTTGTTCATCCGTCGTATGTAACGCCAGCCGATTTTACTGGAAAGGTAGTTTGGATCAAGCAGCTGCTCGAAAAGCACAGTGTCTGTCTGCCTATGGCGACGGTAAGGATAACTGGCCCGTTCGGAGAGCTAGTGACAGAGGCGGCTGTCTCGCAAACAGTCCCGTTGGAGTATCCTTATTTGTTTTCTAACCGGTCAGATTTCCTGCTGCGCGAAAGGGGTCAACAACTGGGAGAAGGGCTAGTTCAGTCGTGTACGAGGTCCAAATCGCGTCAGGTCGCCCCTTTGTTGACGAGGGATCCAGAGCCAGAGGCAGCTGACGGGGAGCAAGGACTCCCAGAGTTGGAGGCAGAAAACCGGGATGAGAGGGACCGGGTTGTAGAACAGCCTGACCTCGTAGCACTAGGAAGCGTACGCCGTCCCAACGCGCCGGCGGAGGAAGAGGGGATCCGTGAAAGATCTCTCGTAGCTCCGGCGTCACGTAACTTTGGTCCTCTGCTACGAGTAGACAGAGTGTCTTTGACAGTCGAGCAGAAGAGCGACCCTAGTGTGTCAGGGTTTCGCTGTACAGCTCAGGAGATTGCTAGGACCAATGTGACGGGGAATGAAAGAGGCGGATTGCTTTATCGGCGCTATAAGGACCGCATTTTCACGTCTAGAAATCACGTGAAAATCGATCACTATATATGACTTCAGCGTAAGAAAAAGGAAAGGCAAATTTAACGGCAATGCCGATGGGTTGAGCAGATTTTTCTGACATCACGAAAAATAGTAGGGATGATCTCAGAGGTCTTCGTCATCCACGGGAATGAGGATCTAAGTGGGGGCACTTCGTTGAAACCCCAAAATGACCTCACAAATTGCGAAAAGTTTTTGTCTTTTGTCTTTTGTTCTTAGTGACCTCGTTGGAAAAATGAGTTTTCTTGGCGACAGGGGGTCTCGATACCCGGAATTGTACCAAATTTTGGTAATCCGTAATCCAGTCTGGCGGGTCTTTGGCGAATTCCGAGCGTTTGACTGCGGTGTGGCGTGGTGTTGTGGGGGACGTTTCCGCTGATGCCTCCGTTGAGAGGTTTGGGAGTTTGTTTGGTGCTTGCAGCGTCTTCTCAAGGCCTACTCCAAGCCCACCTCTTCAGGCCAGCGATTGTACCACCGGCCATTCGAGGTTTCCCTGGCCCCGGAGGGGCTGTTAAGAATGGAACCTTCGGCAACCTTTTCCGAGTTTCAACGCTGCGGAAACGAGTCCCGAAACGAGTCCCGACGTGTCAGGACTGCCGGCCACCTGTCGAAGCCTGCCCAAAACGTGTCTCAACGCGTCCGTGACGTCAACGGGACGTGTGTGTGTGTGCGTGTGGGTTCGTGCGCTCCGGAAGGGGAGAGAGGCCTGGCCTAACTGCGGAGAACCATGGCTATGACTCATTTCTGGCTACGACGCGGCGGACTTTTCTGCTACGCACTCGGCGGTCGCACCTGCTGCCCTGGCGGAGAGTGAGGGAGAAAACGGACCCTATATAAGGCGGGGCGTGAGACGGCTCCAGTTGTTCTCTCGGATTTGACGACTGTATCGCTACCATGTAATTAAACCGTTCGTTACGTTACCAATTCTCCCACCTCCACTGGACCCCTGGGTTCTTCACTTCGGGGAATGGTCGTCGTCACGAGCCAGGAAGCCTCCGGACGTGCGGCCTAAGCCCCGCCTCGAACAACACCCTTCTTGAAAATATATGCTGTTAGAAGACATGCAATCACGCCTCCTAAACCAAAGCAATCTTTGTAATCGTCGACGTTTAGTACGTTGATCAGAAACAACCACCTCAGACAATCTTAGCGAGACGCGCCCAAGGCGGCGGCGGCGGCACGCCGTTTGCCGAATCGGTTGGGAAGGCGTGAAAAACAACGTTCCGTGTACATATAAGGAACATCGTGTCGTTCGGAGGACGAAGAATACGACCGCGACAGGCGTCAAGACGAATGCGGGCGCAAGCCGGGGAGCGCAACGCTTGCCAAGTGCTTTAAGATGCACGGCCACACCTCCTCTATTACAGGCAAGGGCAGAAGGAATCTGTTTGTCCACTCGGTCGCCACTGCGAACACCTCTGGCCCCTTCTATCAACTTTTACTTTCATAAACGTCGTAAGGCGCCCGCGCGCATCCTCTTTTCGAGATTCGTTCTTGCTTAATGACGGCGAAGGTTACTGCCGCGAAAGCGAAAGTGGGAACGTTTCAAGTTCCGCCATCATCTCGTATGGTAATGGTGTTAATGCTGGCCGCGTCCTCGGATCATCGCGATAGATTACATACGTGCGTAGGACGACCCTGCCCTTTCGTGTCCGCCTCGGGTACCATCCTTATGGTAAGCGGGAAGCGACGCGGAACCACCGCCATCACCACGCGCATCTCGCTCGGCGAGACCGCGCTTATGACGCTTATGACATAACAACAAAGCCGACGCCGAGCGCGGGCGCCTTGTGCGGTGCAGTTTCGCATTGTTGTCGCACAAATGGCGGACGGACGTATGATAACGACTTGCTAACTGCATAAGGGTAAGTATGAGAAACTGTTTAATCGTCTTTTTTTTCCCCTTCTCGTTCTTGGAAGGAAATGGCAGGACGTTCGCGCAACGAGCAACACAAGCCATCCTTTCTTTTTCTTTTTTACAAGAATCTGGACATAAGGCAATTTGCACAAGGAGAGATAAATACGCTAAAAGTCAAGAGCATCGTAACATTATAGCAGCCGATTTCATACAGCTTCACTTCTGTTCGGCTGCATCTGGCGTATTAGACATCCGCTACAAGAAATACTTCTATAATCTGAAAGAAGTGCAACACTGAAGGCCATACTCGTTTGCACAACAACCATAAAAAAAGAGAAAAATATTCGACTCTTTGAGGAAAGGAAATAAATAATCTTGAATGCGGGGAGTTGGGAATATTTCTGGGTGTTTTTTTTTTTTTTTTTTATATAAAACGTTTGTGTTTCAAACGCAAACATTTTCGTTAATTTATCTGACAACTAAATCGCATAAGAACTACTTGAGACAGCGTATAAACTATACACGCTAACATTGTAGTTTTTTTTTCTTGAGTTGACAAGAAATGTAGCAATTTGCGTAAAAGTATAGCTGCATATAACCTCGAGCTTGACCTGTCCTGTCCTCCTTTGTCCTTTGTCTTTCGCGCTAATACTTTTATGGTGTTGAACCAACTAGGATGCCAACTTATTTCGTTGCTCAAGATGAAGCTGATAATTTTTTTTTCGTTTATTTGTCTCTCTTTCTTCTGCTATTTTCGTCCTATTGCAGAGAAGGGGCAAATTTTCCACGAATGAGAGAAGTAACTAAGTTGTCAGCTCTCAGACTTGAAATTATACAACAGATGCTAAGTACATGACAACTATTGTTCGGTTCGTTTGAGTTATGCAACCTCTAAAGAGGGTTCCAATATTATCATTTCTCCGTTGAATATATGGCGTAAAACACACCTAGAAACTAAAGTACTTACACCAAAGTACAAAGCTAAATGTTTAACTAACGAAAAAACGTAATATCGAGACATTAAAGTATAGTCAGAAAACAGTTCTTTAATTTGACATTAACGTTATGACTGTAAAATACATTCAAAGGAAGGTATAAACTGTAAAAAAAAAAAAGCGAAACGGTTGCATTGTGGGGTTTCACGTAAGTCCAGGCCACAGCCGACTCTACGAGCTAATATAAGATTACTCAAACAGCGCCAAGGAGCGCAAGTCACTAGGCATTTTCTGTTTATGATTGGTTCAACTATGACAAAACACGTTCAGAAACATGATGAACACCATGATGGTGCGCTTTTGTCGCTGTCTGATTGGTCCGATCTCGCTCGTAGCTTCGGCATAGGTATAGCATAGCGCTACGCAATCGCCGGCGCCCCCCCCCCCCTCTTTTTTTTTCTCTCTCTCTCTCTCTCTCTCTCTCTTAGAATTAGTCACTGCACTCTAAAAAACGTCCGTGCGTCTACTTTCCTGCACAACACTCGGAGAACCAATCAGCGGAACTTACGGAGGCAGCTCAGCGAACGACGATGCCGAAACATATGTTTAGACCAAAAAACGCAGTCTGAGTTGTGACATTCAGCAATGCAAAATGTCACGCTTGCATTGCTTAATGTCACAAGTCAGGCAGCGTTTCTTTGGTCTAAACATATGCTTCGGCATCGTCATTCGCTGATCTGCCTTCGTAAGTTGCGTTGATTGGCTCTCCGAGTGTTGTGCGGAAAAGTCGACGCACGGGCTTTTGTTTTTTTTTAGAGTGTTCGTCCTTAAGAAACGCAGTTCGTGGCGAGTCCCTAGTATCTCATCTCGGCAGCCAATCGGGTTGCGGTATGAGCCGAGAAGAGCGCCGAAGATCCAATCAGGGAGCAATAAGAGTGAACATAATAAGCCCTGTCTGAGCCAAATGCTAAAAGCGCCGATGCCAAGTTCGCGCTAACAGTGTCGCGCAGTGTGCGTTTAGCGAATCGAAGTAGCACTATACAATGGCATTCCCAACATTACTATTTTATATGGCGTTCATATGTCTCGTTCCCGGATGATTATATTCTCGAATAAGGAGAAATTGGTGCAATAAATATTAACTCGCGATACGTAGCGGGGAAAAAAAAAAAAAAAAAACTCAGCCTTTCTGGGTTTGAGAAGCGAAGGCTGCGAAGACGAGCCAAGAGCGAGGTTCCGGCGATAATTTAAACCATTTATGACAGACCGAATTTAAGGACTCGTACATGAAAGTCAATTACCGTAATGTACTGCCCTTCCAAACACCATGAGAAAATTCACTCTAAGTATATCCTGGGAGTAATATATTCCGCTAAAATCTATTCGTGACAAAACGCAGATATTCAAATCATACTTAAATAACCACTTTGAGCGGAAAGTACTTTGGAGTTGAACGTTTCACACAAGTTAATTTACATCAGCTCATAGGCAACGAGTTTTGAGATGTGCAAAAAAAAGAAAGAGCTCGTTATAGTTAAAAAAAAAAAAGCACAACGGGAATGAGAGCTACAATGAACGAAGTGAGCAGATTTATGTTGTGTACAAGGATCCAGCGCTGTCAGGGCACAAAATCAAATGTCCGTATATATATATATATATATATATATATGTGAAGCCTCTCCCTGTCCTTCAATCATGTGCAAGTCATGTGCGCATGGCTCGATGTCGTCGCACCATGCTGGTGGTCATTCTTACTTGTCCTCGCGTAAAAAAATAACAAATTTGGTGGTGCAAAATTATAAACTGCATCAGAAGGTACGCCTTGAGTAGCAAGGCCACCAGAATGGCCGCTTATCTGACGTCGACGCGAGACGCGTAAAACGACAAACATAACGGACTGAAATTAGAAACAAATATACGCAACACCGTACGAATCAGTAGTCGGCGATATACGCAACCTCGAACTAACTGACTAAACATCTTTAGCCTCGGCCACACCACCAATACATCCTAGAGAAGACAGTCTGCAGAGTCTTGCTCGTATAACGCTTCTTCGGCATTGGTCACACAAAAACTGTGTGCTGACACGTTCCAGGATTCGTGAGCTTCGAAAAATGTCTGAGGCGGGTCCATAAATAACTGTCATCATGTCTGCAGGGAACACTGAGTCTTTTGTACGACGCATTAGCAGTCTGATGTGGCGGCTGCAGAGCAAACAACATACAAGGGCAGTGGGTGCGGAAAACCCCGTCGCGCCTTGACTGCGTTGCACGGAATTCGCGGAACGACGCCGAGAACGAGGCAAGGTCCCGCGTGGGCGCGCGGCGCCCACCCGAGGACCTTTGCTTCGGCCCGGAGGACTTGGGGAGTGGGCCCGCGGCGACCCGGTTCCCCCGTGGCCGACGTCCCCGAGTCGGCGACTCGCCGCGGACGGGGTTCGACCGCGGCCCACGGCTTCCCTCCCCCCTGCTGGGCCGCAGGTCAGCGAACGCCGGTGACCAGGGCCCGGTCAGTCGTTGTGCAACGCCTAGCCACGAAGGGATCCTCGGATACGGTCCGGGAGTCCGACCGGACACTTGCGTGGCTTATGACGCTTCGTGATATTTGTCCTTCTTTTCAACTTTAATGCGGCATTCTGATTGGCTGTGCGGCGATAATATGCGAGAATCGTCACGCCCTTTGTTTCTTAAAACAAAAAGGTTGCTTAAAAAATGTGAATTTGATGTGTCCGTTTGCGGGTTGCGCTTGCTGTTTGTCGCTCCCGTGGGACCTCGCCCAACGAACTGTCGTCCCAATGGTGACTCGCCGGACGAACGTTCCACAAATGAATGCTGCTGCAAGAGATGCAAAGTGCGCACCTTCGTTGGCGAGCTTCCTCGGTCTCCTTACTCTGGACACCTCCACCAGAAATTGCATTTTCTTGCCGATATAGTGTGGCACGAAGTCTCGGTATAATATCCCGTCGGTCTTGAGAAAGAAAATAATTGCTTAATTCTGGATTTCAAGATTTGGGCCTTACCACAGCCTCACTCTTAGCCAGAGCGACCTATCAGCTCTTCGCGCCTTCCGTAATCCTAAGCACCATCCACGAGCGATCAAAATTTATTCGACGAACTCGAGTACTCCGAGTAGCGGACGACGCGCACGACAAGTGGTGCTCCACTTTGCGGTCTTCCGAGGGTCACCCTGTCGTTGTGCTGCCCCTGCTGGTAAGCGCACACGCTCCGACGGCCGTGCCTCGGACCATTTTTTTTTTTTTTTTTAAAGCTCGGAGCAAGGCGTGGGCTTGCGACCTGGCGTCAGGCAATGTTTTAAGTGCCAGGGGACGAGACCACTGTGCAAGCAGTGGTCTCGCCCCCCGCCCCTAAAAGTTCGTTATTAAACATAACTTTTCGGGTCTAAACGCGGTCTGCGTCGGGCGCTTCGAACAATCGATGCAATACCGAAGTTTCGTTTGCGCCTGTACTATGCGCCCGCTTTTTTATTTTTATTTTTTTTTTTTGTGAAGCTGGGAGAGTTTTCACGTCGATGCTTCTGATCGTCGCCAGAGTGTCATGTATCCGTAAATATAGATAATTATCAATAAAAAACACATAAAAAAAACCGCAGAGCCGTTTGAAAAAACAAAGAAAAAACGAGTCAGTACTTTTTTTTTCTTTTTTTTTCTATATATATATACAGGAAAGCGCGTGGAGGTAGGTATTTAACGAGGAGTGGTGGGTGTCCGCCCGGTTCAACCCACACGACGGAAAGAGACTCCGCATCCGCGTCTTGCGGCACGCGATGTTTGCTTATGCTCGTCGCTCAAGTGATTTCGACGTGAGCTCTTCGGTCTTCTGGCCTGACTCATCGGCAGGATGTGTGCTGCCATGTACGAGTAGAAGTCCGAACGATTCGATTCCGCCTCGAACAGACCTGGCAAGGTGTCGGCATAACATGTAACGTTCTAAGTGAGACGCGGAGACTTCGTTCATTTATCGGTTATTCCGACCGTCGTCGATGCGCGAGAGGATGCGATAAAAGCAACGATGACAAAAGAACGAGGGCTATAGTCAATGAAAGCTTCAGAAAAGCAAGGCGTGGTTTACTCCCTTCACGCTTCTTAATTGGTTGCCTCGTGGGAAATCCCGTTGGAGACAGTGAGGGCGAACTCTAGGCGTGTGAATCGTCCAAGAAAACTTACTATAGGATTACAGACACACGCAGATACAAGACAACACGACGCGCTTGAGCACACTCAGAACAGAAATGTGTGAACTATATACAAAAGACACACAACGTTCACTGCAGACATAATGGCAGAATTATGCGCGGGCACGCCACAAACATCTTCGAAGCGTGCTTGTTTCATAGACATGTGTGCTTCCAACGTGTCCGCAGACTGTCTCTTGTACGATGTATTAGGACCACGGAGTGCACGATGAAGCTGGGCCGTCAGGAATCCCTCAGATGACAGCAGCTGCGGCGGCGGCGAGTCATCGTCGGCACTCGAGGCTGTCGGCGTGTCGAGCGCGTTCCAACGCTTCCTCGCGCGGGCGCAGCCTTGCCCAAGTACGGGGGGTCTCTGTCAAGGACGCTGGAGCGCTTCCAAGCCACCTCGTCGTGAATGAGACGACCTCTCCCCGGCTGCGGGTGGCCTGCCACGATTAACCTGCACGGCTCCGCAGCTGTTTTCGAGAGAGGCTCGATGCGGCATGGAGGAAGCGCGATGTAGAAGAACCGAAGCAACACACTCCCCGGAGCAGTCACAAGAAGCAAGCCTTCGTTTTCACCTATACGTACCTTTCCAGCGCTTATCACTCGGGCAAAAAAATGCCGAGTCGCCGGGCCACGGACGCATGCGCGGCGCCTGATATTATGCAGAACACTACGCATGCCTAGGACGTGTTTCACAGCTGAGCATATAGACGCTTTACAGCAGCTGTGCATGGGCGCCGCCATAACTGACCTTCAGTTTTTGTTCCCTCTTATTCCGTTCGCTTGACTTCATCATTTCCACAGCAGGACAGCTTATTGCCATTTTAAGTGTTACTGTGTCCTTCCCCCCAGCATAGGCCGTTGTGGAGACTCGTCAACGCCCGCTTCAGTGGCTCGGCATCTCGGTAAGACAAGAGAAGGGCGGCTATGGCGGCTCAATCTGGCGCGTGTGTAAAGCGTCTATATATACACAACGGGCAGGAGTATGCACTCTAAAAAATAGCCCGTGCGTCTACTTTCCCGCACAACACTCGGAGAGCCAATCACCGCAACTTACGGGGGCAGCTCAGCGAATGACGGTGCCGAAACATTTGTTTAGACCAAAAAACGGTGTCATTAAGCAATGCAAGCATGTGTCCATTTTTTTTTTTTTTTTACTTATTGTTACGCGCGCAGCTGGCAAAGCAGCGCGCCCGGGGCCTAGCGGTTATCGTGCTTTTCTCCTAAGCAAGAAGCCGAGGTTCAATTCCTGGCTGCGAAAGCACTTTTTTGTTGTTTCTGTAAATGTCGCGTTCTGGCAAATTGTAGAGCCCTGTTGATTATGCGAGGTTAGAATGTTCCACGCAACGAACCTTCTACGCCGATTGTTCCAGAAGCCCACTCGTGTACATAAGGGACTCTGCATGGAGAGACGGAGTCAGTTTCGCCACAGCGCTCGATCCCGCTGTTTCGCCGACATCGACGCCTGCGGCGCTAACCCTTTTCTCTTCTGTTTTCGGCACAAGTTCGCTTCATTAAACGTTCAGTTTCTTTAGTTATTCCCCGCCTCATCATTTGTCATTCGTGACAATATGTTTCGACATCGTCATTCGCTCAGCTGCCTTCGTAAGATGCGGTGATTGGCTCTCCGAGTGTTGTGCAGAAAAGTAGACGCACGGGCTTTTTTAGAGTGTATTGGAATGGTTCATTGTCATTCGCAGGGTAATGGAATTTGGGAAAGTTGTTAATTATATAGCGTACTTCCCACCAGCACTTATTGATTCTCCCGAATCGAGAATAATCAGCGTGCCACACTTTTTTAAATAATATATTTTCTACCCAATTCACCGCACAAAGTCCCTTAAAATCCCTTAAAAAAAAAAAAAAATGAAACGAGTTTTAATTGAAATTGTAAATTGTTCACTCAATACACCGCGTTGAGTCTCAGATTGAAACTCAATAGGTTTTCTTCTTATGAGTTACTATTGAACCGTCAAAGGATATTGGCCATCGTGTTTTAATTAAATTTGTGGCAATTGCATTTCAATTAAATTTTTGGCAATGGTGTTTCAATAAATGTTTTTGCAACTGCTTAGAAGAAATCTTGGAACTTGTTAGGAATTTTTATTTTATAATTCCTTCAAGAATGGAACATGGAGGAAACGAAGCACATGAAGGAAGCAAACACATACCTCACTAAGCACTCACAATACACCAATCACACCTCTCTTGACTGCTCCACCCCCTTATATACCCAACATTTGAAAGGAATTCATGTTGCCGATGACCACCTTAGCATTTATTAAGGTTCCCAGTATGCTATCCTCTCCTCGGAAGTCTGATAAATGATAAACAGTGTTTCGACGTCATTGGACTCTATCCCTTAAAAGAAGAAAAAAAAAAGACCTTGGTACAATCAATAATCGTTCAATGCAGTCGTTAAATCGACAAAAGCGATTCCTTGCCGGTATGCTATCGCTTCTCTGCATAGCATCACTCAGGACAAGATGAGGCACGGTAGTTGCTCGCTTTAAGATATTTTGTTGCGTCGAATAAAATCCTCCTGGTTCGTTTTCTACCGTCACCCTGCATCTATATATATATATATATATATATATATATATATATAAAGGGGCGGGGGGGGGGGGGGGGGGGGGGGACAGCAACCATCAAGCAGCATGTAGTGCAATTGCAATCATGCAGTGATAAAAAATGATCTATCCAGATGTAGTATGAAGGTTTATACAATCTTAAAGCCCATTTGAAAAGGATGAACGTGCAGTATACAAAGCAACATGCTAATCATCTAGACGTTCGAGACCTTGTACAAAGTTGGTGTCGTTAAATAGTTCGACAGGTAAGCCATTCCAGTCGCTAATAGTGCGGGGGAAAAAGCTAAGCTTAAACATGTTAGTACGCGCAAAAATGGGTGTTAGTGAAAACTGATGTCTGTGCCGCGTAGTTCTCGACTCTAAAGGGGAAATGTATTGCAATGGGTCTATGCGAATCTGCCCTTGTTTAAGATGAAACAAGAATTTTAATCGTGCTAATTTCCTTCTTTGAGAAGGAAATTAGCACGATTAAAATCTTTGAGAAACCTTTATTATCTACCTGAGAGTCTACTGAGCTTGAAAATGGTGCCTATCGATAACTAATCTACTGAAAATGCACATCCAAGTGATGAGACGTATAAGCTTTTGTATACATGGCTTGCACTGACGTCACAACAGCGGCCATCGTGGTGGTATTGCTGCCGAGCGCGCACCTTCGACAGCATACACTTCGCACCATCATACTTGTTATTCTCGGAAAGAACAAATAGAAATGACCACCAGCACGAGGCGATGACGTCACGAGCAAGCCATGTATAGAATAAAGCGATTTTGCATCACATTTTATATATATATATATATATATATATATATATATAGAGAGAGAGAGAGAGAGAGAGAGAGAGAGAGTTCATAATGAGCAAGCTCAATTGCATTCTTAATGAGTGAATTAAAAAAAATCATTTTTAATGAGTAAATTCCAAAGAATATATACTGAGTTCTTAAAGGGGCGGTGCAACGATATTCAATTGGAATGTTTTTCACTTTACACGATGCGACGAAGCTTGATTGGTCGTCGAAATATCTCTTTTAATGTCCGGCTCCGTTGAGGCGTGGTGACATTCTTTTTCTTTTCATGCTCGATTTTCTTCTTCCTTCCCTTTTCTCCCAGCGTTCACGCGACACCGTCACATGCCGCCGCCTCAAAAAGGTGTCGACCCCGACGCACACAATACGCAAAGAAACTGGTGTTATGAAGACACTTAAAGCACACACAAAACATGCGATAGTTGCAAGTGCTGTACACGTATAAAACAGTATTCAAGTCCACGCAAAACACAATCGTCCGAAGCGGTAATTGCAAGTCCTGTACACATATAATACAACATCCAAGTCCACACACGACACAATCGTCCCACGTGATAATTGCAACTCCTGTACAAGTATAAAACAGTCTTCTATCGAACAGTTTTAGGAGAGTGAAAATTCCGCAACAGGCTCTAGATACGGTTTCAGGTTTTCTACGTGTACGATGTCCCGCCCTGAACCATCACCGAACTCTATTTCATAATTCACCGGCGATAGCTTGGCCACAACTCGATGAGGCCCAGTGTACATTGTCCGTTTTTTAAGCCCCACTGGAGGGGTCCTAAACAGCACCAACTGGTCTCGTTCTAACGTTATGTCAGTTCGGTGTTCGTCAAATAGTCTCTTCTGCTTCTCCTGGGCCAACTTGATGTGTCGTGCAGCCAATCTACGCGCTTCGTTCAAGCGCTCACGCACGAGCACCACGTATTCGGAGCTTGCTTGCAGTTCTTGCAGCTCTTTCCTGTTATAAGCCACATCTAAGGGGAAAACAGGGTCACGTCCATACAGAAGGAAAAAAGGAGAAGTATGAACTGTGATATCCTGTGTTATAGCAGAACACTATATAGGGCAAGACATCAGCCCACTTCTCTCCAGATGAGGTGGTGATTCGAATCATCTGTTTCAGCGTTTTGTTGGCTCGTTCGACGAGGCCGTTGGCAGCTGGGTGATAAGCTGTAGTCGTTGCGTGACGTATACCACGGTACTTGAGGTAATCGGAAGTTGATCTGGCAGTCATCTGTGTGCCCCTGTCCGTAACTAGTACTGTGGGGCATCCGTGCTTGAGGATAATTCTCCTCTCGATGAACTTCTGCACCGTGGAAGCCTCAATGTTACGAACAGCTTTCGCCTCAACAAACTTGGTTAGGTAGTCTATGGCAACTATGACAAACTTGTACCTTCGTGAAGCCTGGAAGGGCCCAATTATGTCGAGTCCAACTGTATGAAATGGCACATGGACTTCAACTGGCTGCAGCAGTTCGTAAGGGCACGTCGTAGTCATCTTCATCCGTTGACAAAGGTCACAGCTTTTCACGAACCGTTGGACATCCAGATACTGTCGAGGCCAGAAATATTTACTGTGGATTTTCTCGTATGTTCGACGGATTCCCATGTGTGCTCCGAATCGACTTCCATGAAATTCGTGAAGTACTTCCGCTCGCTTCGTCGCCGGCAAGCATAAAACAAATCGTTCATGCGTTGGTCCTGCATCCCTTTTGTACAATACATCATGAAAAAGCACGAATTGTTTACTTGCTCTCTTCTGCTGTTTCTTTGTACCAGCCTTTTTCTGCAGTATCTTTATGATTTTTGTACAGAACGGGTCCTCCTTCTGCTCGGAGGTTAAGTTGGGCTCTTTGACCTCAAACACATCGAAGGTGCGGGTCCACCCAGTCTCTCCCGAGCCGTTACACAACTTCAAAGTCGAAGTCTTGCAGCAGGAGAGACCACCTCAGCAAGCGTTGGTTTCCCTCCTTGTAACGAAGAACCCAGCAGAGTGCATGGTGATCTGTAAGAACATGAAACTTTCTGCCCATTAGGTAGGGACGTAGTTGTTCCAGGGACCACTTAACTGCAAGGGCCTCAAGTTCAGTGGATGTGTAGTTCTCTTCGGCTCCGTGAAGAGAACGGCTGAGGTATACAACAGGCCTGTAATCCCCAGTTTCATCTTCCTGGAGGAGGAAGGCGCCGAGGCCGGTTCTGGAAGCATCAGTGTGGACCTGGAGGCCGTATTTAGAGTCTTCGGAGAAGTGCTTCAAGACGGGAGGTCCACATAAAGCAGATTTCAGTTCATGGAAGGCGTGTTCTTGTGGAGCACCCCATGTGAAGGCTTCTTCTTTTTTCATGAGCTTTCTCAAGGGGGCTGCGATGGCACTATGGTTCCAAATGAACTTTCGGAAATAGGACGTCAGTCCCAAGAACGATTGAACTTCAGCCGCAGTTCTAGGAACGGGGAATCGCGTTACGGCATCGACTTTCTCTGGATCAGGTGCAATACCTTCCTGGGATACAATATGTCCAAGGTAAGTCACTCTGGTGCAAAAAAAAATGGCACTTCTGCGGTTTGAGCTTGAGATTTGCTGCCTCAAAACGCGCGAAAATATTTCCCAGTTGTCGAAGGTGCTCTTGGAACGTTGTGCTGTAAACAATGCAGTCGTCCATGTAGACCAGTGCGTTGCGATACTTTAGATCACCGATAATGGCATCTACAGTTCGCTGACATGTTGCCGGTGCCCCTTTTAACCCGAACGGCATTCTCAGAAATTCATACAGCCCCCACTGCGTAACGAAAGCTGTCTTAGCGGTGTCACCAGGTTCCATCTCTATTTGGTAGAATCCTGAAAGGAGGTCCAATGTTGAGAAATACTTGCTCCCACTCAATGCCGCCAGAGCATCATCGATTCGTGGTAGTGGGTAGACAACGTTTTCAGTTACAGCATTTAGCTTCCTGTAGTCCACACACATCCTTGTCGACTTGTCCTTTTTTTGAACTAGAACCAGTGGTGATGCCCAGGAGCTTTTGGAGGGCTGGATAATTTTTGCATCCATTAGGTCTTTTATCATTGCCTTGACCAAATCTCTTTGAGCCGGTGAAATTCGCCTTGGGTATTGTGCAATTGGTTTTGCATCACCAGTAGAAATGGAATGTTTCTCTATCCTACAAGATCCCAGGTGTGCAGTGTCGGTTGCAAAACTAGAACGATATTTCATCAACAGTTGTTTTACTGCCTCCAGCTCTTCAGAGTTCAGTGAAGCTCCCACGTTGAAGCTCAACTCATCAATTATTATCTGCTGCGTTTCGTTGCGGACTTTCGGCACATCTTCCTGGTTCTCAAGATCAGAAAAAACTGGAACATTGCAGGACTGATTCCCATTCGATGGGAGACAAGTCAACCGCTTCAACAGCTTCTACTTTTTCTGCTGATCCTAAAGATGCCCTCGCAGGTATTTTGGATGGCCTCCAGGAAAAGTTTGTAGCCAAAAGTTTGAAAGTCTTTGTTTCTGCATCGATGACTGTCGGTTGCAGTTCCAACAGGTACCGTTCAATAGCTGATTGAGAACCTGTTACGTATAAGATATCGCGACTTGTCTCGCTGTCTGGGACTTCCAACATGACTTCGATCACTTTCCGGGAAAGAGGCGGTACTACTTGGGTGGTCGTTGCATAAACCTTGAGTGGTTTTTCGGCTTGGATTGAAAACGTGTTTGTACCCCAGTCGATAAATGCTTTTGATGAGCGTAGAAAGTCATCTGCAAGTAAGACTAAGTCTTTCTTTAAATGTGGGACAACCACAAAAGTCTGTCGGAATGACCTTCCGTCCACCGTAATGTCGACACTCACTTCTCCATTACTTTCAAGTGGCAGCCCATTTGCTCCCACAAGTTTCAGGGAAGATTTTGAAGGTGTCATCTGAAGTCTCTGGCAAACAGCTTCATTCACAAGGCTTCTGGTGGAACCAGAATCCAAAACTGCACTGAGTGCAAGGGATCCCATAAAGACTGGGACCCGTTTGACGCCCGCAGAAGATTCACAGCTGACGCGCTGCACTACTGGTGTCTCCCCGCAGGCCCCGAAGACACCAGGTCGGAGTTTTCCAGGTCAGTCGGAACGTTAGGCTCCGCTTGAAATGCGCGCTGCCATTCAAGAAATTCTTGCGTGAGAGGCTGGGGGCACCATGTAACAAAGTGACCTTCCTGTTTGCAATTTAGGCAAAGCTTGAGTACTTTCTGGTGGGATCCTTGAGCCTTGGTCTGGGCTGGATTGTTCTGGCGACATAATTCCCTTTGGTAGGTCAGGCTTGGTCGTGGTTTGTCATTCGTACTGCTCGCTGCAGCGTATTCCTGACGTTTGTCCCCAGACTGCTGTTGCCGATCAGATTTGACGAAAGTGCACAGCTCATCGGCCCCTCCTTCGTAGAAGTTTGAAACTTTTAATGACTTTTCTTCGGGCTTCTTGGCTTTTCCGCTTGCCCGATCAAACTTCATAAAAGAGTCGAGCAAGTCATCAAGCGATCTGAAGCTTCTATCGAAATACATCCGCTTTGCCTTGTCGTTCAGCGATTCAAGAAGCAATTCGCACTTCTCGGCTTCGCTTCCAGTGAAGACACATTCTTCTATCAGTTGCAGCTTCTGAATAGCGTACTCCATGCACGTTTCTGTGGAGGTCTGTCTTCGAGCGAACATTGCTCTTTGATTTTACACAGGGCTTTCTAAATTGTAGTGCCGCCGAAACGCGGACTTCACGTCATTCCAAGTGCTCATCTTCTTGGAGTTAAGCTCGAAGCGCATCCAAGCAAATCTTTGGAAGGTAGCTTTGATATGAGCAGCGGCAGTGCGATATCTTCCGGCACCCCGTACATTTTAAGCCAAAATTCGACCTGATGGAACCAACCAATTACGTGAGTGGCAAGGAGGGGAGCTGCACTTACGGCCGCGGTGGATGGCTGAACTCGATGGTTGATGGTATCTCCCAGTCCTCTCCCCTGGCTTTGATGGTTCGAGCCCTTGTCTCTGGTTTCAGATGTGCTGCATGAGTTTGGAACGCTCTCTTGTAGTTCGGTATGCAGCGACCGCTGCTGCCCTTTATTTTTCTTGGATATTTTATTATGTTGCCCTTGGTGCTTGGAGCCCTCGTCGCTGCTTTCAGAGTGACTTCTCGAGCTCGCAGCCTCCAAGCAGTTGAGTCTCTCGATTACTGGGGACAGTAATCCGCACACAAGGGTCTCCATGGCTTTCAGAGAAGCGCTATCCCCAGCAGCACTTGCAGAATAGGCAGGCGTTGATGCGGGTACAGTCTGTTGTCGGCTAAGAAGCTCTGCGATGCGTTGCCTCAATTCAGCGATTTCTTCGTCCCTCTTCGAAAGGATCTGCTGAAGTTCTTCGCTCCGTGCAACTGCCGCCTCAACTTTAGCTTGCAACGACGCGTCACTGCCGCTTTTTGCGCCGTCTTCATTCATCGTTGCTGACGTTGTAGTTAAGCCTTCTCGTTGATGCGAAGAGCTTAATGGGCGATTTGATAATGACCGCAGTCCCCACATAAATTTACCTCATTACGGAGTCCCCGTTCGGGGGCAAAGTGCGACGAAGCTTGATTGGTCGTCGAAATATCTCTTTTAATGTCCGGCTCCGTTGAGGCGTGGTGACATTCTTTTTCTTTTCATGCTCGATCTTCTTCTTCCTTCCCTTTTCTCCCAGCGTTCACGCGACACCGTCACAGCTTACTGGAACTAGTGAGAGTCAAGGATACTCGCATGCAACGCCACTGACCAAGAAACTCCTTTGTTTCGCTGTAATGGAGCTTTTGTAGAAATACGCGGTGCGCATGCGCGGAGTATTTGATGCGCCTGGGTTCGAGAGTATATAGTTCCAAACAATCCGCCATCTTGCATTTCTCGCCTTTGAGCAACCTTGGAGTCCCTCGAGACTCAAGTTTTGATGTTGCGAACAAGGTGAACACGAGTCAACGTACTGACGACGCCCATTCTAGATTACGACGTGCACCGCAATCATGCCGGTGAACTGTGTAGCCTTCGGCTGTCGGAACTATTATCGCCCGGGTTGTGGAATGGACCTTTTGTAGAAACATCGGTTCGAAAGTGAATAGTTTCAGTACCCTCTCTCTCTTCCTTCTGGCCGAGCAGAGAGGGAAGATGGTTTCGTTGTGTCGACTTCGGGGCGGAAGATTACGCACAATGGGGACAAAGGCTAGTTTGGGGGAACCGTATCTAGGTCACAGCGCCTCAATGGGTGAACAAGATGTAGCTGACGTTTTGGGTGTGGAACGGGTGGGAGAGGCCTTGCGCAAGCGTTGTTTTCTCGCCACTTAGCCTCGAACCCAGTCGCGTGTCTAGGAGGCAGCACATACTCGCCAAGACCGAGTGTTTTCATTTAGTCTCTCCTTCGCAAAACCTGATGACGTAGCTGGGCGGTAGCAGTACCGCCCAGTGACGATATTTGAATGCGGCTCATAGATTGGGCCCGAGCATGGCGTGGACACTCGATTTGGGCTCGTCATCATTATTAGCTCGAGAAGCATTCGGGTAGTGTCGTGTGTCCAATCGCTGCAATGACGACAACAGCCGAACCATGACAATGTCTGGAACTCTGCGCGTGTCCTGTGCCTTGCCAACCCCAGCGCATGTCTATGATCAACATTGGCGGCATATAATCGGCTCCAGATCACGTGGCCGCTTGTTCTGGCTGCGAGTTGAGGGGGTGAACTCTGCTCGTTTTTCTTTATTTTTTTCTGCGACTTCGATTGCGTGTGGTGAAAGACGAACGGGTATTTCACAGGTCATTAACGTCAGGGATCCGTTCTAGGCGGTATTTGCGCAAAATACAAAATTGTTGCATCGCCCCTTTAATTACCAAACTCAATTGCATTCCTAATGAGTAAATTCAATAGAATCAACATTGAGTTTCTTATTACCAAACTCAACTGCCTTTCTAATGAGTAAATTCGAAAGAATCGATATTGATTTTCGTATGAGCAAGCTCATTTGACGTTGAGTTTATATTGAGTTCCAATTGACTTTATAGGAATACATTAGAAACTGAATTGAAACTCATGGATAATTTTTGTAAGGGTTATTAAATGTAACTAGGGTCGTTCCGTCTATGGACCCAATCTATGTTGATTTTGAAGGTTCTGTTAATGTTGTTACGCCACTAAAATATTCTCGTCCTGAGGTATCGACAATATCATTTCCAAAATATTGCAGAGCATAAAATATTCTTCAAGCCTATTTCTAACAAAATTTCTCCACCAATAATCAGATACGGTGACAGTCCCTGGGGATTGGAGAATCTGCAAGGTCAATCCGGTCCGACAAAAGTGGTGATAAATCATCTCCCTTGAACTATAGGCCCCAATATCTCTAACTTATGTACCTTCTAAAATTCTCGACCACGTAATTCACGAGCAATTATCTATCCGCCTCGATTCAATTTCCTTTCTTTAACAAAGCGCAGCACGGCTTCCGTAGAAACTACTCCCGTGATAACCAGCTTTTCTGTCTAACCAACGATCTGTACGCAAATGTTGATTCTGACTTCCCCACTGACGCTACATTTCTCGACTTTGCTAATGCTTTTGACAAAGTTCCACATAAAAGGCCGCTCCTAAAACTACCGTGAATAAACCCTGGTAATATTACACTTTTCTGGATCGAATATTTTCTCTCCCAACGTCATCAGTTTGCCTATGTTAACGATAATTAATCTGATTTGGCACCCGTAACATCTGGCGCGTTCCAGGGAACGGTGCTTGGTTCATTGCTTTTCCTCATCTAAATTAACGAGCTTTCTCCTCAGATATCTCCATCCATGTGCCTATTTACCGAAAACCGTGTCCTTCACCAGAAAATAACAACCCCTCATGATTCCTTCACACTACAAAATGACATCGACTTAGTTCATAACTGGTGTATTCATTGGCAGATGACGCTTAAGATCAGCAAATGTAAATGCATGCTCTGCTCTCGTTCCCTTTTCCAAACATCCCCTGCTCTTACTCTCACTTGTATCCCCCTTCAACCTACCGATCTATATAAGTATCTTGGTGTCCTCACTCCAAACTTCTCCTGGGAAACCCATACTAGAATTTCAAATCCGCCCCTCCTGAGTCCTCACCTAAATTGCGACCGCCGATGTTGCTTTACAGACTTTTGAAAAGGGTCTATTACGCAATCTCAATGGCGGCGGAGCGATACTATGCTCGGGACATACATGGCTTGCAAGTGACATCATTCAAAGAGCGCTCCGATGACCACCAGAGAAGAGGGGAAGAAGGAGCTCCCCCCTTACCAGGATCCTCTTTTGTGCCTCCCGGATTTGCACAGACGTCGCTATTCTCCTCCCTAAAGATTATAGAAGATTAACCTGTCACTCAAAATTCTTACAAAAGCAGCTTCCCTCTCCTTATCTTACATGGTGCTCAAAAGTATGCGATATGACGTCAGTGCAACCCATGTATACGGAGCGCGAGTTCGTCTGCTTCTTGAGCAGGGGTTGCACTGACGTCAGAACGCCGAGTTCCGATTGGCTCTGATTGGGTGGATAGTGCGTAGAACTTAATGATAGCTGCATTGAGGTCTACCCACTATCCTTCCAAGTGAGCCAATCAGAGCCCACGTCGTTCTGACGTCACCATAACCCCTCACAAGAACCGGACGAACTTGCGCTCCGCATAAGCCAGAGCGCAGCCGACGTTTCGAGCCGGTGAGACCAATCAAAGAGCACCGAAAGTGCAGCGTAACGGTATTTGTCATCTTGCGATGCGTACGCTACAGTTGGCTGAACCATTCAAGCGCAATGAACGCACCGTGACATTGGACTTTTAGAAAGCGCGTTTGTGTTAGCTCGTGTTCTAACCACCTGACTACGCTCTTAGGATGAAATGACCGCTTATGTGAATACAAAAATGAAGCCACTTCAAGAACTGATAACCCCATTCATCCGATCGCGGTTCACGCCAACCAATGCATTGGATGCGCGCCTTACTTCGCACAAGACAAAGGGGGGACACCGCAATCGCTACGGACGTGAGATAATCGAAACCTTCCTTATCGAGAGCGCAGGAAACAACGTTACATCGGCTTCAGTAACCTTATCAAGACGGGAAATAGAATTAATCAGACCTGAACGTGAAAAATATCGCAACTCCCCGTGAAAAAAACTAGACCATCACTGTAGTTATGCCTGTGGCTCGTGGTTTCCTCCTCCCCCTTTCCATCCGCCAGTTTTTCTTTCCTTTTATCACCCTACCTTTGATAGGATCTCGTTCAGGGTGCAATTTTTCTGCCCAAAATAAATGTTGTTGCTAAATGAAATCTACCTAGCCCCGCACACCACCACATGTGCCCCTCCCAGTATGTGCAAATAAGAAATAAATTTCGATTTTAGGCACCCATTTTCAACTCGCTTTTACGAGTAGCGGAAGGGCGGGTGGCGCCATCTCGCAGTAGCTATATAAATCAACTTTCACGTTTTGACGCGCCGCTATAGGGCGGCGCTGTTGACTTATTTAGTTCAGAGCCGTTTATTGAGAGAGTTTGGCCATACATTGGTTTGAATAGGCGAGCATCTCGGGCCAACCACAGGCCGCGAAACAGCCCCTAGCGGTGGTCGCGTGCTCTAAATTTGTGCCACGACTATACGACTATACTTCGTTTCACCTTATGTGCGAGCGAAGGCACAACTGGAAGCGCGAGCACGGAAGCTCCGTGCGTTCAGGCTTTGCTCGAGCGCGCGAGCTAGGGAGAAATGCAAAAAGCGCTGGTCTCGCGCTTCTAGCTTTGGCTTCGCTAGCAGATAAAGTGAAACGAAGTATAATTTGAGCCGTGCCGAGCGGAACTCCGCGTCTCAAGACGCTCGCGCACCCCACCCTTTGCACTGCTTTCTTTCAGCCAGTCTCAGGACGCTGTTCTAGCAGTGCAGACAAAGGCATGGGCACGAGCGCGTGGCTTTGGAAAGTGCCTCCTATGCACGAGGTCTCGTACAAACAATAGCGTTTCGCTGAGCTAGGCTCACGCGCCTGTGCCTTTGTCTTCACTGTCGACATTTGTGAGATGGAGTAGAGGTCTCCCGATTGGTCGACGCTGTGTCACAAATTTAGTTTACGCTCTAAGCGTGGGGGGAATATTCGGCGCTGGCGGCGGCCTTTGCTCCGCCTATTGTCCAAACTCTCCTAATATACGGCTCTGATTTAGTTTAAAGCCCCTTGATAAATGCTTTTTGTACAAGTACCGCCAACCATTGTTGTGGAAACGCGCGAGACACGTGTCACGAGCGCGTGCTCCGTCGCCATTCGCTTCCAAGGGCCGCTCATTTCAGTGCTGCGCCGCCATTTGCTTCCAAGGACCGCTCGAGACACGGGCCACGTGCGCTCGCGCATTTGACGCTACTTGCAAGACAAACGGAAACATATCGAGGGGCTTTAATTTAGTTTTGTTGGTTTTGTCTCGATGGACGCGAGCGGTCCGTGTTTCAAGGGAGAGTTTCCTATACTTGTTTCAGCTTCCGTCCGAGCGCAGCCAAAGGCTGAGGGACGATTCGCAACTTCGAGAAGAGCATTCCTACGCACCACAAAGTAGTCCGTAAAAGCCTTTTTTTTTTTTAAATAACTGTTTTGTGCGTAAACATTGCACAATATTACAGATGTGTACTGTTGAGAAGGATTTGCAACTAAAGAAATTAAATATGTGAAGTTTATGTTTTTATTAATATATGTAAATTCACGTGCTTTGGTGAAAACACGTACATCCTCTGGCAACACGGCTGCAGCGCTCGGTTTTTCTGTGTGATTTCGTTCCCGTAAAGGCCGAATCATGTGCTTCGCTGCTTTCCTCACCGAGTCGCTTCAAAACGTCCTTTCGCAAAGGCATGTTTGGGCGCCAGGCGCGAGAGGTGGTGATGAATGTCTACTGTGTCTACTTTCAAAGTCGGCAGGACACTCCGGTCGCGTCGTACCGCGAATGCGTTGTAAACAAGAAAAGCGTCCGGGCCACTACAATTCACTGATACGCGGCGAAATCAGGGCACCCCTTTACCTGCCGATCAAATTGAACGCCGAGAAGCTGGTGGAAAGGACTGCGCCTCGAGCCCTGGTATATCCAGACGATACAAGGAAACATCAACGGCCGGGTCATCGGGCACCTTGCAATGTGTACTTACATCTCGAAACTATGCCGAAATGCCGAACAGATGGAAAGCTCGGACACAGACGCCAGCGGCCAGCCTACGTACTGACATCCTCTGTGACTAAATTTCAGAACGAGAAAGGGCACTTTTTAAACCTGTAGCAGACGATACCGTTGATCAGACGAAATACCCGGCGAGCGCGGGCGGCGCGGACCAGTGGCGCAGCGGAGTGATACAAAAGTGCAGGCGAGATCGCGTGACCTATTGCCGGCGTATGATTGGCTCCGGTCACTCGTAGCTTTGGCTGCGCTCGGACGGAAGCTGAAACGAAGCTGATTGTTTTAGTAACGTCTCTCCTTTTGTCCTGGTTTTAACGCGCTCTTGCTGCTTTATGAACCCGAGACGGAATATCTCATCTTGTACGTCTTAAAGTCCTTTATCGAGCTAGTTGCATTACGAGAATTCCCTGATGCGTTCTATATGCTTTATTCTTTCAATCGCGAGCAGAAATTTCGTGGAGACTTTCACAAAGAAGTCCTAATACCTGCCGCTGTTGTTTTCTTTTTTTATATATATATTAAATTAATTTTAGGCTGGAGAGGCGTAGGCACACTCTAAAAAAAAGGCGTATCATTACACCCTTTGTCTCGTATACTTACACACGGGATCTATTTTGAAAATTTACTGCTAAGTTGCGTCGTCACATCAGAACTCACAAAGTTCTAATCATTTTTTGTTTCTTTTTAACGTACTTGACGCACGCGCGTGCACCTTCGCGCTACGGTTCGCAACGCCCACTTCGCGGATGGCACTTCTCCGCAGTGCATTCATGCTCGGGGAAAAGCTCACCCAACAAATTAAATGGCTCAAGAACACGGACAGATATATTGCGGAACTGCTGAATACTCTCCTTGTTCAATAGCATAATTATGTTATTTTAATCATTTTTGGGGGGTGGGGGAAAAAATCTAATAAGAGTAGCGTAACGATTCAGCAGTATAACGCGGCCCGAGCAATCAGTCTGGGAATTTGGGTTAATTTTAGAGATTCACTTTGTACGCAGTGTTGGCGCAAATCCCCGATATCTCGGTCAAATGCAGCACAATGTATCGGGGCAAGCACCTGAGCGCAGCAATCGCAAAACTCGTGCATACCTCTTTTCTATGGTTACGAGACTCCGCTGCGTTCTGACCGTGAACCAACTTCTTCGAAATCATTCGCACTTTTCACTCATCACCCTATTAGAGCAATTATCGTCTTCGCTCGCTCTCCAGCGTTGTTAGATCGGGCACAAAAGCGATCGACGAGGAGACCTACCTTTGATGAAGGTGCAGTACAAACAACCTCCGTCCTGCATCCCCATCTCGGCCGAGCGAAGGGGCAGGTTGGACAAGAGTGCCGTGTCAGCGTTGGGCTGGGACTCGTTGGCTCACCGACTGAACACGTGTCCCAGCAGATGTGCCGAATCAGCACTCGTATTCAATCTATGGCTCGCGTTTGTCTCCTTTAGGGGACGCCCCAAAAATTCAGCATCATGGCCTCGGCATCTTCTCTTCCAACCCTAGAAGGAAGCCAACTAAAAGTGTTTCCGATACGCCTTGACAACCTCCGACATATTTAAAAAAAAAAAAAAAAAAAAAGTGGATGTAAGCGCGTGCCAGGTCGGACAGTGCTGAGTCAGCATCCGCTTGGAAGTCGTTGATAGAATGGTCCCAGCCAAGCGCTGACGCAGCACTCGGTCAGCCGCGGTTGCGCAGGGTAGGCAAAGTCAGGCTGAAACTGGAAACGTTCAGGGGCTGAAGTGGGACACTGGCCGATCGCGGCGGTCTCGCCGTGTACCACTTGGAACCCAAGGACACCCGAACAGGGGCCCTTATCTTGGACACTTGGCGAAAAAGTCGATGAGAAATCCGGCGGTTCTGATTGGCCGGCGTCAATGTGAAGTGCGGCGTTGGCCAATCACGGCCGCAGACTTTTTTGCCACGTGTCCAGATTAGGGCTCCAGCAGTCTCCACGGCGGGCCAATAGTTCGCAGACTTTACATCGACACACGATTCGTCGACACTGGTGAAGGTTCGTGAAAATAATAAAAAGGTTTAGAAGTACTGGTGCACCTATTTTTGCGTCACTATACTTGCGGGAGTATGGTAGGCTCATACTTTCACGCAATTTTACCCTTCGGCTTCTTTCTCGCCATCCAGTTTAACGAGCTGCTCTCGATGCTACAAAATGTTCCCACCAATCATTCACGTCCACCGCTGACGAGATATTCCCCGGCTGGCTGTTCACACGGTTCACAAACAACGCGAAAATAAAAAGCTGTCGGTGGAACGATTTGTCCGTTAAATGGGGCCACGAAATAAATTTTGGGCTGGGATGAATGAATTTATATTGGGATTTACCTAGTGCCATATCATTTGGTGAGCCAAATGAGGGTAAATTCGAATGCCTGCTTTTCGGTACGGAAGTATGAAAACATAGCGGACCATTTCGTAGCTCTCTTCCCTCGAAAGCTTTCTGCGCTTTCGCTGCGATACATTCGCAGTGCCCCAAGCACGTCACCCGGTCTTGTCTGACAGTACGGTGGAATCTAGGCGCTTGCCGGAGTAATCAGCCGCCTGCCTTTCATCACCTGACCGCATTCATTAGTCGTTGGTATGCGCGAGGGAGCGTGATCACGTGCAGATATAAGTGTGGCTGGTACAACGAGCACGTTCAGCAGCACTGTTGGCTTAGGGGAGTTGAACTGAAGATAGGTGCGCGCAGTACTGGGGAAGCCACGGTCGGGAGGAAAAAAAAAAAAAGACCTTTGTCCGAATTTTGAGCTACGGCCTAATCTATGGGGAGAATTGGCGGGTGCGGGTACAAAGGAAGCCCGAGCAAAAGAGGAGTTGCACCTTTTCCTTTTCTAGCGCCATACTAAGGGAGAAAAATAACGATAATAATCCCCGGAGAAGGGGAACAGGGCCAGAGGTCCCTGGTTCGACACAAGGACCAGGCAGATTTTTTCAGCGCGCACCAGTCACATCGCTGGGTTTGGAGATTTGTTTGTCCTTTGTCACTCTTTGTCCCCTTCTCCAGGGATTGTTATCGCTTATTCTGTCAAGCTCGCTTGCCCCTTTGCATTAGTGAAATATTACATGGCCCCTTTAGACATCGCCGTGTCAACAGTACGAAACGACCCGTCAATAAATACCGTTTGACTAACAGATTTCCACTTGTGGAGTCAAAGAAAGAACCAAGGAAACAAAGTAGCCACAAAAAGTCGTTTTAATGTCAAGAACTTTTTTTTTTTTTTTTTTTTTTCCAAGTGACGAGTTCTCGGAGTTTTCCTGCACCCAACAGCGTCGTCAGTTTCTGGGCCTACTCGCAACATGGCATTATTTAACAGAACGTAAGTCAGCTGGTGTATAGAGACCATTTTGAGGCAACCCGAGACTGAGGAATACGAAAGGTGACACCAAGAGCAGAACGTATTCCTCACTCTCGGATTGTTTAATAGCTTTATTGTCTATACTATATCCCAAAAACTCTTTCTGGACCTACTCGCAACATGGCTTTCTTCTCTATACTATATCCCGCAAACTATGTGCATTAGAAGGTTGTAGCAGATCGTTCCGACACCTCCGATAGCGATACCATGCACTCGCAAAAAGGCGGCGACGGAGTATTGGGTATCGTTATCGGAGCCGTCTACAAAGTACTTCAGACAAATGACTGCTTTATCGACAAAAGGATTTGCGCAAGGGACGCCCGCTCTTCCCACAAGATCGCGTGAACTCTGGAGTCGGAATGTTGGATATCTCCGAGCCCTACCGAACCCCATTTCGACTTGGAAGTTGACCGAGAACACAGGATAAGCTGCGTGCGCTAGATTTATTCCCGATATATTTCACAACTTCCTTTTGCTTTTTCACAAGCTTCTTGGACATTTCTAATACTTTATTTTTGTAACTGTGTAAGAAAAAGAGAGATAAAAAAGAAGCTGCTTATGATTGTTTATACGTTTGCAAACATTGAGCGCCGAAAAAGCTATTTTTAAACGCTCCACTTAAAACATTTGATACTTTTAGCAAGGTCGGCATTGCAACATCTACTTAAAGAAAACACAACTACCAACTTTAGTAGCGTTTCGCGTACGCAACACTGATAACTTCAGAGCTAATTCGGATTAAAGCCGCGCTTACATTCGCGTTGAGCGAAGTGGCTTCACCCGAAAAGCTTCCGTTTTCCTTTTTCGTGGACGTTCACCCACTCCTGGCGTAATCCAAAGCGCGACTATTACCGCACTTACTGTGTCACAGTGGCCATACGCTAGACACAAACTCAAAACCATTCAAGGTTCACTCACGAATTCAGTCTCTCGTATCTAGAGTTGCCAGACACCTCAAATAACCGTAGCGCACGAATTTCACTATGCTGTGCCAACGCAGATTTACGAAACGACACTGTATAAACAATCTCTTAAGAAAAAAAAAAAAAAAAAAACAATTTGCGTTGAGGTTTGTTTTAGCTGTGGCCCAGTTGAACACGAGGGCCACCAGAACAGAGGTGAACTAAGTAAATTAGTGAACGAGTTTAGTAAACAGAGTTTAACTAACAAGTTTGCTTACTTTTTGCGCTTTTATCTGGAAGGGCATGTTAACGTGAAACGTTCATTGGTTAGGTGTTCGTCATTTCGTGAAGCCCAAATAAAAGCGTGGGCGCGACACTCGATACCGATTGTTGACGGGTGGGAGGAGTGAGGTGCTCGACGCTGATTGGTTAACGGGGAGGGCATGTGACCAGAAGGGTAGGCGAGGAGCTCGAGAGTATGAAATGCTCTGGAAGATCGCCAGGTTTATCAGCCCGATTAGCGCCAGTATCGCTTCATTCTAAAAACCATCAAATGTACACATAATATATATAAAAAAAAAAAAAAACTACTTGATAGAGCGTTGTGGACGTAGGCGTATGGAAACTACCACGAAACGTGTGTGATGAAAGAACGTTTTACGTACGGAACACAATTTCCTAGCAATTTTCCCATAAATTTGAAGAATTGACCATCTCATCATGGTCTAGCCGTGACGCGGCATTTTGAGTAAAATGCTCGTAGTGGCCGCCACGGGGCGAGAAACACTATATTCTGGATCTACAAATCCTACTTGGGTAGGTGGAGCAAGTCCCTGTCCGTTTAAATGGGAACGGCCACCACACATCCATCCATCCGTACACAACGAACCGAAACTAATGGCGAATAGACAACTCACAAAATACTCGTAATGCAACACTGCGCTCGTTGCATTATGGGACCTATTTGGCCATGAACCGTGGCGTGGTTTCGAGTTCCATTGCCCCGTTGACGTAATGCATCTCAGCACTGTAAGAACATGAAGTGAGCGCTCGCTTGCATCATACCAATTCATCTCCGTGAGAACCCCCGTTGTTTAAACACGGACCTGCTTAGACTTAGCAACGAGTACGAGTACGACCGGCCACGTCCCCTACCTTTCTGGAGGCCTGACTACAACTCCAGACACCATGACCCTCAAGGGTCAGGGATCATTTTAAAAGTCTAGCACATTGAGACCACGGAACAGGGTGCGCCCAGGTCACTTCTTCCTTGTGTTTACCCGCGCACTTACTAAATTACGTCAAAAACTCCGTTAAAAAAGTTTTTTTTTTTTTTTTATTTTTATTGGTAGGCCACACCTACAGTATTATAAATTTGAGGAAAGTCGCATATTCGAAAATGTATGTACTGTATTTGGTCGTGCAGGGTGTCGTGAACTGAGATGGGCCAATCGAAATCGTGACCAATGGGATCCCAAGATGCTTTGCGCGGCACTACGCCGCAAGGACCGCCTCGCAAGCAGCAGTCTACTCGGGTTGTCAACCGCCGGCGGCACCGGCAGCCAAAACGCGTCAGCGACGCACCACGCGCCCCTCTCCATCAGCCAAAGCTACAAGCGCTAGCTAGCCCGCGCTTCTGGCTTTGAGACGTGCTTTTCTAGCGCGAGCGCTCGATCTGCGGAAGAATGTTTCAAAGCCTCGACCTCGTAGCATTGGCTGCATTCTCCGCTGAAAGGCTGGTTCACACAGCCCCATTTTCTTACGTTAAGTTACGTTACGTATAAGTCACCGAAACATTCGTGTC
Organism: Ixodes persulcatus; assembly: GCA_013358835.2. Lineage (NCBI taxonomy): Eukaryota > Metazoa > Arthropoda > Arachnida > Ixodida > Ixodidae > Ixodes > Ixodes persulcatus. The sequence goes on from JABSTQ010011517.1 coordinate 825,100, forward strand.
TCGAATGTGGCGTGTCATGCTTCCTCCTTGAACTGGTAGCCTCGCTTAACATGAAGCACAAAGGTCCCGGTGACTTTAACGTAATATTTTCGTCATGTAACTTAACGTAACGGAGCAGTGTTTTCGTTCGCGTAGCTTGAGTAGAGCTTTGCTAACTTCTTCCTCGATTATTCTATGGTACGAACACCCTGTATGCAACAAATTCGGACTCCCAGAGATGTGGAAAAACAAGTGCCTACAAATAGTGCTCGAAATATTTGATCTCTTTACCACAGTCTGCACAACTTACAGGACCTTAAATTATAAAATGAGAAGGCGGATTAATAAATCCGCGGGGTACTGCCCGCACACGCATAAAATTTTAATTTTGTTTCAATTACCGTTTTTCATATTAAATTCTTTTTTTGCCCACCCTATCAAATGTATACCGTAAAATACCGAGCAAGCACCCCCCCCCCCCCCCCCCGCCTCTTCTTTCCCCCGTATAAGGCTCCCATTTTATGAAAATTTTTGTGGCCGCCATCTTGAATGTTATTCCCGAACCGAGTAAGGCCCCGTCCCTATTTTCATTGGATAATCTCCAAATTTGGACGAGGCACTTGTGCAATAATTCACGGTATATACCGTAATATCCCAAGATGCCCCACACCCGAAAAATAACCCACCCCTATTTTTGGCATGATGTTACTTGTTTATTTTTTTTTTCTTTCAAAAACTCCGAGATAGCCCACTTCTTGTAATTGCTGGGTCGTGGCCAATGGTGACCTCGGCAGAAATGGCGTTACTTAGCCACGCCGGGAGATGTGCGAAAATTGCTGACTGGGAAGGATAGTAGTCTTCGGTCTTTATTGCCTCGCCCTGCGATTAGAAGTTTTGCAGGTCACAAAAACTAAAACTAACATTTTTTGAACTTTTTTTAATTGCACACAGAAAGTTAGCTTCCTTCTTATTTTCACCCAATTTTATACTGAATTATTATATTTTTATTAGTAAAATACTGAATTATTATTATTTTTTTTACAGCGGCACAATAGCAGATTTTTAGAGTAAACTGACCTTGAGCAAGCTGAACGGATTCTTCGAAAAATGTTGGCTCCGTTTAAAGCATTATCCTTATCCCCCTTGTTTTTGCTATCTTTTCTCGGAGCAGAAAAGGGTGTCTGTTTTGATGGCTTTGTTTGCGACTCCAACCCGCCATCGACGAGTATTGTTTCGTTTGGTTCCCTTTCCTGATTCGGATATGACGATACCGTAGTCTGTTGAAACCCGGACAAAAATTGTGCTGACAAACCACCAGTTAAAAAAAAAAAAAAAATCGACTGTTCGCTAATGCTACGTTTTGTTCCGTACAAGCACTGTCTGCAACAAGTCACATCTGCTCTTATAAGTTGCATCCAATAAAGTCTAGGCCATTCTGTTGAGGTGTAGTTCGTCGAACGGCAAAATTCGTAATAGGGCAACTAATCAGAGGCTATCAGGATGCCATTCTGCCTAAAATTTTAGTTTATTTCAGCATCCAAATTGTGCCCCCGTAAGTCTCTATAATTGGCTCTTCAAGTATCCTTTGGGAAAGTGGACGACAGGCATTTTTAGAGAGCACGTTTGTCGACCGAAGTGAACATAGTGCTTATTGCAGGCCCTAAGCATCCACTAGCAACCCAACGATGGCAGAAACACAACTAAAGCTCCCAAGGTGAAAGACCTTGTAGTGGAGCCAACAAGTGCTTGACTTTTCGTTTCTTGATTCACTTTCTTTACAGGGACAAGAAAAATGCGGGATCGTGAAACGTCAGGACTTCCCACTTTGTGCCTTGCCTAGCTGTCCCCTGAAAGGTTGTTAGCTTTAAGCTTTGGGTTACCTGTGTAGCTTGGACACTGGTACTGTACAAAGAAAACAAAACAACCTTGAGGGCAAAAGATGGGAAGCAAGAAATAAAAATAGAAAGGCCCACTCCTACAGCGCACTAAGAGCCTATGAACCTATTATTAAGTTGGCTGGATTCCCTCCTGCAAGTAGAATGGGTGGTATTGAGCTTGGCTTTGCTCAGTGTTTCTGTATGATCAGCTTTTTGGCATGGTGAAATGTGCACTACGTGAGAGAGCAGCGATCCCAATACCGTTTGCTTTGTTAGCTAGCAACCATGTTCAAGCCCCCAAATACGAGACCGACATACCTGCAAGACAACAAAAATTGCTATGTACCCATAATGATGCAGGCCTGCCATTCACCGCTACCAATAGTAGTTTTTATCTTGTAAAAGCTTGGTCTGCCGGGCAAGTTGGTAATTGACATTCATATTAAAAATAGCGCAAAAAAGACAGGACAAAAAGACGAAGCACACAGGACAAGCGCTTGTCCTGTGTGCTCAGTCTTTTTTGCGCTATATTTAATATGAAAGTCTATCTGTCCAATGTTCCCACAGCATAAAAAATATAAAAAAAATGGGCCCTCTTTTTTACAATTTGTTTTTTTTTGTACCATGAAGAAACCACCAATCCCCAAAAAGGGTGCTTGACAAAATGGTGTTTGCCTTGCTACAGACCCACACTTCCAATGTTCATGCTGTCACTTACCTTTCATAGATCAGGCAGACTGAAAAGAGCTTACATGACAACCTGCCTGCTACCAGCTGGTGCCAAAGTCCTAGCACCAGGAAACAAGAGCTTTGACCTTGACTAACCACACCTTTTGCTTCCCAAACCCCAAAATTGGTTCTTACCAAGTTAAGATCAAATTAAATAGAACCCCAGATACAAGTTCCAGCTAAAGTCACTGAATATTACCAGGGTATGACACACCATGGAGTCATTGATACTGAAAATATTTTTCCCAACATTGCTGTGCAACAGAGCAGGAGTTGGTCCAACAGCTGTTAACTCTCAATCTTCTCCAATGTTAAGTCAGAACATTTCAGATGCAGCTAGCTTTTCAGGTGTAAATGCTAAAACAATCTATATAGGCTTGTGTCATCAAGCTGCAGTGCTTCAAATTTAATGCTCACATGTCTGTAGCGGCATACACGAAAGTTGTCATACCCTGTGAATGTTTAGCGACTCCAGCTGAGCCAGCAAAGCCTCCTAAAAATACATTCCAGCAAAAGGTTTTTGTGGCAAGGTGCCTTCCCTATTTAAAAATTTAAACTCCAAGAAAAACAAAACATGGACCTGTTAATTTGTTTTGGTTGGATGAATTGAGTACAACTGGGTCATATATTTGTTAGCGTGGAGAAACATTCAGGTGGCATAGTTTGTAGACACCTATGAAATAGTGACCAGAAGGAATATATTCAGTTGCTGAAATGCTGTAGGCAGTCTAATTCACCAAACTGGACACTGCCTCCTGCAATATAACAGATTACACTCAGTCTCACCTTAATATGAATGCAGAGAAGACTATGGGCAAGTTTTCTTGCCTCTCCGATAGCTTCTTGGCTGCACAAGTTTGTTCAGCAAGAGCACTAGCTAGAGCTGTGCATTCACACGTGTAGCCCTTGCGGTAGTCCATGTTAAGGTGAGACAGAGAATAGTCAAGCGCTGAAGAATGGCACGAGACCCTACATGTTAGCAAAGTTAGTCGTCCATACCTAAACAGCCTCTTCTACATCACATCAGTTTCAAGGGTGACCCAGGTCAGACTATGGCACTACAGAGGTAGGGACTCTTGAGCAGCAAAAATCAACACCAGAGAGACCGCCGTTAGAGCCCCACCATTGCCAGCCCTGGCTTTTACAACACCTGTTTGCATCCTGCCATGTGTGGATCCAATCCCCGCGATCCATCCTACGATCCAGATTCCATACACGTTTGAAAACGGGTCCTGAACCCCTGCGTGTCAATCCTCCTCCCCGTCAGGAGTGAGCACCTTTGGCAAGAAAACAGGACAGCGGGTTAGCGCAGGAAATGGCAGCCTCCGCAAAACAAAGAATCGGTCGCACAACGTGCTTTGCCGGGACCTCCCCCTCCGTTCCCCATGGTGGTTAAATCCCAAGACTAAAGAGAGAAACCTTAAGCCATTTGCAGCACCTGCCGTACAGAAGTTGTTTTAAGCAAACTTTATTGACCCACACTACGAGATAGCACTTACAGAAAAGCCCCGAGCAGACCTTAGTGAGACAAAACAAGGGACCCTTGGAACAGGGCCGGCAAGCACCGCGGGCAACACTGGGGCCACCCATGCGGGGGACCCGACCCGGCAAAGCCCGACAGAAAGGCGCGAGCGAGAGAAACGCGGCAAACACTCGTGGAGTGAGAACCGGAGAGGCCTACCCTGGGACAGGGGGATCCGAACTGCGGATGACCTCCGGCTCCCGCCTGCGTGTGCCGCTCATCCGGGCGCCGCCGAGGTGCCATCCTTTGCCTATGCTACGCTTCCCCCGGCGCTTGCTCCCTCAGCGTGGTCCTCTTGCTTCCCCTACAGCTAAGCTGTCCCTCCATTGTGCCAATCCTCGGGGCGCCGCTATGCGTGCCTCCTCCTCCCGCTAAGTTCCTCCTTCTCCACACCGTGCGTGCATCCGTCCGTCCGTCACACAAAACTCCACTTTATTCCTCAGCGTGCGTGCGATCCCTCCATTGTGGCAAATCTAGACAGACAAACAGGATTAGACAAGTGGAGAAGACCACCGACCGCACAAGAGAAAGGGGCTCGGCAAACACAAAACACTGTGGTCGCGCCAGAGGGCAAGGGACATTTTAGGAGCTCTTAACGCCTACTACACACAGGAGGCTTAAAGAGCACGGAGTGCTAAACAAGGTCCAAGCTATCAGGCGGCCTTCCCTACCAAATGAGGGGATGAGATCGGGTGCTATCCAAGTGAAAGAGGCCCGTGCTCGTGTGCCAGAATGCAAACAATGAAATCAGACATGCCCACGTAAACTGAAATGTTACACAAGGTCCACGATTTGCTTTATACGAGACTCGCGAGAATATGCCGACGTAATGAAAACAAAGAAGACAGTCCAGCACCAGGGACGATGTGGTGAAGTCCGTACAGTTTCGAAACAATGCAAAATCCAAAAGGGCTGACTGCTGCTGAGCAACCCCGACCACCGGTGCAGCGCGCTCAAATGGGAGACGGCGAATGTGCTTTGGCACCCTCGCACTCGACTTTCGGGAGGCCTCGCATCTTTGCCAAATCGCAAAAGTACCACCGAGCCGTCCGTCCGTCGATTGAACTAGCTTTAAGCAAACAGCTGTGCTGGCACCATTGCGCATCCTAAGACGTTGGGACAAAGTAAAACATATTTACGGGAAAGTCAGTAGGGAAGAACAGATTGTCTCATTCCCAAAGTCTTAACCCAATCAACTGTACAAAGAGCGCCCACCCGCGCCAACCCTCCGAGGCGGGAGCCTCGGCAAGAAACGAGCAGGTGGCAAGAGTATGGTGCGAAGGTGCCTTAAAAGAGGCGGACAAAAAGAGGAAGTATACAAGATGGGGCCCGGCACGTGTGCGACAATCCACACGGGCCCGACGTATCCTGAGAGCGACTCTGGCTTTGGCCACAGCCCGGCCGCCGGAGCTCAGTTGGAGTGGGAGCAGGAGCGTGACCGCGACGGGGTCCGGGAGCCGGAGCGCCGGGCGGGAGAGTAGGTCGGGGAGCCCCTGGAGCGGCGTGGAGAGTAGCTGCGGCTCCGGCTGCGAGAGCGGCTGGAGTAGTCCTCCCGCACCCGGATGTATGACACCTCTCCCTGCAAGGGGGCCGCACAGGGCGGAGGCGGTGGGCCGGCTGTCAGAGGGGACCGCCCTGTGGGAAGGCCGTCCGTCCGCAGGCGCATCCTCCGGGCATAAGACGAGCGGGCGGTGCCGAGGAGATGCTCGAGCCGCGGGGGACGAGCGACCCAAAATCAGGAGGGATGGTGCGCAACTCCCGCGGCGTCCCCGTCTGCCCCTTGTGACTGGGCCACTATGGGTCCGCCGACGGTGCTGCACACCCTACGGGGCTTTTGTAAACGCTTGTCCAATGGAGCTTCCGTGCAACTGTGTCACGGGCCGGTCCGCTTCGGCGAGTGGATCTTCATACGGTGCATGCGAGGCTTTCAGGATAAAATTCTTAAGCTTAACCCTCGAGGCACGAATTACGCGCAACCGCGAATAACGCTGCAATGTTGTTATGGGATTAGTTTCCTGTAGTTTCTACGTAAGACCTAACTAAACCTTGTGCTACAAGCCGAGGGCTAAGCTAAAGAAACTCCCTAAATTTCCCGTCACGTCAGTGACTATGAAAAGAATGGAATTGTTAGGAGACATTTTAAAACCAATTTTGAAATTCAAATGAAAATGAAAGAAAGCAGCCCGAGAGCTTTAAAATGCACGGATGAATGCTGAAAACAATATTGAAATTTAAAAAAATGATGACAGTGAGTTAAATTTTTAACTAATAAAAGACGGTAGCCCCCAAGGTCTAAATATTTCGCTAGAGTCCTTGCTCCTGAGCACACACTGGATTGTTTTACGTTTGCATTGTGGTAGTTCCCCTTGACCCTTTGTAGCGGCGACACGTTAATTCTAATCGTGCTCTACCCCAATCTGTGCACCGACTGAAGCCTAGGCTGCAAGCTACAGAAGTGCACGACACATCCCGTTCCCTGCAGGTAGCTTGCAGCTTTTGCACGAACCACGAGCAAACGGAGAGCGCCACAGCAAATCTCTGGTGTAGCTGGAAGCCGGGCGAGAGAACAAGCGCCTGCCGAGGCGGCAGCCCCACCCACCTCGTGAGAGCGGAACCGCGAGTCGTCCAGCTTCTTGACGGCATACTTCATGTCCTCGTAACGCAAGAACTCCACCACTCCAGTGCCGTCTTTGAACACGTCGGCATAGCACACATCACCTGCCTCCCTCATGTGATCCTTCAGGTCCTGCCAACTCCCGCTGGGAGGCAACCCTGTGGGGGGAACACAAATGCACATGCTTAAAAAAAATGAAAGCCGTTTACAACTCCCTGTAACGCCGAATTAGAGTGCAGCTCTTGAGGAGGAGGAGGGGAAGGTACGGAGAGGGGGCAATGCCCCTCCTCTCCTGCTCGCCTCCCATTTAGGAGAAAATTTTCCGCTAAATTTAGCGGAAAAAATTCCCCGCTAAATTTAGCGGGGAAATTTTTCTGCTAGATCTAGCGGGGAATTGTTTCCGGTATATTAGCGGGGAAATTTTTCCGCTAAATTTAGCGGAGAAAATTCCCCGCTAAATTTAGCAGAGAAAATTTTCCGCTAAATCTAGCGAGGAATTTTCCCGCTAAATTAAGAGATAAATTTTTTTCGCTAAATTTAGCGGGGACAATTTTCCGCTAAATTTGGCGTGGCAAATTTCCTGCTACATTTAGCGGGCAAACTTTTCCGCTAGAACTAGCGGGGAATTTTTTCCGCAAAATCTAGCGGGGAAACTTTTCCGCTAAATTTAACGGGGAAATTTTTCCGCTAAATTTAACGGGGAATTTTTTCCTCTAAATTTAGCGGGAAACATTTTCTGCTAAATATAGCAGAGAAAATTTTATGCTAAATTCAGCAAGAGATCTTTTCCGTTAAATTTAGCGGAGAAAATTTTGTTTTTGCTAAATTTAGCGAAAAAATATTTTGCTAAATTTAGTGGGGAAATTTTTCCGCGAAATTTGGCGGGGAAAATTTTCCGCTAAATTTAGCGGGGAAATTTACCCATCATGCACCGCGCGGTTACGCCGCTCAAGCCGGAAACGGGCGCCTAAGAACTGCGCTGTAAAATAGAATAACTTTCATCTCCCAAGTAAGTCGTCGGCATAGTCATTTCAGGCCTCAACTACTAAGACTCCCATGACAGGCACGTGAGCTGCTTCCCAATTCCTCAACGTTTTGTAGCTCAAGAAAAGGATGCCTTGAGTAAGTAGAAAGGTGTTTGTTGACTCTGTTACTGATGCTTGACGTAGGCTGTATTAGCTTTGAATATACAGGGCAATTTAGAGAATGCGGGCCAAATCGCTCTTGCGTAAACTATGCATCGCGCAAGAGTAAGCTTAATGCCAAAGTGGTCTGTGCCAAAGGGCCCATTGAGGAAAATGATTAGCGTTCAGTATAACTGAGTAATTAATTACATTCCAGTAATTAACTTTTGAGCTATTATTTTGAAAAGCATGGTTTCAATGAGTAACTTGATGCAAATAATCTAAAACTACTAAATCCACCCAGAGTACAAGGATATAAGGAGTTAGCAGCAGTTTCCAGCGTTCAGAAAAAATATTTAATTTGCACGAGTTTAGAGGTTTCAGTTTCCTATCGGAGCGCATCTCCGCGGCAGTAGTCCTGCTCCCCGTGGCCAAAATGTGCAATGTACGTGCGCCACCGCGCATCATGCCCCAAAAGAGGCTACATGATAAAACCTCCGACTGCCACGAGGTTGGCCTTTTTCACTTAGGTGCCAGCTGTGAAGACTAGTCTTTACGTTTGAGGTGCGGCAGTGCAAGCACGTTGCACATTTTTGCCACGGGGGCGGGATTGCTAGAGCGGAGGTACACTCTAACAAGAAAACGAAAGCTAGAAATGCGCTCAAACTGAGCAATTCCTCGGAATTTAGTAAAATGCCTTGTATCATGTAATATGGGCAGATTTAGTAGTTTTGGATGATCGGCATCAAGTCTAATTGAAGCAATACCTTTTAAGTTAATAATTAAGAATTTAATTACCCAATTATACTGAATGCAAAAAAAAAATTTGCTTAAGGGGGCCCTGCAATCATATTTAAGCGTGTACCTTTTTTGCGGTTTCCACATCTCTTGGGGTTCGGGCAAGCCAGCAGGTACGGAGAGAGTAACTAAATATCAGTGCTTCCCATTTTAACCAGACGCGGAAACTACCTCCACCTACGGAGGAGACCCGCGGTGCCGAAAGCGCGTGATATGCGACGTCTTTGGTCCTGGACTGGTCAGAGCCGCTAAAAGCTTCATTTTAGTCGAAATACAAAATATAAGTGGCATGAACTGTTTCAATTATTTATAAAAGTAGTTTTTCTTCAGTACAGGGGTGAGACAGGTGAAACAGGTTTTGGAGCAATTTTTGGAGCAGAAAAATCTGAATTTTGGAGCGGCTCAGAGCACAAAATTCTCGTTTTGGAGCCGTTTATGCATTTTGGAGCAACTTCAAAGCACAAAAGTCTACAGTTTGGAGCAGATTAGGAGCAGAAAATGTTAGAGAAGCTTATCAGAAATTTAAATAAAAAAAATCTGATATAAATCACATAAATCAGATTTTTCTTTTTTAATAGTTATTTTAGTCCACCCTGGTTCCAATAAGTCATCAGTGCCAATACGCACCAAGATAAAAAAAAAAAAAAAAATAAATAAAATGGAAAAGGCAAACGGAAGTTTTATGCGCATAGATGAGGACAGGAAACACAGGCTTGCTGCAAAGTTAGGTGGGCACCAGGTACCTCAAGCTTACACAAACTGGTGCCAAAGCGCAATTGTAGTGGAAAACTTTTTAGAGCGGTGATTCGAGAGCATGAACAGGGAAGCACCTGCAGATAGAAAAAAAAATCCCCACAATTGTGAGTCATAAGGTAAATAGTGAATCGATAGAAAAACTATGAGCAGCACATGCACGCTAAATACGGGTGTGTGACCGATTCATTTGATTGCTCACGCACTGGAAGCACGTGTGTGATAACCGAAAGTACTCACGGCGACGGCGCCATCCATTTTGACGAGATTACGGACAGGAATGAACAATTACACAATGGAGGGGCTCAATAGCACTTTAAGAAAAGGTTTACTCTCAAAACGAAAGAAATACTTAGGTTTGCTCATCTGGATAGCCTGTGTGTCGTACCTCCCGCAGCCAGACAGTGAGACCGCGTTACAGCGCGCCGTTAGCTTGCAGTCACAAATGACCGGAAAGTAGTAGGAAAATCGGGAAAAAGACCACGTATCATACGTATAGAAAGGTACTACAGCTGAAATCTTCGAATCGGCGGTTGCTTGTGCCACCCTGTACCCGTGCTGTGTACTTTACTACGACGAGATTGAATGTTGCAAACCAAGCTCTCGTTTCCCGCTAAATCTAGCATCGCCGCAAACTTTTCTTTTAGTTTTTCATATACTTTGGCGCAGTGTGGCGCAATTTCGACCGATTTCGCGTTTTTGGCGCAACTAAGCGAAGATAATTGGGTTTGTATCAAAATGGCGCAATTGGCGCAGATGTCACACCCCTGTCAGTATTTTAGATCAGAAAAGAAACAAATGCAGTTTAGAAAGTATGGAAACAAGAAATGACCCGTCGACATACCCTCCACCAAGCGGCGGAAGAGGCGGAGCATACTAGAAAGGTGTAGTGGGATCACGCAATGACAAGCGGCGAGCGTAGAAAGGTTCCGGATGTACGCGGTGGCGCTGCGGTCGTATGGACTGGAGGATCCAACCGGCTCCGAAGGCCTTCAGCAAGCAGCTTTGTCTTGCGGTTTGGCCGTTTTGCGGTATGGCAGCGCAAAGTGGCACCCATTCTGAACTGATCTTTACCCCGTGTTTGCTGTCAATTGTGGCCAATGAAGTGCCATGCCGAATTAGTGTTTAATCGCGCAGCAAATTCAATGCGAGCCGCCCCGGCTGCCCGCTTCATACAGTCTATCCAGAACATGCTTTTAAGGCGTCTTCTCGAGCTGTCGACACAGAGTGCGGCAGCTGTGAGCGCTCGCTGAGCTCACTACCCCTCCTCTAGTTCACGGCCACTCAAGCGACGAAGGACGTCATGGAGGAGGTTATTTTTTTTCTTGTTTTTGCAATTTTAATTTGCCTATAACTTTTAATGTAAAGCGAAATTGGAGAAAAGAAAAGTTTCATTAAGTTACTACGTTCAGTGCGCTCAGGTTCGGTGCAAATTCAAAACCAGTAAAAAAAAGTCCTTGCAGGGCCCCTGGCAAAGACCACCACAGCAACCACTTTTTATCAGTGTGATGCCTAGTTATCACAGGAGTGATCTGGCACGCACTTCCGAAAACACCCTGCACATGTGTCCTACTAGTAACAGTAGCCAACTGTTAGTAAGTTCTTAATGACAATTTAAACGCAGCAATAAAGCAAGAAGTAAAAAAAAAAAAAAAGAGAAGCCCGTGCCAAGGTATTTCACCAACTACAAACTTTTAGAGAATAAGGAATAGGGGGCCGCACGTGTTGATAAATGGTTCACTCTTTAGTAGTCATCACATCACAAGCGGCAGTCATTAGTGCCCCTTCCTTCCTTCTAGCAATGCGAGTCAGGCCTGGTCAGCATGGTAGTCATTAGAAAATTTTTTTAGACAGGAAAAAAAAAAAAAAAAAAGTATTAATTGCTTTGCAGATGACAGTCGAAAGGGCACAACCCCATTGGTGTCGTTTCAGCTTGGCATCATCCTCACGTGAAAGTGTTATCTTGAGAATTGTCTAGAAGACTCAGTTTCAGAGGTGTATTTGCAGGAGCAGAGATAGTATTGACACTATGCATGTCTGCAACAGGATGCACTAATTCTGATTAACTTAATGTGTGTTACACACATACACACAAAGAAAAAAAAAGAAATGCAATATGAAAATTACTCTTTAGATCAAAATAAGTTTTGATGAGAATGCATTATGTAGGGGAAGTTTCCATCAACATTCCGTATTTACCGTAAGCATACATCCTAAAATCAAAAGTAGCTGCTGGTTGGAGACATTAGAGAAAAAAAGACAATGCTTGCACTTTCTGGTTAACATCAGCAAAATCACTTTTTATAAATTGATTTGTGCAAGCATCGGCTGTCCTAACCCCAGGAAGGAAGACGTTTGAAGCACCCGACGTGGCCCTATTGTCAGTATGTCCATTGAGTTTGTGCACAACAGCTGCAGACCGGTGGCAGAGATGGTTATTGCTCAAAGTCAAAATGACTGCCTTGCACTCTAAGCTCCTCTCAGAAAATCGAGCATTAGTGTGGATGGTTTCATTATTAAGTGGTGTAGCATCGTAGTATGGGTGGCATGTATCTGTTGATCATCAGTGCCTACATCTAAGTCTGTTTGGAGCGATGCATTCATGTAAATCACACACGCTGCTGACAGTGACAGCCAGAAAGAAGTGAATTAAAAAGGCAAGTTGGTATTCCCTCTTCAAAAAAAAAAAAAAAGAAAAAAAAAAAAAGCGCTTGTTTACGAGCAGTGTTGTGGCAAACACTGGCACATGAAATTCTGCAGTGAGAGTGAGTGAGTGCAGTTACTGCTAGCAAACACAGATTAACTCTATCAAATGATGTACGGTGCTAATCACACTTGTCTATAACGTGCGAATGTGCGGCATTCTTCGGGGAGCGCTAGACTGGTGGCATTCGCGGAAATTAAGCTAGTCACGTGGCGCAACATGGAAAGGCCCGCTCGAGGGGTGTCCTGCCCACTCTATCAGCTGGCGGCAAACGCGGAAGACTGCTCGCACGCTTTTTACAAACATCATTGCTCGAAGAATGAACAAACTAGAGCATGAAGGCCTATCAACGATGTCGTCATAAAAAGAAATATATCATAAAGCACTTTACTTTTATCGCTTATCAAGCTGATAGAGTGGGCAGGACACCCCTCGAGCGGGCCGTTCCATGTTGCGCCACGTGACCAGCTTAGTTTCCGCGAATGCCACCAGCCTAGCGCTCCCCGGAAAAAGCCGCACGCTCGCCCATTATAGAAAAGTGTGATTAGCACTGTACCAATGAGGCAATAAAATGCTTAGGGGTGTGGGTTACAAGTGAATGCATTTTTGTTGTAGCTTGATGTGATATCAGTACTTGCAATGGAATATTATTTTGAGTGTCTGTGAGAGAGTGATGTATGTGTCATTTTCTTTGGGATTCTTGCTTACCTTAGCTGCGACACATTACCAGGGCCAGCCTGCTTAAAAAGAATGGCATGCTTGCGCGCTAGCTTCGTTTATAGGGAGTTTCTCAGGCGAGCTTGTCATCAGAAGACAAGCTCACATGAACAATGCAGTTGCATTGCCCTCTAGTGGAAACTATCAACAATTTCTGCAACTTTTGTACACTTAAAAACAGCATACGAAATCTGAGAGATGTAGTGCGGTCATCACGTCATCTTCCACTGGATGGATGGATTCCAACAGCTGTACCCTTTATAACGGGACGTAGCTTCAGCCACCTAGCCAAGAAACTAAAAATCAGAAGTACGATTCCCCTCCCTTTGCCCTTCTAAGCCAGTGGTGTGTGTGTGGGTGGGTGGGTGGGGCACTGGTGCAAGCACACAGCACTTTCTTCGCGCGAGTGTTTTTGCGGACCGTACATACTGCAGAGCCCGGCTCGCGCCTTGCTCTGTAGGAATAACGTTGCATTAAACTTGTGAAATGGAGTATAGATGCTTGAAAAACAGCGCTCACCTGAAACGAGAACGCGATACTGCGACCTGCGGGCGGGAGGTCCTCGTCCGCGACCGGGACCCATCCCTCCCCTTCCGGGGGCCGAACCCCTCGGGAACTCCACACGCAACCGGTATCCGTCGTAATCGTATCCATCTCGTGCGTGAACTGCGTCCTCAGCATCTCTGCAAAATGATAGACGCAATAATACAGAAGTGTGAACAAGTCGAACGTTACTTTTAAGTAAAAACGATACGAAGCGAAAGCAAAGGGGCAGCACGCAGAGAAACAAACGCGCACGGCTCGTCGTCGAGAAAACTGATGACGTGCGCATCGCGCGCATCTGCGGCCAAAGCCAAAACAAACCCCGCGCAGTAACCTTGAAGATGGGAAAAGTCAGCTGAGACGACGCCACTGTGAGCCCTGCTTCGCATTAACTGGCCGCAACAGCGTACGAACTCGGAATTATAAAGAACTCTGTTTATGAAAACATTAAACAAAAGACCGCGGGAGAAAAGAAGCAAGCGTTACCTTGGGTCCTCGAATTCAACAAAAGCGAATGGCGGACCTCTGCGATTCTTCAGATCGATGAACGTAATTTTGCCGAATTTGTAGAACAGGTCCTCAATATCCTTGGTTCTGATGTCCGGAGGTAAGTTCCCGACGTAAATTCTGCACTCATTGCCTCGGAAAGACATTCTGAAAACAGGATCGTAAAGGATTGCGAATATTCACGGACGATGGCCACCCCACCCGAAAAACAAGCGCCCGCGAAAGTCTCGAAGTTTCCCGTGAAAAACGAGATTGCACGAGACACATGAGCCGCCCTTTTTTTCCTGTTCCAAACAAGGTTCCAAATGTTTCCTCACAAAGATGCGGCATTTTGGGCGGCTTCGTAGCTGCTGCCTTGTTTTTGGCTCCTTATGTTGCTACGGCTTCGCTAACTTTGGAAATAAAAACGTAATTTTTAAAGTGCAATGTTTTATCATGCCCTGAATTTTTATTATGATAATAATATTCAATAAATATACTAATCTTCATGTTAACTTGGTTTATTTTATGTTGTATGACGTGATTGACGTAGCGTCTACGTTATTGACTTGTTGACTTGCGACGATACAACCAAAACCTTTGCAAAAACTCAACCAATGAAAAGATTTGTTTTCCGTCATTAGCGAAAGACGCGGATCTGGGGTATTTAGAGATTTAGACGCGAGCGCTGCTTCGTCTTCTTATTCATTTTGTGCGCGCTTGTTCGTGGAAGCGAAAGAAGGAAGTTGAAGTTTTCTCGTGTTATGATGTATCTGCAGGATTTAGCAGACTTTGCATTCATGCATAAGGATGGTGGGAACGACGTCGACTACAACGATGACAACAGCGTCGACTTTGACGATTTCCTAGATCACGAAGACAGGGACTCGGACGAAGGTAACTGCCTACTGCCCGTTCAAAAAACTCAAATATTTGTTGCTGTAGCCGTTGTTCATAATTGACTGAGGCTCTTGGCTTGAGATGAGCGACGGCTCTGACGTCCCCCTGGATTCGAATACGTGTGCGCGTCCTTTACACACGCACTACAGTCCGGGAGCTCGCATTTCAAACGTTAGCAATCATATGTTCGTTTTTAACGATTTATTACTCGCACACGCAGGTGTTTCTTCTGATTTGAAACTCAGTTGCCCTCGGGCGAACTCGTTGTGTGCTGAAACATGTCGCCCTCGTTCTGGCGAACGTAGCCCGGTCAGTCTGGCCGCTTTCCAAAAGCTTGGCGTGCCAATTACCGAAGTTCCGCTGCTTCGCTCGTGTTTTCCTCGGTGCGAGTCCTCAGCCGATGCAGGGGTTTCCGGCTCTCACCTTGCCGTCTAACAATCCCCGCAGATACCGAAGATGCGAGCGAGACGGACATGGTCAAGCACGAAGAGCAATACACCGAGATCAAGGAGCAGTAAGTGCATCATTTCTCAGCGTGACAGGTTTACACTGCACTCTCTGGCTACGAAGTTCGTTTCCTGTACTTTGTTTCATCATATGCACGAGCGCGGTCAAAGTCACAAACACATACAACCACGCACATACAAAAAGTATGTAGAAGTCACTTGGACTTCACTGCACGTGATTGGTTTAACCGATGATGGAGAACATACCGTAGAATACCGTGCATCCGCCCATTCCACATTAGGCGCCCACACCCAAATTTGTAAGATCTGAGGAAATACGCGCAGTACATTTATATGTAAAATTGATGACCAGACAAGCGCCCATCCCCTATTTGTTCGCGATCATCTTTAAACTTTGAGTGAGCGCTTGCCCGGTATTTTACGGTAGTCTTTAGTAGCAATATGAAAGACCCATTCGATGAGGCAATTTTCGAAGCGAATGTCATAGATTCGCTTTTCCCAATCCCCACACTGAGTATGCTGAGGAAATAAATGAACCCTTTTGTTATGTATAATTCTCTATAATTATAATTTATAAAAATAAAGCGCCTCTGCTCAAGGAGTGTTTAGTAGTGCCGCATTGACTGTCCAAGTGAATGTGTTTTTTATACTGTGGGAGACTGTACAGAAACATGACAAACACTAGGACATTGCACTTTTAGCACTGTTTGACTGGTCCCATTGGCTTGTAGCGTCGGCTGTAGTCGGACTTATTATGAGATTGTGTACTTATGGTGATAACTCAATCTACGGGCTCTAAGTATCCTAAAAAAAACAACCTGAAATTACACTTGTGGGTGGCCCATTTACCTAATAAAGATCTAATGAAAAATCGTGACACGCCCCTCTTTCTGCGCCTCGGAACAGACACCAGGGAGTGTCGTTGAACGGCCTTCTCAAACAATAGTTGCCGTATAACATCTCCTACATGCAAAGGTTTGACGTTTTTGTCAAAATATATTGCACGACGCGCCTAAGTGGAGCAATAACAGTGACGTCTGGAATCTCGATGCAATTAACTACTTTCATCAGTCAAATTTATAAAGGTGGTGGGGACCCGAGGATGGCTTTCCCGAGAGAAAATAGTGCCCGTGTATTTGTATTGTTGTGAGATTACTTGGAAGTCTCGCCATCTAGAACTCGTCAATTTTATTTACTAAAAAGCCCAACAAACAATATAGCACCAGAAACAAGCTTCTAGAAAAAGCGTACCCCTTTAAGGCGAGACGTGGTATAGAGAATGGCATCGGGCCTTGCACGACACATTGCCATCTTTTTCCGCTGTCTTCCCCAGGATGTACAGGGCCAAGTTGGCCACGCTAAAGAAGCAGCTGGCTCAGCTGAAAGAGGATAGTCACCCGGAGTACCTCAAGAAGCTCAAGAGGATCGAGCAAGTGTACCACGAAAGGCGGTTCATGAACGACGTCTTCCAGACGCACGAGGTAAACATGTCTCCCGCTGCCTAGAGTCACTGAATGTTTCCAGAGTACAGACACTCCCAGGCTCGAGGCACCAAGAAGGTGGCTCATTTTTTTTTTCTTTACTGTGGTCACCATGAGCGTTTAGAAAGCATGTTTTAGCATAAAAACAAATGGAAAAAGCTATTTTTGTACAAAAATTTATTGGAAATTAGCACAAAATGACCAGAGCATGATGTTTTTATAAAATTCTAGTTTACAAGATTTCGTAGCACAACTGATATTGTTTTTATACAACCACATCTCACCGGTGATTTCAGGTGGCACATACTGACCTGGGCACGTCCTAACTTCGGTGGTAATCTGTGGCGCATCCGCTTGGGAGACTGGGGTTGGCAGCCCTGAGTCCCCTTCCACCATATATTTTTCGGCGCCAAAATGGCCGATCAAAGTTAAAATTAAACAGTAACAGGTGACGCTATCGAATGCGGTACTCTTGCAACATAGTGACTTTACCGCTGCCATGTTCCTGTCATTGCGGTGCTTGTGCATCCCTTTGCCGTGAACAAACTTTGTTCACAAACTAGTAAGAGCTGGGACACTTCCCTGCAACACAGTTAAGGTTGAAATACGATATGTTCCACTAGTAGTGCTTGCAGAAAACTTCCATAAAGTGCGCTGGTTCCACTTTTTTCTTTGAAAAAAATCCAAAGTGGGAGAGCAAACCTGGATGCACAGCATTGGTTTAAGCTTGAGCCAGAACATTTTAGTTGGGGGATTTCTAGGCCATCATCAAAATAGGCACATGCTGTTGCTTAATTTTACAAAAAAAAAAAAAAGATGGCTCTGCGCTATTTATTAGTGAATTCAGGCTATCCATCGTACCGAAACTGAGAAAAGAAGTGACGAAGCCCCTGTACCCGAAGAGATGTCAGAGTGAAGTGTGCCCTTGCTCGAGCATGTGGTTCAGAATACCGAGCCACTGATCGATTGGCTCGCAATTACTTGTAAACTGTTCCCCCGGTAAGAACTGACGTCTCTTCATGGCTGGACTTGGGTTGCTTTTGCATGTCTTAGCTTCTGTTCCTCTGGCCCATGACTGCTAAAATTTGCCATTGAATGGTGAAAAGTAGAATTGGAATTGAAATGTGCATGGAAAACAAACATTTAAAAGTTTATTAGAAACTTCAAGGCGACTATAGGTCGCAAATTATCATGTGACATTCGTGCCTTAATGTCCGCCGCGGCTGGTAATATTAAATCGAAGAAATAAGGTCTTAATTTCAAATGCCCTTTTAAAAAAAATAAAGGTTGTTTACAATTCTCTGTAATGCAGAATTAGGGTATGCCCCTCCCCTCCTCTTCTTCTCCCATTTAGCAGGAAATTTTCGCTAAATTTCCCGCTACATTTAGCGAATATTTACCCGCTAAATATGGCGGGGAAATTTTCCCACTAGATTTAGCGGGAAATTGAGTGAAAATTTTCCCGCTAAAGTTCTCGAGATATTTAGCGAAAATTCCCCTGCTAAGTTTAGCGAGAAAATTTCCCCGTTAAATTTAGCATGGTTTCCCCTCTAAATTTAGCGGGAAAATTTTCCCATTAAATTTAGCGGGGTTTCCCTGCTAAATTTAGCGAGGAAATTGACATCACATGATCTCAACACCAATTCAGTTTCCCCTCTAAATTTAGCGGGGAATTGAATTGGTTTTGAGGTCAACTGATGTCAATTTTCTCGCTAAATATAGCGGAGAAACTGAATTTGCAGGGTGTCTGGTGACCGGGAATTGTCAGGGAAATTTTAATTACCGGGGAAAATCAGGAAATCGTCAGGGATATTGTCCAAAAGCGCGAGCCCAGTCAGGGAAAATGAGCCGTAAACGCCATCGAGTTCCCTGACCAAAGACTTGAGGACTTGGGGGCAGAGAAATAGTCAATAAATTCTGCTTAGAGCTGAGCGCTGGCTCTGCTCACCCGATGTATACAGTGTGCTACACGATGCAAAGGGAGCAGCCGACAGATCCAGTCCAAGCCTTGAATTGCATAGGATTGAGGGCGCGACACTAGGCTAGAACCAGTTACAGCTACTAGATGTAGTAACAAATGGGAATGCCGAAAGTATCCGAAAGTCTGCATCTAGCGGCCATGCGTCCATGCTGCCATTCGTTCGGTTATTGACGTGTGTGGTTGAGCGTCGTGTTTTCATCGTGTTTCCTTTCTGGAAGTGTCCTCTTCACTGACGATGTCGGCGGCAAGAAAGTGCTCGTTTAATTCGGACTGGACGAACCCGAATATTTCGGAATATGCATTTTGGATTGAATCCGTGCAAAATTATCATCACAGTGCTCAATGCTCAAAGCCTTGTGTTGTAATGGTCTTATATATTTTAACGCCTCTACAGTGGTCAGGGAATTTCACCTGAAATTATCAGGGAAAACCTCGAAAAGTCAGGGAATTTCCAAATAATAATTTGCTAGATACCCTGATTTGTCCGCTACATCTAGCGGAGAAACTGAATTTGTCTGCTAAATCCAGCGGAGAAACTGAATTTCCCCAGTAAATATAGCAGGGAATTGAATTTCTGTTGAGGTCACATGACTTTTTTGTAGGGGTGGGCGAATACTGTAAACGACTAAATTTTCGCGAGGACCTAATTTTCGTGAATCGCCTACGATTCGCGAAAAATACGTCCTGCGATCAATTCGGGCAATATGTGAACGCTACGGAAGCTACACTCGATTCGCGAAAATTAGAACCCGCGAATAATTTCAAATTTCCAGCTTTGGCCCGATTCGCGAAAATTTGAGCCCGCGAAAATTAAGTCGTTTACAGTATTCGAAATTTCGAATATCAATCGAATATCATACATTTAATATTCATATTCGATTTGTAAACAAAGACTTTGGTGTTTTTCGAATATTCGTCGTAACACGAATATTTGAAATATTCGTGTTATTCGTGTGAATTTGAAATGAGTATTCGAGAACGTATTCGCAAGTGTAAGTTCTGCTCTCGGTTTCGGTAAGTAAGGCCCATTGACAGCGACATGTGACGTCGGTGTCAGTAGGGGTAATCTGCAAGTTTCTGTTCTTTTGTGACTCCTGACTTTTTAAACCGCTCACTTTCGCGTTTGCCCACCAGTGTTATGGCGGATGGAGGTGTTTGCGGGAAACCGCCTGCGAAGCGGAGAAACGAACGGGAAACGGCACCAAAACGAAGAGAGAGGAGCGCTATTTGGAAATATTTTGCGAGGGTGACGGCGTCGATGGTGCAATGTACAGCATGCAAGTGAGCGCTGAAAGCACCCACAGGTACGACAACACCCCTTGTCAACCATCTCAAAGTACATCCTACGTTTTTGAAAGAGTGTCGTGGGATTACCGCTGGTACGCCAGGAAAAGATAGACAGACGCTGACGGAGTTCGTCCACCGCCCTGCCAGAAAAGAGGGTGCGAGCGCTAAATAACAAGGTGGCCGCCATGGTGGCGCTTCATTGCGGAAGACTGCGGCTTCAAAAAACTTTTGACAGAAGCCCTACCCAACTATCGCCTACCATCCCGCTCTACACTTGCACGCGTTCACGGATGTATGACGACACCAAAATGAAGTGAAAACGGAGCTCACCAGTGCCTTTGAAGGCGGCACTACCGCTGTTGTCTTCACAGGCGACATGTGGACATCGTGCACTAATGAAAGTTATGTGACCTTTACCTGCCATCCTCTCACTCCAAAATTCATGATGAACCGGTTCACATTGAACACTCGACACATGGCTGCCAGTCACAGTGCTGTGAACATAGAAACCATGCTGGACAAAATGTGCCGTGACTGGGAGATACCCGATAAATATGCAAAGTTCGTCGTAACGTATAACGGGCGCAACATCCATGCTACAGTAAGGAGACTTCCGTGGACTGAAAGAGCGTGCTTCGCGCATACGCTCCAACTCGCGATTAATGACGCGAGATCCCGTTCGCCGGCCATTCATCGCCTGTGCAAGAAAGTGAGGCATATTGTGGGACATTACAAGCACAGTTCATCAGCTCAGAAAAGGCTCGAAGAGTGCCAAAAGAAGATGGGAAAGGACCCACTACGTTTGGTGCGTGGAGACGAGATGGAATAGCCAGTATCTAATGTTGTCTCGCCTTCTGGAACTCAAAGAAGCAGTCACTGTGGAGCTTGTTACCTCGGACTGCTACGTCAATGAACTTGGTTCATCAGAGTGGAAAGATGCGTCTGGATATGTACAAGCATTGAAGCCATTGTTTGATGCCACTCTTATTGCCAGTGCTGAGAAGTATCTGTCTTTGTCCTCCCACTATGATTTTTGGTATGCCCCACTGTCTGGGTAACTGTGCTGGGGCATCAGAATTTCCCGCAGAACTGATAAGATCCATCGAGGCAAGGTTCACTCTGTATAAGGAGGACAAGGAAGCATGCCTTGCTATGTTCTTGGACCCACGCTTCAAGCCCACTTATTGTGAAGTTGAAAAGGAAAAATTATTCTGGCTAAAAGCTCTGGCACACACAGCAGATCTGATGGAACTGACATGATCCATCAAGGCAAGGTTCACTCTGTATAAGGAGGACAAGGAAGCATGCCTTGCTATGTTCTTGGACCCACGCTTCAAGCCCACTATTTGTGAAGTTGAAAAGGAAAAATTATTCTGGCTAAAAGCTCTGGCACACACAGCAGATCTGATGGAACTGATAAGATGCATCAAGACAAGGTTCACTCTGTATAAGGAGGACAAGGAAGCATGCCTTGCTATGTTCTTGGACCCACGCTTCAAGCCCACTATTTGTGAAGTTGAAAAGGAAAAATTATTCTGGCTAAAAGCTCTGCACACACAGCAGATCTGATGGAACTGATAAGATCCATCAAGGCAAGGTTCACTCTGTATAAGGAGGACAAGGAAGCATGCCTTGCTATGTTCTTGGACCCACGCTTCAAGCCCACTATTTGTAAAGTTGAAAAGGAAAAATTATTCTGGCTAAAAGCTCTGGCACATACAGCAGATCTGATGGAACTGATAAGATGCATCAAGGCAAGGTTCACTCTGTATAAGGAGGACAAGGAAGCATGCCTTGCTATGTTCTTGGACCCACGCTTCAAGCCCACTATTTGTGAAGTTGAAAAGGAAAAATTATTCTGGCTAAAAGCTCTGCACACACAGCAGATCTGATGGAACTGATAAGATCCATCAAGGCAAGGTTCACTCTGTATAAGGAGGACAAGGAAGCATGCCTTGCTATGTTCTTGGACCCACGCTTCAAGCCCACTATTTGTAAAGTTGAAAAGGAAAAATTATTCTGGCTAAAAGCTCTGGCACATACAGCAGATCTGATGGAACTGATAAGATGCATCAAGGCAAGGTTCACTCTGTATAAGGAGGACAAGGAAGCATGCCTTGCTATGTTCATGGACCCACGCTTCAAGCCCACTATTTGTGAAGTTGAAAAGGAAAAATTATTCTGGCTAAAAGCTCTGGCACACACAGCAGATCTGATGGAACTGATAAGATCCATCAAGGCAAGGTTCACTCTGTATAAGGAGGACAAGGAAGCATGCCTTGCTATGTTCTTGGACCCACACTTCAAGCCCACTATTTGTGAAGTTGAAAAGGAAAAATTATTCTGGCTAAAAGCTCTGGCACACACAGCAGATCTGATGGAACTGATATGATCCATCAAGGCAAGGTTCACTCACAGCAGTCAAACCAGCGCTGTGCGAGTGTTTTGTCTGCTGTGAGTGTGTTACTAAGTGTGATTATTTTTGTGGCCGGTGGTGTCGTGTATTTGTGTGTAACCCCATATTTGCGCTGTTATTTTGAGAAAGTGGTTTCAGCTTCAGAATGGGAAGTTGTAGCACTGCTAAAAAGAGAGGGTGATCCGCGTGAGTGGTGGCGAGTTGTCGGGTGCTTAAGATATCCGAGTCTGGCAAAGCTTTGCATAAAATACCTCGCAATACCTGCTACTTCAGTGCCGAATGAGAGAGTTTTTTTTCTGTGGCTGGAGGTGTAGTTTCTGCTCGAAGGGAGCGTGTACAGAAGTTGATTTTTCTGCATGACAACTTGTGATCTTCCCTGCAAATAGAAATTTTGTTTTGTGTTTTTATTCTCGTTAACGCCAGTGCCTCACTGGTGTTAACGAGAATAAAAACACAAAAACGAAAATTCTAGTTATAGCGACGATTACAATTTGTCATGCAGAAAAAAACAACTGCAATTCTGCAAATAAAAAATAAAAAAATTAAAAGAAAAATTAACTGCAGTTTCGACATGTGAAAATAAAAATGCTGTGAATAAATGCACCTGCCTTCGACTATTCGATACTCGAAGCTAACTATTCGTATTCGATTCGTATTCGAAAATATTAATATTCGCACACCCTTACTTTTTTGTCAATTTTCCCGCTAAATATAGCGCGGTTGCGCCGATGCCGACTCCACGAAACTCAGAAACAGGCTCTCAAGAGCTGCGCTCTAAAACAAGATATTTTCAGTCTATATAAAAAGACCCTGTGCATGGCACTGTTTCGTGCTTCACAACCGAGGCTTCATTTTTACCTGTTGTGCCTAATCCAGGTTGAGCGTGTGGAAAGGGAGTACATCCAGGAGAAGAAAGCTGCGGTCCGCGAGTTTGAGGAGAAGAAGATTGACCTGCGGGAGTCGCTCATCATGGAGCTGGAAGAGAAGCGGCGCATGGTGGAGGCAGAGCGCAGCACCATTGAGCTCACTGGAGGTGAGTTGCTGGGCTTCACAGCAACATGCCACATTGTTTTGTTGTAGGGGATGCACTGCCCCATTGCTTTCCATATCTCCTAGCTTTCTCTTCGGTTACATGTGTCATTTACCATAAATACCGTTCATATGTCGGGCACCTACTACTGTCGAGACCGGTTATAACGAAGTCAACAGGAATCGGAAATCACTTCGCTATATCCGCTTCACCGTTATGGCTAAACTCACACTCAAGACTTTCAGCCTTTCCACTTTGGTAAAGAAGGAAGAGCAGCGGAGCTGTAGCTTCTGTTCTCGGCGGTGGCTTTCCAGACGAGCTATCTGCTCTTCTTTTGCAAGGGAATCTGAAGCGCTGGACGCACGCGGCGGTTGCGGACCCATTCGCGCTGCTGCGTAAGTCTCCGCTCCTTCCGCACCCGGTCTTCTTTCCCCGAAGAAAGGGCACGCGGCTGACCCATTGTGAGTCCAAACCGAAACTGATAAGAGCATAGGAAACAGCGCGCAAAACAGACGAGAAGAAAGAAGAAACACACGTGACGTGCGCTGCACTCGTCACGTGTGTTTGTTCTTCATCCTCGTCTGTTTTTTGCGCTGTTTCCTACGATAAATTCCCACCAACTCGCCCAGCTATCCATTCTTCTATGGTGATGATGATGATGTATCTACTAGCTATCCCCTTTGGAACAGGGTGTCACGTAGTAATCGTGTCCAAGCCGGTGGGCTCCTTTGTGTAGCCCGTCACATTATACTCTTTTTTTCCACCAATTTGCCAGCCGTTGTTTTGTTTTTCGGACCACCTATCTCTCCGCGGGATGTGCTTCGGAGTCGGCCGCCTCTTGAAATCCCAGTGCTTCCACTAGTGGTAGCGCCTGTGCAGGCTGTGGAGCTGTAGTGGCTGTGTTTTCCACAGCCTCCATGCACACTCGCCGGTGGCGTCGCCTGCCATCAACTGTAGTGGCTGGATGCTTGGTCGGCTTGGGTGTCGGCTAGCTCCCATTTTGGTGTCAGGGCCGGGCAGCGGAGGACCAAGTTGGAAAGGTCGCCGCCATCTATGAGCGACGGTGGCAACCAGACTGGTTGCCTGGTTGCCGCCGTCGCTTATAGATGGCGGTAGCTGTCCAGAGGTTTGTGTAAGTTTGTGTCGACATTTCTTTGGTACCGGACACGATCCTGGGGAACCTAGCCCTTAACAGCTCTGCTGTAAAAAAAAAAAAAAGAGATAAGACGGGCCGTCACGTGCACGTGTTCACCGTGCCTGCAGAAAGCGGTCAAGGTTTCTGTGCACGCGCTTACTGCTAAATTGGAGCCGCTTATCGCTAACTGCGAGAAGGTTTGATCGAAAGAAGATCTTGCGAGCTACATACAGACCGTGTCGACAGCTGCGACGGCTACCGCGGAGGACGCCATTCTTTATGTTTATGCACACTTTGTCGAGGATGGCGGCACACTTTTGTTTCAAGTAATTGCCTTCATCTTCCCAGTCGAGGTGCCGCCGGTGATCGTTGAGTGACAAAGAGTTGCCGACTCGGTGCTCTATTGAAGCTAGACTTCCGCGCAGAGAGCGACCACACCGACTAGCGACGCCGACATGGAACACGAAATAAACAAAGAAGTGCGCACGGCACCGAATTCACACTCAAGGGCTGAAATTCGTGTTTCGTCGGTTTAGACAGCCTAAATTTAGGAGGTAGGGCAACTGTTCAATCAGGGTCACCTGGTTTGTGGGCTGTGTTTGCAAAACGGGCTGCAGCCTGCAAGGAATCAAAAGCATTCATTGTCTGCAAACGTGTCCGCCACTCCGCCGGTTTCCTCGCCACGGTGGCCGCAAGACAACCAAATGCAGGCGTACCTGCACCAGTCTGCCCAGGAGGCGTCTGCCATTGAATTGCAAATGCTTTCCATGGTTAGGGCTGCACTAACTTTTTAATGTAGGCTCTCCCTATCATCTCCGTCACTACGTTGTTGCTAGCGCTCCGAACGCCCCTATCGGCACGCCACGTTGGCTTCCCCTCGTGCAATGCAGAAAAGCCGCTTCCCAGATAAGGACCGGGAAGCAGACGATGACGCAGATCCTGCCGCTGGAGGCCTTTGCAGCACGTCTGCAGCCCGTTCTGGGTGGCTGCTGCAGCAAAGTGCGGCGATTTGTGACTCTCCGGATTTGAATATTTTTACAGCAGAGCTGTTAAGGGCTAGTTTTCCCAGGATCGTGTCTGCCAGCAAAAAAATGTCGACACAACACTCCGGACAGCTACCGCCATCTATGAGCGACGGCGGCAACCAGACAACCGGCTTTCCGGTTGCCGCTGTTGCTCATTGATGGCTGCAATTTTTACAGCCTTTCTACTCTGGCTTGCCGACTTGCGGCCAGCCATTACTTCCTTCCCACCATAGTATAGCTTTGCTGGTCTTCCTTCTTCACCAGAGTGGAAAGGCTAAAATATTTTTCTAAATTATCACAAAACCCTTTTTTCGCGGGATCTGCTCAATTTTCGTTGCTAAAACAAACACAAATACATAGAAAAAGGGCAAACGGGAATGGGAAATCGTGATTGCTTCGCTCTAGCCGCTATTTCGTTATAACCGACTTCGTTATAAACGGTCGCGACAGTATACTCAATTTCAGCATAACTTGGCGAATGTCAAAAGCTATGGCTCCAGCAAAACCATTTGGAGGGTCCGAGCGAGACACGTAAAAACATGCCTTTGGTGTGCATTCCTCCCGTGGACTGCTGTCGTGTGCTTTGCTCCATCCTGCTTGACTTAGGGAGGCCGTAGCACTTGCCCTTTGTGAAGTTATCCTATAACGAAGTATGTAGCTCTTGGAACATTGTGGTATGATCTATGTCTCAGTTGATCTAATGTCATCAAAAAAATCACTTGTTTGTTTACTAACATGGTGTTTCAAGGGATCAACAGTTGCAACAATCCACTTTCACAACCTTAATCCTCAATGTGTGTGATCTCTCTGTTTTCCATGCTGAAATTCTTTGAAATGAGGTAGCATACTGTTTCACATTTAGTGCATTCTACCGTAAAATACCGAGCAAGCGCCCACTCAAAATTTGAAGATAATAGCGACAAAATAGGGGATGGGCACATGTGAGGTCATCAATTTTACATGTATTTGTACTGTCATAGCCTTCTCTATACTCACAAAGCCTGGCAGTTTGACGACGGTGCCATAGAGTGCCTGGTTGCAGATTTGGAGCGCGAGGATCTGGTAGCAGAGAGCATTTCTCGGGGAATCTGGTATTCAGCGCACCGCTTTTGCAGCGGCGAGGACCCGAAACATTGTTTTCTAAACGCGACGAGAAAAGAAGCGGTAGCGCGAGTGGACATTCCATCGCTCGGGAAAAGTGTGTTTCGGCGTCTCGCCGCAGCGGGCCGCCCGTCACCTTGCTCTTCTCTCATCCGTTGTCTGCCGCTCTACCTTTTCAATTTCAGCGGCCGCATCTCATGGCGATCTGCCAAGCTTTGTCAGTATAGAGGAGGCTATGGCACTGTGCATATTTTTTCAGGTGTTTCAAATTTTGGGGGTAGGCGCTTAGTGCGGATGCACGGTATTCTACGGTAAGTACTAGCAGCTAATATTTCATCTTCACACCAAGCAAGCTATTCATAGGCATACCTACATCCACAGCCACTGCTGGGCGTTTGCAGATTGTATCTAGCTCCGTCTTAAAGGGTGCGTGCAGTGCGTGAAAAAAATTATTGTCGTGGCTCAGTGGCAGCCCCTTAATCTGACCCTTTCCCTGTTGTCCGCAGATTCCATGGAGGTGAAGTCCGTCACGACTCGCAAGCTGCGCAGGCGGCCCAACGATCCCCTACCCATGCCCGAGAAGAGGAGGAAGACTTCTCCCAATATCCTTTGCCAACCGCGCGGCACACTCGTAAAGAGTATGAGCATCCCAAGAGGGTTGCACACCAAGCGTGGGTCTCACACAAGGTCTGCTCGTGGTGCGTCATCCTTAACGGTATCACCTCAGCTCAATTTCCTCCTGGATGAAACGGACATCATAGATGACCTAAAAACACTGAACAAGGTATGTTTGTGGATAATTGCAAATGCAACTGTTCCTTGTTTAGTGCGTGCCGCCAATTCCTTTCTGTTCTTCCACCTATAGGGGAAGTTGCCCTCTATGAGCAAACGGTTGGACTGTAAGTGATCACCAAGTGACTATGCTCTTGCGAGTCCTTACGGTGTTCTCGTTAATACCGCAGGTGAAGGCTACGGAAATGGAGACCACAGCTCGCACATCTTTGATGCCAAGATCGAGGATGGGAAGCTGTTCTACGAGCGCAAGTGGTGAGTACACATACTAGTTCCTGCCCCGAGAGGAAAGAATGGCCGGCCGAATATATAATCTCTTTCGCATTTTCTTTTTAGGTATCAAAGGGGCCAGTCGGTCTGTGTGGAATCGAAGGATATGGGGCGCTTTTATGGGGTCATTTCCACCGTGGGGACATCGGAGGTATGACTTGAACATGTTCGGGCTTACTATATGTAGCAGTAAATATAATATGGTCTTTCATTGGGTGTGGTTTCAACAGCGTAACATTTATACAGTGAGGGACAACAGCTTGGTTCCTAGATTCCAAGGAGCATATTTATCAGCTCACGTGCACGCAGTATTATCCCACGACGTTGAAAGTTCTTGCGAACAGTCGGTTAGAAACATGTTCTCAAATTCTGCCTGGCACGTAAAAAATGTTAAGGGTGCTGGATCGAATGCGCAGAATTTCTTCAGTTATTCCGCGGAACATGGTACCGAACATTGCCCATACGCTATTTGAGATTTAAATTTTTAAATGCCAGAGCAGCTTTGAGGGAGCAATCTCTCACTTGTAGCTAGCCCTAGGCCCACTGTTTTGTGTTATGTCAAGCTTCCAAACTTTTTAAGGTTAATGGCATTCTTTTCATTTCTTCTTTTGCTTTTTTTTGCAGTTTTGGATGAAGAAATCGCACGACGGCAGCAAGATCAAGATTCACCTCTCTCAGCTGCTGAAAGGCAAAATCATTCTGAGAAGAAAATCAGCTTGTTGAGAGTGTGTGCATGCCTTTTTCTTTTCATGTGGTCTTATTTTATGTACAAAGATATGTGTAACATTGTAATAAAAATCCAGTGTACATTCTCATCAGTAACATTATGTTTGACATGGCTTTTATTGCATTTAGCAGCAAAGTACAAACAAACAATGCATGTGCATAAAATATATGCATTTCATCAATGCAACATTGCTCAGCCACATGGCAACCTTATATCACAGAAGCATGCTAAAGGCAAACATGGCAACAGTTCTGAGCTGCTTGCTTCTATGGCAACAACACATTTGAGGGTGCCACTAAAGTGCAACTGCTTGCACCTTGGCACTTCAAGTTCTTAAGGGGCAGGAGCAAAAAGCTGGTCCACTGTTTCAGCCGTGGCAGAACGCGATGAGAGGGCGGAGCAACTAACGGAGGAGAGGTGAGCAAATTTCATCGGCATTTAGTTTATCATACTGAAAATGGCAATCTAGATGTTTAAAAACTGCATAGTTGTAAATCTCTGTTACTCTATAAACTCAATTGGCAAACTTTCAATGAGGTGCTGACCACTTCTGCTACAAGCAGCAGTTCAGAAAACAGCCACTGCTTGCAGAGAAGGTAATCCCTTGGTTGAGGTACAAAAATAGGATAAATGCTAGCAGTTGAAATTAGAAAAGATTTGAAGGGTTCAACCAAATTCAACTACAGTGAAACCTGTTCAGAACGAACCCACGTACAGCGAATTATTGTCTATATCGAACTCACGAAAAACTTAAATAATAATGCATGTAAAAAGTATGTTTTATAGCGAACAACATATTGGCTATAACAAACTTTTTTTGCCCCCGGGAAGGCTTCCGAAAGCGCGCAAACAAACGTTTTCTAGCCTGTCCCTTCCCCCAAAAAAGAAGTAGGAAAGAAGGAAAATTCCAAAAGCTCAAGTTTCGAACAAAATTGAGCGAAGAGAAGCGATTCAGAAGGGGAGAAAGCTATGAAAATACACTCTGCATGCACGCACGGAAAAGACAAAAACACTTTTCATCCCAAAACGGTTGCCCACAAAGAGAAGCGATTCAAAAAGGAAGATAAGCTAAAAAAAAAAAAAAACACTGCACGCATGCAAAAAAAAAACAAAAAACGATTTAGCGCGAGTTACAAGGCGGAAGTGACGAGATGAGATGAGAAAGAAAGAAGCTCTCGCCTTACAACGAACTCATAGTGGAAGTTCGTTGTAAATGTTTTTTGCTATATCGAACTACTTGCTATATTGAACTGATCGTAGCGTTTCCTGCTGTTCGTTATAAATGGGTTTGACTGGATCACTTGTACTTCGTTTCAGCTTAAGTCCAAAAGCAACTGATGCTACAAGCGCGAGCTCCGGGCTTTTAGCGTCCTTGCCAAGCATGCGAGCTTGTGCAATGCAAGCACTGTTCAGGACAACATGCTCGCGCTTGTAGCATTGGCTGCATCTGGACTTGAGCTGAAACGAAGTATAAAACCCTTTGACAAAAATAATACGGCCTTTTCAGAGCCAAGTTCTGTGTTGTTCTTCTAAGAGCTGCATGGGCATCGGCCTTGCAAGCAAGTGGGCTTGTCGCTTTATGTAAAACAAAACTATTGGTGATGGGCTTTGGGGTTAAGCAGAGTGAGGTTCAGTTCCCACAAGCAAAGGTCTATTAAAAGCTTGCAAGCTAAAAGTATCTATCAACACTGCTGTTATCTAAGATCCCACACTACCATCTTATCTATGGTAGGAGTACGGATGTGGATAACATCCTCGTCATTTCAGTGATGAGTAATATACTTGCAGGCTCCCATTTTGGGTTTCCCTTCTGCAGCTCTCACCTTTGCAGACCCAATTATTCGAAATAGGGGCACCCGCTACTCTTTCTCCCAAGGGTCAGTGGTGCATGCACGTGGCAGTTTCCCTCCGGTCGTGAGCTCAAAAGTATTCACTAAATGCGTTGAGATTGCACACTGTCGCAGTGAAATTGAATGTTGTGCTAGCCGCCAGATTTGATGGTCATGTCCGCTGTAGTGAAGAGCATAACTATGCTTCTTTTTGCCTTAGCTTGAAGCACAGCAAAGTCTACTAGTTGCAAAGCTAAGAGTTTGCATTCCTATGGCCATTTCTGTTCTATGCCAGTAGCGTGCATGCTTGGTATTGACTGACTGAGCAAGCATGAAAGGATTACCACATTTCCCATTAGAAGCAGGAAAGAAACAATACCATGTATCTACACAATTGAGCCAATAGCTGTGATCATTCTCTGTCCCATCAACGCTGAATCTTTTTCTCATGACTGGACGACGAATGAATATTTTTCAGATGGTAATTAGCAGAACCCTGCAAATCCGTGGGCTACTCATGTATCATCCACAGATATTTGCAGCCAACTGGCGAATGTGGATAAAATGAATAAAATTTAGCAGATTGGATGCAGATGCCAGGGGCTACGGATGTGGATATCTGTGGTTCCAGATTACATTTTTGCTGAGGTGGCACATAAACGTGTGTGATTGCAAGGTGCAGCGAATAAGTGAGTCTCACTGTGAAGTGCATCATTGAAGGTATTGCAAAAGCAAATTTTTCACAATGTTATTAGTCTGTCATTTATTTTAATGTTTAAAAAATATGCACCTGCAAAAAAATAAGAATATAAAAATATTCCTTTTTACTGCATCTTTTGGGCAGAATGTCGTAGACTCCCTGGACGATCTCACAACTGCGATCATCTTTCGAGCGGCACGAAGTGTCTTGGGAAGGATGATCGCTTGTAATATAAATACAATAAAACGGAATACGATAAAATGACTTTTACTGTATGCTGGCTTGAGGAGTTCTTTGTACAAAGATAAGTAAACGGCTTATAAGGTACCATCCAGACACTTTTTTTTCATTCACGCTTGATTTCATAACATAACATGAATGCAAAGATTGCAGGTCGGATGCGGTTCCGAATTTTGTGGATGTGGTGCAGATGCGGAAACTAAATATGCGCATGCGGATTGGATGCAGATTCAATCATTTAGGAACATTGCGGATGTGGTTCGGGTGCAGGTACAAGGGATGCGGATCGGATGCTTATGATCAAACTTATTCGCGCAGAGCTCTAGTAATTAGGTTGGTGTTAACCAATCGCCAATGATTTGCCTTCTGGTTGTCGAGGCTAGCTGTTCCCAAAGATAAGAATGGCATCACCCACCAAAAGCTGCAGCACCTCTTGCATCTTGCCCCCCCCCCTCC
Source organism: Ixodes persulcatus (assembly GCA_013358835.2). Lineage (NCBI taxonomy): Eukaryota > Metazoa > Arthropoda > Arachnida > Ixodida > Ixodidae > Ixodes > Ixodes persulcatus. The sequence continues at coordinate 856,783 of JABSTQ010011517.1, forward strand.
TGGTAACTTTTGCCATTCTCTTTCTGCTCTTTTTGTATTGAGGCTCAGAGAAAGGGAGGTGGCAGGATAGACGTGGGCCTTTTCTACCAGGCAGGTTGCCACCCAGTCTCTTTTTGTACTTCCAGCCCTAGAAAACAGAAGTTCACTTTTCTTGTTCCACCGACTGATGGCAAGTCTGGTGCTTGCCATCAGACTTGCCATCAGTCCAAACAGCATAATTTTTGCCCGTAGAGATAACAAATGTTAAATCAGTTATTACACATCTCTGAAGAAAAGTTGGTAATCTCCATAATTCTGCAGGGCCCATGACCCAAGTCAGACCTCACATGGCCATGCTCCCAAGGGACTCGAGGCGGCAGCACTGTCTTACTGAAGCGTGTAGGGACGTCTCGACTCGCACATTGGTAATTCCATAACCAAATGGAAGATGGCGCGCTACGCTTCAACGGGTGCTAGCGTCGGGGTGTTTCCCCCAAAATATTAACTTTAGAAGTGGCATGTGATACAATGCTCTATTCAGCTGGAATGGCTATGATTTTCACATTCCCCTAGTCATGACATCGCAAACACTGAAAGCGCCGTTGAATGCGACAGTTCTCAGCAGCCTAGAGAACCTCGTACGTGCACACTTCTGAGAGTTCGTCATGGTCCTCCATGAAGCTGTAGGACAAGGGGTCAGTCACGTGACGCTGCTTAACCCACTGCGAGATGCCAATCCCAGTCTGCAAGAAACACAGATGCTGCTCTTAACGTGCGACATAGAAAAATGCTGTACACACAAGGAAAATAACAACTTGATGTTTAGAGGAAAACTGAAAGTAATTCAAAAATATTTCTAACAATTTTGTTCCTTACCTTCTAGGGGAATCGGCACAATGTTACTGATTCCCCCCAGAGGGGGAAATCGGTGTAGCACAATACTATGAAACCATGACATCGGAGCATCATGCAACATCATGGAGTCATGTGATGCTATCAGCATGATACGACGGTTGTCCCACTAAATTTAGCGGAAAGCCTTCGTTTCACCAAGGCTCGCCTCCTCTCTTCTTCATTGAGGCTAGATCCCACGGAGATGAAAATGCTAAAAGTTATGAATGCTATGTATCAAAGAAAAGAGGGAGATATCGGACACTGTGTGTTTATGCTAAACATGTTGTACAATGTACATTGTGCAAAGGAGTACTCGCATTGTCATCGTTCGTCTCGTGCTGTTTTTCTTTTGTTGACTGCCGGGCAAGCATGCCATGCCATGCTTGTGAATGACAACAGCTGGAGCAAACTTAGCAGCTGAAAAGCGTCGCAAGTATATAATAAAGGCACCTCTAGTTCCTTGAGGGAGTCTTCCAGGCTAGGCACGGTAACAAGGATGGCACCCTGCTTGATGTGTTTCCTCAAAAATTGCCACAGCTGGACCTGCTCGTGCTCGGGCATGAAGAACTCAAAGACGTTGTTCAGGATCACTACGTCAACGGTAGAGACCACGTCGGCAGCATTACGTACGTCGGTGTTCATTATCTAGAACAAAATGAGCACAAAGCTTGAGAATGGTTCCCTGGAAGAGACTGGACCTCCAAAGTGCTATTCAAAAGAACTGCGAGGTTTGCATTCAAAAGCAACAAAACCTAAGAAGGATAACACAGCAGGACACTGGAGGGTGGCACTGCTGCAAACAGCCTTGTTCAAATTGTGGTCACCTCGTCCGAGGCTTAGAATGGCTCAGTTGGGATTCCTAACCGCATCCTGAATCTTCAGAGGTATTTCAAGGTCTAACCAAGTGAGAATAAATAATACCTCACACATAATGCACAAACATTTAAAAATGCACTAAACGGCACTTTGTCTAAGTGGAGCAGAAACCCAGTCCATAATCAGCCTAAAACAGCAACATATATAAAAAGCTGTTCTATGTGCGCCATCTCGCGAGTTTCTACCATATTCATAAACAACTGGGTTGATAATTTCATTTATTTCTACCTTAATTAGGGGCCTGAAATGAGTGGAGGAGGGGGGAGTATAACTAAGTAGGTACAGTAACAAACACATAAACATAACAATACAGGTAAGAAATTCCAGAGTTTAATTTGAATATTATCCACTCATCAGTTATACCGGCTACACCTTAATATGTAGAAAAATGTTGGGCATGAAAGCCGCCTCATCACTACAAAAGGAAAAGTGATCAGCCATTTATGACCACAAGAAGGAGTGCATACTTGTAGTGCATGTTGTTTCCAGCATGTAAAACTACTATCTTACCTTGATCCTGTCATCCATTTGAAAATGTTTGATGACATTTTCCTGAAGTTGACAGAAATCTGGGTTTATCTCAATGCCAATGATAGGGTTAGCAGGAGTGAATGCATGTGCCTAGAAATAGGAGGAGGTATAGAAATCAGACAATTTAATTACAGAGTAATGCAAAAAAAAATTCCGGTTTCCTGCTATGTTCGGCATGTGAAATGTGACCACATTTCAGGACATGGCAAAGAACCTGTAATTTTTTTGACTGTAGCGAAAGCTCGCTCTGCAGAACCCAGGGATACTAGGTTCAATTCCCACCCTTGCCTGTCTCGATTTGGATGAGCATCGTACCGGCGTGTGGTCGTGTATCCCCACTGCATGGTGCACGTTACAGACCCCAGGCTAGTGGTTGTGCTGCACTGGCTAAATTTCTCACTTACAGCTGAGACACCAGATGCCCATTGAGGCTGACTATCTTCCGGCTGTATGAACGTATCTACGACACAATTATTGCGGCCAGAACTGAGGCGCTTCACGCTCGGCTGTACACAGACTACACAGTACCATTCTCTGCCACCACTCAGAATATGGCAAAGGTGCAAAGATTACATCGCCACATGACATGCAACGTCACGTGGCTACGCAGCATCATGTGACGTCGGAGTATCACATGACTATCAGAATTTCCCTCCTACATCTAGCAGAGAAATTTCACACTAAATTTAGTAAGGGAAATGCTTCACATGATGTCACAACTTCCTCTCTAAATTTAGCGGGGAAATTCCTCTATAAATTTAGAGGGGACATTTCTCGCTATAAATATAGAAAACATTTCTGTTTAACAAAAATATTCTTTAAAAAAAATGTTTGTTAAACACGCTAGTATCACGTTTCATGAAAAGCAAAAATATCACAACTTTTAAGGGTGGTAAGCTTACAGTTTACAGCATGACTTACAGCATACAGCATGACACCCAATCTCGACCCCACGTCAAGAACAGACTTCCCCTCCAGGTAGGGCACCATGTCTCTGAAGATGAACTGCGCTCTTCGGCCCGACGCCGAGTGCGAGATGAACGCTATAATAACGATGAAGAGAAGCGTAAAATAGGGGTGAAAAGTCTCTTCCAAATAAAATTGTGTAAACTGGGGACAACAGAGGTTGTGCCGTATTAAAAGGGCCACATAACCATTCTTTGGACTATGGCACAATAATTCTGTGGATTGGCACCAACAAAGCGCTCGTCGGTGGCTCGCTACGCCCGTGCTACCAAGCAGAAGCAGATTGGCGGCCAAACGGACAAAGGGTTACCGCTTGTCATGCCTTGTGGTCATGAGGGTAAGAAAAATATCATACAATGACCTGAAGGACGCTGTGTGTATCTAACCACTTAATAAATACACTTTCGCAGACCCACAGTCTGCTGATCCCGTCGACAGTGCAGAAACCGGCTCGAAGTAAACGTAGGCCTCTAGAGACTTGTACGCCTGCACCGTGTCAGGCCGTGAACTGGCTTGGCGAAAAAACTAAAACGACAATGTGAGCCATCGACGTAGGTGGCAGAAACTTCACGTCAAAACTCCAGCAGGCCATGTTTACTGGTGTACGGATTGTCGAAGGCAACGCCAGTCTGTGCACAGTTTGTCTCGATACCGCTGCCGTTCATGCTCGGGTAGCGAGCTGAAATAGTCGGGCATAACATACGGCATACATTGGCAGGAAATACGACGCACAAATAAATCTAGAAGCGTCCCTACAATGTCAACAATGAGCGCACAGCCACACAACGGAATGGTGAAAACACGAGAGTCCCGGCCGCTTCTGCCCACATAGCTTCTGCACATGCAGGGCCTTCCGGCCGTGTTGGTAAACAGAGCCGCGCCACGTGTCAGTCTCTAGTCGGCAACAGGCTAGAATTGCGAGGAAGGTCCACCTCCAGCATGCGCTTGTTGCCTTCCATCAGGCTTCGGCTGCGCATGTGACCAAGTGTCACCAATGGCAGAAAGCTCAAGATGGAGGCGCAGTGTGCGCTAAATTCTTAGCCTATAGTGAGCATCGTGCTACAGTGAGGACCCCTTCCATTATTGCCCCATGTCCTCCGTGCTCAAGATAACCCGAGAATCACATGCAAAATATGAATCAAGAAAAATAGAAAGGTGGACTCCAATCAAACACAGCTAGATTATCACTTATCGCCAAAGTTCCTTCTCTTTCGTGACCTGGCTTGACGTCAGATTGGAGAAGGCGCCGTGTAACCGAGATTTCGGTTGCACGTCCAAGGGTCTCCAGATGGTCGAAATTTATTCCAGGTACTTTGCTGGGGTGTGCCAGATGCCTTTCGGTGGTTTGGCACGTAAAACCCCCTAGATTGACTTTGACTTCAGATTAGTTAGTTACGCCGGTTACCGCCAGACTGAACCAGATGAAAAGTACGTATGAAGTGATTGTACTTACTCAGTGGAGCAACGTCACGTGACCCACACGCCTTGCAGTAATTGCGGCTCAACTTCCCTTCCTCAACCAACGTGATCAATATCGTAGTCGCTGTAGAGGAACGCGTCAACGTGAACGGTTGTTTCTGGTCTGCAGTCGGCGTTCTGCGAAGGAAACACGTTCAAACGACGCACTTCGTTTATAGGAAGTGTTACCCTTACGCACAAAACCTTGGGCTTACCTCACCTTTGGTCGGTTGAATTATGTTTTCGGACGGAAGGATTGCATCTCCCGGAATAATCGTCTTCACGTATTCCGCTATCTGCGACATTTTGTGAACCGCCTCTGCTACGTGCACTCCAGCACAGTCTATAAACGCCGACAAAAGCAGAGAGCTTAGTTCACAACGTTCAATAAATACGACACAGAAAAATACAGCCCAGAGCGCTTACTCGCTATGAGGTATCTCCTTTGGATCCACAGTATGAACGGAGCTGAGTGAGCAGGATCGATCTGACTCAGTAACTCAATAAACTTCTCTTGGGCTTGCTCCTGGTTCATTTTGGCGAGCACAATTTATTACGAATGCACACACTCGCAGCTTGGCCAACCTCAGTGAGCTCTAGGTCTCTAGGTTATGGCTGAAAAAAGGTGCCTTTACAGCTCCGACTGGTTTAAACCATTAATCACCGCACAGATGCATGTACTGTATCACTGCGCTCAACTCGCCCGCTGACTCGCCCCATCTCAAGTATAAACTATCATGACACACATTGTTTAAAAAAAAAATTTAAATCAAGCTTTACGTAATTTTAGAATTCAGACTGCGTACAATAATATAAAAAAGTGCGTTACAAAACCTTAAGGCTACGGCATAGTTTAACTATTTGTTGCCGCGAAGGCTGACCGCGCATGATGGTGCAGAGGTTCGGTGGCCTTGTTGGCCATGTGATCGGGGCACGGAGGTAGGTTGTAGCAGTTGTCAGTTTGATGCATGCAGCATGCTTGGTAAAGCATTTGCCGGTATTATCGGAGGTGGCATCGCTACATTCGTTGTTTACGCGAATGACGTTCGGAAAAACAAGGCCCATGCATCTTGGACGACAAACGCTTCTCCGTCTATGAAATGGGACAAGAACTGGGACAGGTAGGAGCGGAAGGGAGCGCTCTCCGACACGCGAATCATTTGCGCACATGAGTTTCCGGTGCTGTTTGCAACTGCATGCATCCAAAGAACCTCAAGTTCGTACCTTAGTTCTACCTCTGCGCAAAGTAAACTGATCAAACCAGCGTTTGTCGAAGAGATAAAAAAAAAAAAAAAAAAAAAACGACAACAGCCATTTGCGGTGGCGGAGTGTTGCTTTCCGGCGAAAGCCTCGTATGGACCTTTGGTCTTTCGGTGCCTCTAGCATCTCTTCTTGAGTGCGAAAAAAAAAAAAAAAATATTCACCACGTTTCATAAATAGTTTCATAGTCGCAGTATTCCGCCGAACGATGACGTAATCCGTGGTCTCGTTTTTTTTTCTTTTTCAGAGAAAGTTAATTTAATGTCTACCGGGGGCTAATCGTGAAATGTCCACGCCTGAGACGTAAAATGAGTAAAGGACCGAAACAACGCAAACTGTGTGCAACGTCTAATTACTACCGAATCTTTGTGAAAAAGACCTCAGTCTTATCACCAATGTTAAAGGGGCCCTGCAATCATATTTAAGCGTCTACCTTTTTTGCGGTTTCCACGTCTCTTTGGGTTCGGGCAAGGCAGCGGGCACGGAGAGAGTAACTAAATATCAGTGCATCATATTTTAACCGGACGACGCGGAAACCTCCTCCACCGGCGGTGGCGACCCGCGGTACCGAAAGCGCGCGCTATATGACATCTTTGGTCCTGGGCTTACTACTGGTCAGAGCCGCTAAAAGCTTCTTTTTAGTCAAAATACAAAATATAAGTGGCGCGAACCGTTTCAATTATTTATAAAAGTAGTTTTTCTTCGGTATTTTAGATCAGAAAACAAACAAATGCAGTTCATAAAATACGGAAACAAGAAATGACCTGTTGACATACCCGCCACCAAGCGGTGGAAAAGGCGGCGCATACTAGAAAGGAGTAGTGGGATCAGGCGCCGACACGGAAAGGTCCCGGATGTACACGGCGGCGCTGCGGTCGTATGGACTGGAGGATCCGACCGGCTCTGCGCGTTCTGAAGGCCTTCAGCGAGCAGCTTTGTCTTGCGGTTTGGCCGTTTCGCGGTATGGCAGCGCGATGTGGCTCCCATTCTGAACTGATCTTTACCCCGTGTTTGCTGTCAATTGTGGCCAATGAAGTGTCATGCCGAATTAGTGTTTAATGGCGCAGCATATGCAATGAGAGCCGCTCTGGCTGCCCGCTGCATACAGCCTATCCAGAACATGCTTTAGTGGCGCCCTCTCGTGCCGTCGACACGGAGTGCGGCAGCTGTGAGCGCTCACTGAGCTCACTACCCCTCCTCTAGTTCGCGGCCACTCAAGCAACCAAGGACGTCATGAAGGAGGTTATTTTTTGCTTGTTTTTGTAATTTTAATTTGCCTATAACTTTTAAAATAAAGCGAAGTTCGAGAAAAGAAAATTTTCATTAAGTTACTACGTTCAGTGCGCTCAGGTTCGGTGCAACTTAAAAACCGGTAAAAAAGTCCTTGCAGGGCCCCTTTAAGCTTCTTTCACATCTGAAACTTTTAGCTGACTAATTACCAACTAACATATATAAGAAAAAAAATTTTTTTTAGTCAACACTGTTGTCACGAATGAAGAGGTAATGGAACAAAGAATAACTGGGGAAACTGAAATGTTTAATGGGGCGAACTTGTGCCCAAAAAGATAACAACAGAGCGTCGCGGGCGGCGAAGGTGGCGAAGCAGCAGGATCGAACGCTGAGGCGAAACTGACTGCAGATTGCCACGCGGAGCCCCTTATGTACACGCGTTGGCTTCTGGAACAATCGACCTAGAAGGATCGGCAACTAGAACATTCGCACCTTGAACGAGTGACAGAGTTCTCGAATTCACCAGAAGATTAAACTGCAAGAATAAATAAAAGGATGCGTAACTCCCAGGAATCGCGTGTGGGAAGCAAGCATGATAACTGTTAGACCACGGCCGCGCTGCCTACTTGGCCAGCTGCGCGCGCGGCACTATGACTAAATTAGCATACCATTTGTTGCAGGCGTGACCCTGAGAGCTGCGTGAAGCCAGCCAAGAACGATAGTCCAGAACAGCAGAACCGCTACAATGAGGCCCTGCAGCAGCACAAGCCAACAGCCATACGGCACCTGTACCTCATCAGGCACGGCCAGTACAACCTCAAGGGAGACTCGGACCGGGATCTCATCCTCACAGAGCTGGGTACTGCGTGGCACCATTTTTTATGCCATTTGTGCAAACTGAGCTAGTTGAGTGTACCGTCAGGCCAGATGGAAGGAGGGAGCCACATTGGTACAAGACACAAAGCACATTAGCACATGAATGAGAACATTTTTGACAGAAATCTTTCTGGTTGGGGAAAGATTAGGTTTAGACGGAAGAGTTCCAATAAAAAAAACAAAAAACGGTTCAGCCCGACGTTTCAAAATCTGCTCGTTTTCTTCATTAGGGGTGACTAAATCGCGAGGAGCAGCAGCAGTTTTCATCTTCTTTTTAGTTAGCACATGTTTCCGTAAGCCGAGTGTTATGTACTTCGGGGTTGGGTTTTAACATAATATTTTATTAACTAATAACAAGCCGCCGGAATGACAGGAGCCTTCCATCCTCGCGGTTCCAAAGCCAGCCCCCTCTGATGAGAGTTTCTTAGCCCTCCCCGGTGCACTCGTCACGGAGCTAAAGCCCCTGTATCTGGGAAAACTGGTGCATTCTCTTTCCTCCTCCTCCCAAAGACCCTGCTTACCCCACTTCTAACTTCCGGTTTGCGATGGAGGCGCCCTCTGGATGTTCCCAAGCGTCCAGACGTCTAGTTCAGCTGGAATGGTGCGATGCCAGTCGTGTGGACTTTTTTCGTCATATAGGGGTAGCAATGACCTCATTTAGAGCCCGCATTTGCATCTGACTGCCCTGAAGCTGCTCTAGATCTGTTCGTCCAACCATGGATCCCGATAGTGCTTTGGACAATCGTCCCTACCAAGGTAGCATTATTGGTCAGTGTCTCTTGCGTACCTGTCCGTCCCTTTGGCTTCAGCAGGAATCTCAAATCGTTTTTATTCATCATATCAAACCACCAAATTCGTGATTATATTCTCCTCGATTTCAGATGGTTCACTACTTATTTTTAATTTGTGGAGAGAAAGCACACTCGTGCTTATCACACTGGCTTCGCTGACACTTACTTTGAATCAGGGTATAGATATATCCACATGCTCGCGTCTGCAGTTGCTAGAGCGTTGCAAGCTTATGAACTTTGTGCGAAACAAAGCATGGTACGCGAGCATGTACCCCACACTTGACGAGCAAGCGCGCTCCGCACCTCCGCACGCACCCGTAAGCGGGAGCGACGCTGATGCTCCAAGCACGAGCACGAGCAGGCCGTTTTGGGCGACGCTTCTTCCGCAGCATGGGTGTCGGTGCATTCCAAGTCGGCAATGTTGTGATCGCTATTACATCGCTCGTGTTTACGGTGGAATGGAGTGCATAACTTGCTCTAAACAGCTGTCTTTTTGCATTCTGGCGAGCTTTGTACAGAGCACCTACATCCAGGGGCGGATGCAGGAATTTCCTGAGGGGGGGGGGGGTCAGGTGTTGGTCAGCGTACCATTTGTTTAGGAACCCCCTCCCCCTCTCCCTCGTTTCACGCCCTAAATTTTACACATGCAAAAATCAAGAGGGGGGTCAGGACATCCGGACCCCCCCTCTAAATCCGCCCCTGCCTACATCGCATAACTTTGCGTCTCCCGTCGGGTTGAAATCTTTCCGACCGATTCTGTGAAGCAAGATCTTCCTCCGAGGTTCATTTTCCGTTCCAGAGGGAACACTGAAAGGCTCTTCGGCTCACTTTTCCACAGGCGCAACAGCCCGTTAGCTGCGGCGTAGCAACAGCTTGGGAAAGTTATGGCGTCCGGAATTCTGAAACCGAAAGCAGAATGTCACGTGACGACTGGCAATAGTGTGCGCGGCAGCTTGTTCAAAGAATGGTGCCACTTTTCCCGGGATAGAGGGGCTTTATACGGAGCGGGTCTGTGGCGCCATCTAGTGAAGGAGTACAAATACCCAGCACTCCTCCCTTCTTAATGAAGGCTACCTTCTTGTTGATGGCTATGTGAATCTTAGGGGCTTGCGGACAGTTTGTGTGGGTTGTCTCAAACACGGCGTCTTTGCAGTCTCCACTGTCCTTAGTTCGCTCGTTGCATAGCCTTGGTCCTTGTCAGGTTGTAACTGTTTCCCAGGACTTGATGCCAAAGTGGTCAAGTATGGCTTGACTTGGTCGTTAAGACGACGCACTTGCCCTTGCGGAGTTGATACAGTCACAATAAAGGTTTTGCTGGTGTTGTCAACCTCACCCACCACCATTGAAGCCCCTAGTTGAATTGCAAACTGCAACCTTGTCCCCTTCCTTGTGGCATAGTCCCTTTTCCTTTTCTCATGCTCGGCCTGTTGCCTAGATTCTGTTGGCAACTGCTCCAGAACTGCCTCTTCACCCTTCCTGGGAATACAGAGGTCCAGTCTTGCTTTAATGGATAAGCCAGCATCTGTTTTGCTGGAGACGTTTGCTCAGACGGGGTGCTCGGCAATACATGAGTAACCATTGAGCAAGTCGGAGCTTGAGGTCTCTTTCCTCTGTTTTCTTGAGGCCATCCTTAACCATGCGAATAGTTCGTTCTGCCAAGCTGAATGAAAAGGGGCAGTTCGGAGGTGCTTGATCCCATTTCCTTGAACAAAGTCTTGGAAGGGCTGGCCAGTGAATGGAGTTTCAGTCTCTGGTTACAATCCACTTTGCTAGTCCAAACCTTTCAAAAATGTCACGTTGGTGTTCTACGGTCCGCTCGGATGTGGCCCTTGCCACAATGACGACCTCAAGCCATTTTGACTTCGTATCTACCAACACCAGTAGCATCTTTCCTTCGAATGGTCCTGCGTAGTCGAGATGCAGACGCTCCCAGCATTCCTTTGGTTCGGGCCACGGTACTGGTTCTGCTTTTGGTGGCATTGGGGAGTTCTGGAGGCACTGTGAACATTGTCGCAAACAGCGCTCTACTTCTGCATCCATGTTCGGTCACCTCACAAGAATCTTGCCATGCCTTCCATGACCACTATTCCCTGGTGAGTTTCATGCAGCCTAAGATGTGCTGGCGAGCAGAGGTTGGCACAACCACTCGGTTTTCCCAGTTCTGGAGATTCGATCCATGCTTAGCTCATCATGTCTGTTCCAAAATAATTGTAGTGACTTGTCCCCGGGGGCTTTTGCTTTTGTTGCCGTCCTTCCTCCACCCATTGTAGCACTTGGCTTAAGTCCTTGTCACTGCTTGTGAGTTGTAGTTGCTTGACTGAAACCGCCAGCTCTTCCAAGCTCGAGATTGAGTTGACCAGCTCGGGAGGATCTGTATGTGTCGTCTTCAAGGGCAGCCTGCTCATGGCATCAACGTTTTCGTTGAGATGTCCTGGTGGGTGCTCGATGCTGTGCCTGTAAGCTTTAAGAGTAAGAGCCCAGCGTTGGATGCGCAAAGCTGTCATGGCTGGAATTGCCTTGTCTTCCCGACTAGTCCCCCCAAGTGGCTCGTGATCAGTGATGAGCACAAAACTTTGACACAGCAGGTAGTCTCTGAACCGTGTGACACCAAAAATAATGGCCATTGTTTCCTTTTCCAACTGTGAGTAATTTCGCTTAGCCGGTGTCAGAGTTCGGGATGCAAATGCGAGTGGCGACTCCACGCCATCTTTTTGATGGGAGAGCACAGCACCCACACCATACGGTGAGGCACCGCATGCCAGAACAAGCTCTTTTGATGGGTCGTAGTGGGTCAGGACCCTTGTCTCCCTGATGGCATTCTTGCTTTCGACAAACACTTTTTGTTCATTGTCTGTCCATTGCCGGTGGGCATTCTTGTGCAGCACGGCATACATACAAGGGTGCAAGCACTGTGGGCAGATTTGGAAAGAACTTGCCGTAGTATGAAAGAAGTCCAATTAACGATCTCAGTTCACAGACGTCCCTTGGTTCAGATGCTGCATTGATGGCTTCTGCGTTTTTCTTTGAAGGCTTCAGCCCCTCTGCGTTGATCTCATGGCCCAGATAGCAGAGTGATTTTTTGAAGAACTCACATTTCTCTCGCCGGAGTTTCAGTCCAGTCTTTGACTTTTTAGAGAACTTTCCTCAGATTTTCTAGATGATCTGCGTCAGTCTTCCCAGTCAGCAGAACATCATCCAGGTAGGCAGATGTTTCTTGGAGTCCCTGCAGGGTCTCTTCCATCCTTCTTTGGAACGGTGCCAGAGCCAAGGACATGCCGAGTGCTAAACGGTTGTAAGCAAAGAGTCCTCGGTGAGTGTTGATGACCAGGAGCTTGCTAGTTTCTTTATCAACGAGTACTTAGTTGTATGCTTCACGGAAGTCTAGTTTGTAGAACTTGACTCCTCCTTGCAGAGAAGTAACGATGTCTTCCACTTTGGGCAGTGGGTACTGGGTTGTCATCAGTGGTTGGGCGTCGGGTCAAACGTCCACATGCACCGGTGGTCCTTTGAGTGCACCGCAACCTGGTTTGAAGACATCTTCAACTTCCTGGAGTATTTCCAGTACCCTTTGTTCGGTTGCGGTTTCTCCCAGTTGAGTGGAGTTTACTTGCCGTGGAAGCAGGTCAAACGCTGCCATCTAGTCCCTGCCACAAAGGTTAGGGCTCTTGCAAGCAACAACCAGAAGTGTATGTTGACTTCTGGTCTCACCGAGACTTAGGTCCACTGTCAAAGTTCCTTGCACAGGAATGGGCCCACGAATGTATTCGAGCTTGATGTCTGTTTTAGCTGGTCAAGGCAGACTTCTCTGATGGCTCAGGTATGTATCCTCCGAGATTAGCAAGACAGGGGATCCTGAATCTGGCTCCATCTCAAGTGCAAGTCCATTGACTATGAATGTTACCGTGATTGGGTTCAAAGTTGACTTTGCTTCCAATGCATGCAAGTAGTACTCGGATGGTCCACCAACTGGTTCCAGCACGGTCACTTGTTTTGTGGACTGCTTCTATGGCTTATCACTCTTTGACAAACAGCGACTTGCCAGGTGCCCAACTTTTTTGTACTTCTTGCACTTTGTGTTGACGTGCAGGCAGTCCTGGGGGCTTGTGATTCCGGGAACCACAATGAATGCAGGCACTTGCTTTGTCTTGTGGTACTGGCTTCTTTTTAGCTGTGGCCTTTGGATCCTTCCATTTTTGTTCTTTAGGTCCCTGTTGACCATTTTTCTTCCTGTGGAACTTGAGATGATTGGTGGTACCTTTTTGGTTTCCCAAAGTGGGTGCGTCCACGTGGCCTCTTTGTATCTCAGTTGCATTGCGTTCCGCTGCTTCCGCCGACCTTGAGGTTTCGACAGCTTTCTCCAGGGTTAGATTTTTCTCCACCAACCGTCTTTGCTGCACAGTCTTGTCCGGTATCCCACACACGAGGCAGTCCCTCGGCACGCGGTTGAGAGCTGCTCCGAAGTTGCAGTGTTCTGCCATCTGCCGAAGTTTGGCGACGGACACAGCGACGCTCTCGTTCTCGATCTGTACTCGTGTGTTGAAGCGAAAACTCTCGCCAACTTCGAACAGTGGAGGGCTGAAGTGACTGTTCAAGGTAGCCATGAGCTCCTTGTACTTCTTCTCTTTTGGCTTTGCAGGTGCTAGCAGACTCCGGAGTGTCACATAGGTGCTGGTCCCGTTGGTTGATAGAAAGATTCATTTCTTCTTCTCGCCGTCTTCGATGCCGTTTGTATTGAAGAGCGTGTCAACCCTTTCCGTGTAGGATAACCAGGGCTCCTTGTCGTATTCGTCTAGCCTGCCAAAAGTTGCCATGTCTATAGTTGTGGAATTCACGCGTAGGAAGTTCACGCACATGCGAAGATCCTGTAGAAGTCCTACCGGGTCATCCCGTGGTGCTGCTGCTCGGCGGCTTCTCTGGCTTGTCGTCAATCTCATTCTTGTCGCCAATTGTTATGTACTTCAGGGTTGAGTTTTAACATAATATGCAGCCTTCCATCCTCGCGGTTCCAGAGACGTCCCCCTCTGACAAGAGTTTCTTAGCCTTCCTTGGTGCAGTCATTACGGAGCGGGTCAGTGGCACCATCTAGTGAGGGCGTACAAATACGCAGCACCGAGCATGTCCATGCTCCCTATTATTCACAAGTCTTACGCTCCTACTGCCTGTCCTGATATCACATTTCATACATTTGTTCATTTTTTTATACCACTGGCTTTATTTGAAGAGCAGGAACTGAACTGAGACAGAAGTGCCGTCATGTAAACGACAAGAGACAGATGTCTAACATGTCATAAAAATGTGTTACTGTCCCCCCCCCTTTCCTTCCTCCTCCCTTTCCTCCCTCCCCCACGAAAGAATTCCTGGCTACACCACAGAATGCCACTTGTGCTTGCAGGCGATGATGTGGCACTTCCGTTTCACATGTTAGTTACATCGGTTTCATGGAATTACACTCGCGTGTTGCGGCCCAACGGGTTTTCACATCAGAAAGTAGACTCTGCCTAGGAACCATTACTGCTGGCATTTGAGTGCTTTGAGCACTGCTTCTTTGTTTATTCTTCATCTCTTTTGCAGGTTTACCGTGAAGGGGGCAGAGATAAAAGCGCGGTGCCTGACAAAGCCTCTGCCCCTTAAAAGCTCCAGTCATACTGCTCATACATCATGCAGAAGTCGCAGTGTTTGCTGCCGGCACGATAGCAGAACTATCTGCGGACATGCCTTAAGCATATCCAAAGCATGTTTGCTTCATGCATATGTATGATTTGAACATGTCTGCAGACAATGTTTGTATGACCAACGAGACAGGACCGTCAGACAAGAAGGAAGCATCCTCGGACAGCGTCCGCAGACTGTCTTTTCTACGATGTATTAGCAGTGGGACCATGGCTTTAAGTTCAGCAGCTAAAAAAGTATAATTGCATATTATTGCGCACGACAGTCTTAAGAAACGAATTGAAACAGGAGAGATCCGAATGCTTCAAGCTCCGTTCCCGTAGGGCGGAAACAAGCGGACGTGACGGGGCAGCGCCTGAAGCAACTCAACTTGCCATTCTCACGGATGGTCTTCTCCACCATGGCGCGGGCCACCGAGACGGCCCGCATCATCCACGGCCACTTCGAGCACCTGCCCCTGGAGCCCTGCGAGCTGATCCGGGAGGGAGCCCCCATTCCCCCCGAGCCGCCCTCCGGCGCCTGGAAGCCCGAAGCCAAGGTGGTTGCAAGGATTGCCAAGTCCACACGCTCCGGTGACTTTTTCAGACACGAGGGCTGCTTTTTTTTTTTTTTTCTTAAAGGGGCACTGACGGGGTATTTATGCTCGCCAAGGTTTTCATGTGTACATGACATATAAGAGCCCAACTACCCAGAACCCAATTTTCACCTTGAAATTCGTTTTCTTTCTGCGCGAAAACCGTCGATCGAGAACTGTCCGGTTTGAGCCATGCTCACTCTCTTCTCCGTGGTCACGTGCCATTTTCTATAGTTTGGACACAACCGCCAAAGATAATCAAAGTGGTGGGTCATTGAAGGCACACACTCGGTATTAAAAATAGAAACAAAATATGATACCTATTTTTTGTAGCTTTTAAAAAGCTGCAAATACGTTGATTGAAAAAAAAAAAGTTGCACAGCCATATGACTTCTGGCAACACTCTCCTCCTCTATATTTCTTCTTCCTTCCCAGTCCAGTTTCGGTTTTGGTTTCGAGTAGTTGAGTTTTTTTTATTTTCTTAAAAATATATGTGACACTAGCAAAATATTGATTGGTCACTATAGTAAATTGTCTAACAAAAACTAAATTTTGGGAGGTGTCAGTGTCCCTTTAAACCTCAGACAAACCGGGTAAAGAAGAGAGATTGATCAAAACCAGATTCTTTTCCTGAAGACAGCCATTTATAGGAAAGTGAGACTTCTACAAAGGTGCAACTTATAGACCAGGAAATATGGTTTTTAAATACTAGGTATATTTTTTGGTCTATGTCACACAATCCTCTAAGTCGCATCCCCTCTAATAAACGGCTGTTTTTAGAAAAAAAAATATTGGTATTTAAGTTGCACCTATATATATTTGTACGGCCGGCACAGCGAAACTGCATCGAAATGCTCACATATAGTATTATGATCGCAATATGACCGCAAGCGAGAGCAAGTTCGAATGTTCTCATCAAGTAATTGAACGAGAAATGCAGCCCCCGTAGGAAAATCTCTGCAGTGAAAGTCCGCACTCGTAAAAAAACAGTTAATATAAGCCGGGCCATTGTGTAAGACAAACTGACTGATATATTGGAGAAAAAAAAAGCCGCCATTTATACGCTGGAAAACATGGTACGCAAAATTTAGATACATATTGTAGCTACTTCCCCACGTCATCATTCTGCAGATTAGACGCAATTGTCATGAAGCTTCACAAACTTTTGGATGCCCTCCTCTAACAAAATTGCCGCCTGGGTTTTGAGTCATCACATTGCACGTCAACAAGACTGCCAGTTGTCACAGACGTTCTTCCCTGATTCGTCCTCGTCATCACAGACATCTGTTCGTCCTCCCTGAATTTTGACGTAGTTATCTCTGTACACATTACACGTCTGTGGTGACTAATGGTCTTGGTCACGCGTGATAGAATGACCGAGAACTGAGATTGAAGGTTCAAGGTTCAAGGTGTTTATTGGCTAAACGTTGATCATATAGCCGAGAGCCCGAGGTAACCAAAAGGCAGAAGCCCGTGCAGCAGTGTGCTGGTTACCTCCTCGACTGTATGTTAACTGTCGACTGTATGGCAACCTCAAAGGAGGTTGCCAGGTGGCAACCTCCTTTGAGGAGGGCATTAAAAACTTAGTGTTGCTTCATGACAAGTGTTCAAATCTGTGGGGGATTATGCGGAGGATTAGCTACAATATTTACCTAAATGTTTCGTATATGATTTAGACATATTTTAATCAATCTTGGTTTCTTTACCCTGTTTTCGGATGTTTGGAAAAAAAAGAACAGCCCTCGTATACAGATGAGCTGCTGCTGAAGGGCTATTTGCGATATATACTATGTTGCTTCTAACTTTCCTTCAAACTGCATTCAATGACCATTTCATATCAGTTGCGAATTATATTGTCCGAATGGTTGCTCAAAAGAAGCATTCTTCTTTCGTAACTGGATAGGACAAGCAGAAGGAAGAATTGCCTGTCTTGCTAGAAGGTGTTAAGAAAGCTCCAATAACAATTTTGACATTGTCTGTCTGGTTATCTGTCGTGATGCATCTCTCTAACGGTGTACAGTGGTTAGGAATCAAAGTGCACTATTTTTTTTCAATGGGGAGCCAGGTTACCTGCTGTCATACAAGGGCACGACCAGAAACATCAGAAATGTCACGTGCAAAAAGAAAGGGCCGGAAACTGATATACCCCAACGAAAATGGCATTTCCCCATGTTCATATCCTTAGTGGGAGTTCTCACTCTCTAGTTTTCTATTTCTCTTCCCTTGGGGGAGCAATCTGATATATGAGCGCAGTAAATTTTAATGGCTTTTTTACTCTGCGTCCTGCAGTTAACGGGACATTCACTGCACTTCCTTCATTGGCTGCTCGAAGATGCACTGGTAATGCCACATGACTTATTGTATTTAAAAATTGAATCTGCCTATGACTCCTGCAGTAGGTATGAGTTGTGTCAGTTTCTGCACAAATTTGGAAGCAACCTAAAACTGACTGCAGGATTCCTTATACGTTTCAAAGGATTGACTATATGGATGTTCCAAAACTTCTTCTGTTACATAGAGAGTGATTTGGAGGTCAAGTGTGCTAATGCACCACATCTCAGCAGCCTCTAGGGCAGTCTCTCATTGCAGTCTTGAACACCATGAGTTCAGTACCCGCCCTTGCCAGAAGGTGCGCAGATTTGTGTAATCACTAATGTATAGTGCACATTAATGACCCCAGGTTAGCAATTGTGTTACTCTGACCAAATTGCTCCTCTACAATGGAGACGTCAGAAATCATCTTAAAGCAGACAGACTTTCCACGGTCTACACATCCATACAAGTTTGACCATTGCAGAAAGGCCACTGTTGCCTTCTGTAGCTTCTACCATGTTACTTTCAACATGGCAATCATTCTTTCACAGAAAGATGGCCTTTGGCTAAGGTCACACACTCGCATATGATTCACCCATATACATAGATCTTTTTGTGCTGTGCTCCCTCGGCATAGGATACCTGTTTACACGTGGCATAGCCAGGATTTTATTTCGGGAGGAGGGGGTGGTATTCAGCGGCATGAGGGTACCCCCCCCCCACAATGACGAAGCAGGGCGAGCTCTGCGGTAGGGACGCTCACGCAAAGATTAGGGGGCGCTGTTAAGATAATACGGGTAAAGCTGCATTGTCATTTTTTAAAACTGAGCAAGCTTCATTTACAGGAATACTGGCATGGTGGCTCGCTGTTCTACTGTTGTCGTAGTTGCAGCTCACCAACTTTAAAAGCTTCCTCACAGCACACAACTCCCTCTGCTTCTCGAGGTAGGTGCTTGTGGGTCGCCTATCAATATCGCCCGATCAGGCCGAGCTTCTAATCGCTCCGAGGAAGTCACACTGGGGAGGGCTATCATGGAGAAGCACTTTTTATCAATACTCAAGTTGTGCGTGGGATGCTGCAGGAAGGCCAAGGCTGCCTTGTGGTTCAGGGTCTTCTGTTGAGATGGCTGTCCCGGCACCGGCTCTTCCATTCGTCCACCGCCCTTGGAACTCTCTGTCCTTGCGCACACACCACGAGCCTCCCCCCTTCTTCTTCTTCCCTCATCGTGCCCTCGCTCTACGTGCAGTGCTGCTCATTGTCCCCCACATGCTTCATTACCAATGCGTGAAGGCCAGACAAAACACAAAAATAGCTATACTGTCGCAAACAATTAAGCAGCAAAAAAAAAAAAAAAGAAATCTCGACGCTGAAAGGTTAGAGCAACCGTCCACGCACAAACTACTAGCGGCCCATGTATAGGGCGAGGGTAATTCTGAACAATCACAAAACCAAAATCTATTATTTATTAAAGGTTTAGCACATTCTTGCTACAGAACCAGATGCCGAAAAAAAAAGAGAGTCTTATCTTTGCTAGGCCGCTTTATCTTGCAGCGTGGTCCAAAGGCAGCAGCAGCATATCCTCAAGGCAACGAGAAGTCGTCAGTCCGAACTCGTTCCGTCACTCGGAGAAATTACATGACACACCACACAATCACCACACACCGAATGTGGAAACGAACTTGACTACCCTTGTGCCTATGCATTGTGACAATATGAAGGTTTATCTCTTCGGAGTTTCTGATGTTCCGTGCAACGAAAAGATTAATCTAATAACGAATTGCATTGAATGTCACCTTAACATGCAAAGCAGAAAACAAGACGGACTTCATCGCATCCGTGAGCGACCATTGAGGTTGATGGAGGGAAATTTCGCGAAGTGAAAGAAATTTCCTCTATCCTATGCACGAAGTGGCATAGGCAAGGGGGAGGGGTTTCGACCCCCCAACACCCTCCTGCCTATGCCACTGCTGTTTCCATTTGCAAATGTTTCCTTCTCCTGTAGTGTGCAACTTGACCTCATTTAAACAGATGTGTGCATAATAACGAGGAACATCGATTCTGAGGTAAACTAAGGGACAACACAAACTCAAAGTCTCAACAGCACAAACATGAAACCTCGACTTTGTGTTTGTTCTGTTCTTTATTTTACCTTATTCTCAAACAATTGACACCAGCTTATATGCACACTTAATTTTTGTTCATAGATGTGTGCATACCAGTAGGTGTTAAAATCAGTTTCATACTTCTATAAGGTGATAATGTTGTGTTAGTTATCACTACCTAAAGATAAATTCTTATACAGTCAAACCCGACTATATCGAACTCGTTTACATCAAATTATCCCTTATATCGAACAATTTTTGTGCACAGTAATGTTACAGTGATAATGCATTGCAAAAACTATGGTTACATCGAACAAAAATAGCAGCCGCTCCTGATATATCGAACTGCCAAGAGCGCGGTTTTGCTCTGCAAGCTGGCTTTCCCCCAACGCGAGCGGCGGCCACATTGGGGGAAAGCCAGCTTGCAGAGCATGCTGCTTTCGTTCTGCTCGTCATGACCGCCTCGACCGAGAGTACTGCGGCGATGGCATCGTTACAGTTAATTTTAGAAGGTCTGATAGAAAGCAGTGACAGCGAAAGCGTCAACAGTGAAGAAGATCACGAAGATACCAGCTCCTCCAGCTCTAGCTTGAGTGATGACAAGGCAGCCGTTCTCGGCGAAGTGTTTGTCGGTTCGTTCGGCTTGCCAGCGAAGAAGCTTAATTGATATCGTGAAGACATTGTGCACACCTATCGGATGAAGAGGTATGTCGTTTGTCCATTGTGTGGCCTCTGTAAAGTAATTGGAATAATTAGAAGACAATACGCGAAATACTCCGGAGATGGGAGTCGCCTTTGGAGATGACGATTGCTTTATGACATACGTGTTTGGTATTCTGCTGCCTTATTGCAACCTACGGCTCGTACAAGTACTAGTTGTCTTCATCAGATTTATATAACTAAAAGGAAAAATTAATGGTCTCTTACCATTGGATCACCGTTAATTATGTAGTAAACAATCTGGTGTGCTTCTAATCTGGAGTTGATGCTTTCAGCAAGATGGCAACGGGAACCGTCACTGTTAAAAAGCGCGGGCAGATGCTCTGAAAGCGGTGCTGCCGGGAGCGTTGCGCTCGATTTGCTCCGCAGCGCGTGCCACTGGGGTGGATCACGTGACTGATATTTTGCGGAGGCCGACCGCTCAACGACCGCTAGCACAGAGCGCTCGGCATCTGCCACTGGCAGGGACTATTAGAGTACAGAGATCAAACTTAGATGTTAAATACAGTCCCTAAGCTCTTTGCATGTTTGTCCTATATTTTTTTTCAGTTCTTCACGGACGGCGCAAGGATAGAAGCGGGATTTAGAAAGTACTTCTACCGGGCGTCGCCCAGTCAGGTGGAAGACTCCCACGAGATCATTGTGTGCCATGCCAACGTCATCCGCTACTGGATTTGCAGGTGCAGCCCCATCTTCAACCTCTAGCCATTCCACTTATTCTGCTTAAAGAGGCCAGGTGGTACTTGTTGCGACATTCATTGTAACATGTTACGCATTACGGGGGATCGGTGGCTGAGTGGGCTAGTGCACTGCAACTCGAAGCACATGGAGGGAAAGTTTGCGCTGCAGAACCCAGGTATCCTGGATTCAATCCCCACCCCTGCCCGTTTCGATCTGGATGAGCATCGTACCGGCGTGTGGTCGTGTGTCACTACTGCGTGGTGCACGTTAAAGACCTCAGGCTAGCGGTTGTACTGCACTGGCTAAATTGCTCATGTACAGCTGGGAGGCTCGTCGCCCGTTGAGGCAGGTCAAGTTCTAGGCTGTATAAACATACACACAACCCAATTATTTAAATTTTTCATCTACAGCTGTGGCACCAGACACCCATTTGGGGCTAACTTCCAGCTGTGTAAGCATACTACACAGAACACAATTACAATTACTTATGCATTACTTGGTCTCTGGCGGGTAGGCTTTGACAACTGCTCTCTGAACACGAAAGTAACCCAGGTTTTATAGTAAGGAAAATGCTCTGTTACGGAACCACGCAATGTTCTCTGCTTATTTCCTGTGGAAATAAGCGGAGAACATTGCTTCACAGAATGGATAACTGGGCGAGTTGCTGTGAACTCGCAAAACAGCACAACTAGAAACAAACAAAGAGAGACTGGAAGAAACGAAACGCTGTTTCGAGATGAGAACATTGCTACTCAATGTCCACATTCACATGCTAGACGGTTGAACTGGGGCTGGTTTGGTTAAAAAGGAGAATTTGGGTGTCTTTCCCAAAGCACTCTTGTGGCGTCTCGACTGTGCAGACACAATCGAAGCGTATGCGGAGTGGTCAATACTTTACGAAAGGTTGTTCTGGGCAGAAAATCCGTGAGCTCCTCTTTCACATTTATATTGTGTCAGTTACCAGTAGCTAAACAAACTAAATAAGCTACACTTGAAGAATCGGCACTTCATTGCCCCATTATCTTGTGGGTGCTAATTGCAGAGCGGGTGCAATTGGCGATCATCACAATTCTAAAGTGTGACTTCCTGAGCTTGGCATACAGTGTCAGGAAGCTCGGGAAACATCATTTTGCTCCGTCGCGGACTGTTTTAACGTTTCCGGAGGACGTAAAATTGTTTCCTGCGATATCTGATGAAGCTTCAGACGACTGGCAACAATGATTTTAAGCACCATGAGGGCTGAAGGGTCGTTACTCTGAAGCGTAGCTTATTTATACCCGACTGCAATATCTCGAGTCACCGCCCGCCCCCCTTTCTGGACGGGTATCGATTTCCGAAAAAACACGGCATGATCGCTCGCCCCTTAAAATACCCCAATGCGGAGTCCGTGACCCACAAACATTGATTCTACCCGAATGACGCTGCCGCGGACCTTGCAGTTGGAGGACGTCGTGTCAAAGTAAAACCGAGGGTGGAGAGACACTTCACTTTGTTTACGCATTTCCGTCCCGACTTCCGCAACTTTGAAGTCGGAATACATTCTTGTGAAATGAAAGCGATAGAGATAACAAAATTAAACTTTGTTTTGCTTACAAAAAAATATTGTTCAGACAAAAAGAAATGAAAAGATAACACAAGCAGGTCAGCGGGGTCAGCGAACGCCCAATATCCTGGAATGTAAACGCGGAGTGTAAATTCAAAGTTTGTCTCTATCCAAATCGGGTCACCCCGAACCCGCTTGGAATATTGCAACCGTGGTTGGTAGGGTTGTGCAACGTTTGAGATAAAGCCAACGGGTAAATAAAGGTATGCTGGAACACAGACGCTTGTAAAGCGTCCCATTTCGAACTCCATGTTATCGTGGTGCTGTGAAGGCCTGCAGCAGCACCACCTCAACCCGCATCGATAGCATGCCACGCACATATGCACGCATGCACCAAACAAGAAAGTTGCAGAAGAGCCTGCTCATTGTGATTGACTAGGCGCCCGACTTGGCCCGACACCAAGGTATTTGCCAGCACAATCGCCGGCTTTTCCACTTCCCCAGCATCACTCACCGTCACTTCTTTCGCCCGCCACCCGCTCGCTCGTTGCACCTGATTGGTATTTCTATTTTCTTGTTGACTTTTTTTTTGCTCCATTTATTTTTTGATCTGCAGATCAAAAAGGCTAGGGAGTATAATGAAGGGAACATAGCGGTCTTAGAAACATGCTTTCACAGAACAAGCGTTTGCGATGTATGCCGATCGGTGGTGTTCATCGCACGTATACAAGCAACAAACGATAGAAAAATATTCTTTCATCGGCATTTGTTGCATAAAACAACGAAAATAATTCAAGTTTTGAGTTTAATGTATCTCCTGTGCAGCCGCGCTAGGTACATAAAAAAAAATGGGTGTTTTTGTTTTTAGCTTTTTCTAAACTTTTTGTGCTTCCACACCGAGACATGGCCCACCCCGCCTTTTTTTTATGAATTTCAGGTGGCAGGGGGGTGGGCGATGACTCGGGATATTACGGTAGTTTTGGGGCACCCTTAACCGCAGTTAAGCATGATTGAGGTCAGACTCGTCTGCGGTTAAGGGCGTCTAACAGGCATTCTAAACTGCAGTTACACTGTAGTACGGCTAGCAGTTACTGCCAACTGTACCCTAGTTACATGAGCACCCTTAATTGCAGTTAAACACTGCAATGAAAAAAAAAGTTTTTTTTGAAGAGCATAAATGGAACATATATTTTTTTTCGTAACCTTTCCACGAGAAGAAAAAACATTTTGCACAATATTTACGCTCTAGATGCAATTTAGGTGGAGGTCACGTTCGCTCTGAGCCCACCCACAAATCAGTTGCCTCACCCATTACTGCTAGATTGGCTGCGCTACTCCGCCGAACACGCTATCAAGCCTGGCATCTCCCTTTCCCGACATTCGGCACGTCTAGTCTGGCGTCTGACAACGCCTGCTAGTCAACGTTGCTGCTAGTTGTGCGAGCGGACGTGCAGTAGCCTCCAGCACCGTCTGCTATTTCACCACCATCTATCATTGTCTGCCATGCCCGAAGGACTAGGACATGAACACTGTCTGTCGGCATCCGTTTTCGCCTTCGCCCGTCTGCTATTCTGCCCCCGTCTAAAAACTTTTACAACGCTCACAAAACTTGACCATGAAAGCAGCGTTCTAGCATTCCATCATGTGCGAGCGACAGTCCAATACAAGCGTCTGTCAGCGCCTGTCAGTGTGCGGTAAAAAGCGACCGAGAAAACTAAAAAAAGCAACAAAATAAATATGTTGTCATTTCAGCTTTTATCTTCTCGTTATTTTTTTCGGATGGCATCCTTGAGCATGGTGAGAGAGCGTCATGACGCACAATTAAAACGTGACCTAAAATTTTTCGCTTTGGCAGGCCAAGTGTACTGCAAAACTTGAGAGCTACTTACCTGTCCAAGTAAAATGAAAGGAACATACCTGGTTTCCCGTCATGCGAGCCGAACGCCCAATCGCCTCCAATGAATTGGCTCACAAATTCTTACTTGTGTAGGAATCTTCTCGGTATCGAAACCGTGGTCGCATTCACGAAGGTTGCACGATGCACAGAGCAGCGGGTCCATTTTTACAGGAACCAGCATCTTTGTTCAGCATCAACACACGCAAAGAAAGAAATCAAGCCAGATCGATCAAAATAGTGAATGTGGGAGGGACGCTAGGCTTAGGCCACTCCCACTACGAAAACAAGCATCCACGCAGCGCTTCTAAAGATACATACCTGTGACAGTTGTTTGCTACAAACTATGTCGGTTGATGAGACCTTTCTCTAAACACATCTGTGAACTCAAAAGAACCCACACATTAAAATTGACGAGCTCAACAAGCTAGGCTTGTTCAGCACTCCGCAGACGCCGGCAGCAGTGTTTATCGGTGAAGGCAAAGCGGAAAGTAAATCTTGGGATATTTTTGAAAACAATAATGACTCTATCTAGATTATTTGTTTCTTAAACTCACAAAAATAAAGTCAAATAAAAATGCTATTACGGCATGGAGATACAAATTTACAACCAACAATTTACACGCCAATCATCTGTCCAGCCAATGAGAGATGTAAGCACCTTGTAAGCACGAGGTGGGGCTTAGAGGGCTGCGACCTCCACCTTCTGCACCTAAATTGCGTCTATACTCATAAATATTGCTTTTGTGGTAAATGTTTTTTAATTATACGTGTCTCTTTGAACACTTAACACTTAGCCATGGTTAAGGGTGCTGGTACGACTAGGGTATTGGCGGCTGTACCAGTAGAAAATGGTTGCGGATAAAAGTTTGCCAAGCCAACCGTCCCTTTCTTTCCGTCACACTTGGCTCCACCAGGGCCTTGCAGTTTCCCCCCGAGGGCTGGCTGCGGTTCTCTCTGACCAACTGCAGCATCTCGGTCGTGAGCATCCTGCCCTCCGGCAGGGTCCTGGTGCGGGCAGTGGGGGACAGCGGACACTTGCCAAAGGACATGATCACCACCAACTAGCCGCTCCGGAAAGAGTGTAGGCACGCCGCTCGCCCGGACCGAGCCGAGTCCCCAACCGGAGCGGGACGGGGGCCGAGGAAATGGGCCACAAGAGCGCGGAAAATAAAGTGTAGTGCACACCTTACTTTTTAAAGAAACGGGGTCTCGATGACTGTTGCAGCAGCCGGGTCTCAGTTCTTTACATTTATGTGCATGCATTAGTGGTCGCAAACGGCGCGATGAATGGCAAGTTCGTCCAAGTGCTTGCGTGTTGGTTCTTGGGTCCTGGAATTCCTCGTTAAAGGGCCTCTGACACGCCAAAAAAATATTTTTTTTTTCACGCTAAACGTAGCAATCGCATATCAGGACATTACAAAAAAAATTGTTTCACTATAGAGTTGCGTAGTTTTTTTTATAAAAAATAAAAATACGAGGCCATATTCAAAGCTCCCGCCGTGCACTGTGACGTAACAGTGTACCGCAAGGTGTCGGGGCGGTCAGAAGGGAGGCATCGCCGGAAGTCACGTGAGTTGTATCCCTCCTCGTGCTTACCGCGAGCGCGTGTAATATTTTTTTTTTAATATTTTTGTTATTCTCCGCACCTCCACGAGCGATCCAAGCAGACAAGGTTTCTTTTATTTGCTTTTCATCGCTTAATGTTGCTGTAAAGGTAGAAGAAGCGGAGTCAATTGACGTGATCAACTACAATGCCTAGAAGGTGCTGTGTGAGAACTCCCGGTATTTCAGTAACTGAAGAAGAGATCACACTGCATGCATTTCTGAGAGACATACATCGGCCGCATGAGCACCCAGTAAACAAGTTCTACTCATGCTCTAGACAAAATACGTACTTTGTGCTCGACGTTTACTTGTACTTGGTACACTCACCAGTTCGTATTCTTTCGACGGCAGGCATCTACAGCCTGGAGAGTATCCGATGATTCAACGACCTCAGTGTCTCAACCTTCAGCAATGCGATCGGGCGTGTCGTATGCTAGCAATCCTAATTTCTGCGAGCGTTCTAAATTTTTTTTTTTTTTCAAAACTGCTCTCGTACACTGGCTTGTACTCGCAACGCTTTCATCATTGACCTCCATCACGTCGATCCACTGACTCTTCGTCCTCAAATTTTTGCAGCACGCAAACTAACCAACGGTGCAGGGATAAAGAGCTAGTGGAACTGAAACTTCGTTTTCTACGATCGCTCGTACGAAGAGCAGAATAATAAAAAGAAAAAAAAGTCTTAGGCACGGTCGCGGAGAGCACGAGGAGTGAAACTCACGCGACTTCCGGTTAACCCACTTTTAGTGACGTAGCTCGATGCCTCCTTTCTGACCGCCCCGACACCTTGCGGTACACTGTTACGTCACAGTGCACGGCGGGAACTTTGAATTGGGCCTCGTATTTCTATTTTTTATAAAAAAACTACGCAACTCTATAGTGAAACAATTTTTTCGTAATGTCCTGATATGCCATTGCAACGTTTAGCGTGAAAAATTTTTTTTTTTTTTGGCGTGTCAGAGGCCCTTTAATTTCAATTTTATTTTACTTTGGAGGCTAAACGGTGTATTACTTTTTCCATAATAGAAAGCCACTTATTTTTTAATGTGACTTTGCTAAGTTTTAGAAAGTAAGGTACGGAATAATCTGTCTGATAATCTTCGGACTGATAAACCGTCAAAAGTACATTGTCAAAGTTGCACCCTTTTTCTGGTGTGACCGAAAATACTGCACAGTGGCCTGTCTGAAAAGACGCCATTGAGTTGGCAGGAGGTGGGCGAATTCCGTGGTGTTAAAGTCTCCACTGTATTGGAATGTTTTCCAATCTTTCAGGATGAACAGTCGATATTTTTAAAGGTAACCAATACACTGTTTACAAATATGGCAACGTTTACCCACACCGGGTGTGGGCACCGCACGTGCACAGAAACCAGGTTCGCGTCGAGTGAGGCGTCCGCGCATGCGCAGTGCCGACAGCCGCAGTCGCGCGATGTCGGAGAGTTGAGTTGGTCTACAGTCGGATGTCTAACCAGCGGCCTGGTGGGTGGCCATGCGTAACGTCGAGAGAATCCCAAGCGTGGTTAGGCAGAGATTATCTGTTTCCCTATGCACCATTTATTGCTCGTACTGTTGCATATTGAGGGGACGAAGCAGATGCTGCTTATAATGACTGGCAATCGCGACGTAAATGAGGTGCTTTTGAATGAAGGGGGCATCCAGGAGACTTAATAGACCCACAGGGAACAGCAAGGTTCTTGGTATGGACAGTGGTAAAAACTCAAGTTTGAAGGATTGACAACCATTATTTAAGAATATCACGAAAGAAAGTGAAAATATTTCCTGGTGCTTGGAGAACGACCCCATAGTCACCGTGCTAGGCAGTTGCGTATATCCTGGGGATTGACTCATGGAGTGGAATGAGCTTCAGAACTTCCACTCCTATCCTCCTCTGTTTGATACAGACGCTAAAGTTGCCAAATATTGGGCTTACACGCTACTTAGGCTTACATATGACGTCACTTCGATAAATACAGCCAGTACCTTGTTACAACAGAGGTGCCCATAAAACAAGTGATACATCTCTGTATTGATATTCCGGTAAAATTTCACAATCGACTTAATGTTAGCAATAGCAGCAACAAGTGACAGTCATCACGACACCCTCCTTGTGCACATTTAGGCAGACAGCAGATGTTACAACACAAAAGATATGCAGCGCTAGAAATGATTGCGCTCTGAACGCATTGCGGAAGAACCGCCACCGACCGTACGACATGGATGGCCGCCTCCGACGAGAAGACGTCACTCTGAATTGTGCTGCATTTGTCAAGTCCTGCTCCAGCGCGACGTTGATGATTATGCAGGTGTTTCTCCGACCGAAGACGGCCTCCCGTAAGAATGAGACTAAGGCCGAGGACAATAATTATGATCTTGATCAGAATGCCCATCGGCACCTGCAACAAAGAAGATGCCAGAGTTGGTTAAAAGGCTTGTTTCATTCGTGTTTGGTTGGAGTTTGGTGAGTACGCTCTCAGTGCACCATAAGCGTGTTTAAAATACCTTAATTCTTAAAATTTTACGTGTACTGTTTGTTGAGCAGCTGTCTTGTCTTGTGATTAGGTCTGGCTATGGTGTGCTATAGGGGAGGTGTGATTATTCAACGGGCCAGAGCGATTCCGCGATTCATGCCCACAGAGCACAGCATAATAGGTGTGCTAGAAACAGCGCCACTTTTCACTCCAGGGTTACAAAAAAAAAAAAAAAAAAGCGGGGGGGGGGGGGGGGAGGGGCAGATTGAACATTTTATTCCACTTTGTTCAGGCATAAATGAAAACACGACCGGCGACATTGTGCAGAGATTTCGAGCTCGTGGGCTGTCGGCGCCTCTATGGAAAACCATCCTTCTCTCACCACTTGGCGCGAGGAGAGGGAAGTCGGGTTTTCCCATCGGCCGCGCAGTGCGGAGAGAGAGGGGAGGGAAGCCCCTGAATCCCGCCAATAACGACGCGACGAAGGGAGGATAATTTTCGGGTCGTCTGCTTCAAACAATTGTTTCCAAACATTCCTCGCGTTATGCGAAATCCCACTTTGGCAGTATTCAGTTGCTACGCGTAATGTTGGATGAGTGTAGAAACTTCCACCGCGCTTATCCGCTTACTTCAGGGATCACTGGTGGCAGTCGTCAGTGGCATCCACGTCGCCAACCACGACGGCTAAGAGAATCAACCATGTCGCGCCTCCGTCCTCACATACGTGACTGCACTATTCCACTCGCATTGCGCGACGAACAGCTATCGTGTTCGTTTCTTCGCACGTTGTGGGTGAAAGATGCAACTTTTTAATTACCTTGACTCTTTCACACGATCTGGTATTTTCACCACGACTAGTTTAAACAATTTGTTTTCTCTCGGATGCCGACACGTATCAAAAAGTTAGCATGACCACTTGCAATATTTACTTTTTGATACATAACAGGCTGACGTGGTGGCTTTTTCTTTGAATAGGGCATTGCGCGCGCGCAGGAATTAGTTCCGGGTCAAGGGATACGTCTGCGCATTCACCTCGTCGACAGCAGCGCCACTGCAGCTGCGTGACGTCAGAGCCGCGAGTCGGTGCATAGCCACTGGCAGAATGAGAAGGGCAGGGAGGTCTTCGCTTCGGCGTCTCATGATCCTCGAGCGTGCACCTGCAGTCAACCCTCGGCGAAAGGCAACGGGCGGGTGCCGGGGCACCCGAGCGAGATGCCCTACCGCGAGGCAGAAATTCGAACGAGGGCTTACGATCTTCAAGAAGGAAACTCGGCCACTTTGTGCAAGAGGATCATCGTGACTGAAACGGGCATGATGACGTTGTTGGGGCCACGACCGGGATTGCGAAGTATGTCGAGCGGACGGCCTTGGCCTGGGCACGGATGTCGCGTGTGACTTCATTGTAATTAGGCTACTTGGAATTTCCGGAAATCCGAAACAAGCCTCGCAAGAAACCGAACGACCTCAACCCAGGCTTCGGGAGTTCGAGCTCCTGACTCTGTCGCTTCTCCGCAATAAGGACTATCTGCGAGGGGAAGCACGCTTTACGGGACAAAGATGCCAGAGCGGGCACATGAGTTGTGTAGACAACCGTCAATGCACACTGACAGGGTATTTATTCTCGCCGAGGTTTTTAGTTGTACATAACATATGAGAGCCCAACTACCCAGAACAGAATTTGCGGCTTGAAATTCGGTTTCTTTCCGCCCGAAAACCGCCGATCGAGAACTGGCCGGTTTGAGTCGCGCTCACTCGTCTCGTGGTCACGGGCCGTTTTCCAAGGTTTAGACACACACATTTAACCAAAGTCGTGGGTCATTGAAGGCACACACTCAATATTAAAAATAAAAAAACGAAACCCATTTTTTGTGCCTTCTAAAAAACTGAAAATACGTTGACTGAAAAAAAAAAAAGTTGCACTGAGAATGGGAAGCGTTCTGTGCGTCACTGCGTAATTCTCAACATGGCGTCGTATCGAGTAACGTGGGACTCGCGGGCTGGACGGCGATGGCGGCGGACGATGGGAGTGGGACCTGTACTTCAGAACTGTCGTTTGCGGTACCGGCGAATTTGTCTTCCTTCGAAAGAGAACACGCCCGACCAGCAAGCCGATTCGCACGAAGACGTCGCCGAGTCGTAGCCCCTTCTCGTGGCTGAAGACGTCGCTCGGGCAGTTGTCCCCTATTGGGTCTCGTATGAAACGAGTTGTCCAAACGTCTATTTAAAACTGTAAAGTAGTTGAGTGGAAAGGTGTCCGCTTCATACGCAGCGGACCCAGGTTCGATCCACAACGTAAACATGCTGTTTTTTTTTTTTTTTTTTACATTTTGCGATTTTTACCTTTTTGTTTCAGTTATCACTGAAAATAGAAAGTGGACGAAACGTTGCTGAATTAGATGGTATGGGACTCCCTTTTTGACACCTGCGAACTCAATGTAGTCACTCTCCACAAAATGCAAGGATCATAGAAATTGGATAGCGTCCGCTTTCTGAGGTGCCCGTAACTGTTCTGCCGCAATTGCAGCCAGCCATCGGTCCCGATCCCTTTGATCTTTCGGAAAGTTGTGCAGACTCTGCCATACAATGCCACTTATGGATGCAGAACCTGTGAGGCAGCTCTTCACGCAACATCTTGGGGGCACTCACTGCTCATTTCCAACTCTTCAATGTACAAAACAACTCATCTTGAAGTGCAGAACAGCATGCGGAACAAATACAACTGCAAATAAATCGCACGGCAAACGGTACCCGCAGCGCTGTAATGTCGTCTGCTGTGCGCAATAAAAAAAAAAAAGAAGGAAAAAAAAAAGCGCGGTCGGGTGTAGTTACGTGATTTCCGGTCAGGGCTGCCAACACGGAAAGTCGAAATTTTCATAGCGGACGCCTGAAACTTCCTTATTTCTGCCGAAATTTCCCTCGCTTGCCCAAATAATTTTATAATACTAAATAGTTGTTGTTTTCTGCATCACTTCCATTTTTACTATGAGAAATATATTATATCTGAAGCGCAAGTTCGTCTGCTTCTTGCACAAGTGTTGTGATGATGTCAGAACGCCGAGATCTTATTGGCATATTGAAAAAAAAAAAAAAAAAAAACATACTGGGTAGACCTTAAGGCATCTAGCATTGAGGTGTACCCACTTTCCTTCTAACCAAGGCCGATCAGCTCGGCGTCGTTCTTGTTAAATATTGTAGACGAAGAGGAGGAATGGGCGCGCGACGAAGGACAAGACGAGGAAGGCGGGAAAAAGAGGCGCGAGGACAGAGGACATCGAGACGATAAATAAATAACGACGTAAATAAATAAATAAATAAATAGATCGAGGCAGCGGTGAGCGTTGTACATATCTGCTAAGTAAACGCGATTTTCCATTTTTACACCGTGGACATCGTTCCCCTAACTATAAGAAACATTGGTGCCGAAACCCGGGAACTCTGCTACCTTACTGACCCAACCGAGAGGAAAGATTGTCACTTTTAACGACATGGAACGCGTGAAAAGCAAGCGAACCACCCAGAGGGCTCTGCATACACGTCTATAGAACCGAAGCAAGACAAGTCATCAACTCCAACCAGCTCAGCCTTTCTGCTCTGTGGGTTTTGCACGATAGACTGAAGACTTGCAATGACGGCCTGCAGAAGCTCAACGAGAAACTAGAGGCCTTCCTCACGGACGAACAGGCTGAAGAGGATTTCGCTTCAGTAAGCGAATACGAGGACAACGCAGCTGTGAGCTTGGCGCTGCTCCGCCATCACATTGAATCGCTCCAAGCTCCAGGCCCACCGGCCCGAGGAATCGATCAACAAAACGAAGACTTCCCACTTGCTCCGAGCGCACAACCGAATGATCACGGCGATCACAGAGGTCCAGGGCGGGTAGGTGCAAGACTTCCTAAACTAGAGCTTTCTCGTTTTGACGGAACCGTATCCCAATGGCAGCCCTTTTGGTATGCGTTTTGCCATACTGTTCACGAAAACAACCATTTGACCAACATTGATCGGTACCACTACCCGAAGACTCTGCTGAGTGGGCCCGCAACGAAAGCCATTGCACGAATCCAGGTGAGCAAGGCATCCTACTGCGTCGCAATCGAAATTTTGAAAAACCGATTTGGAAGCGTAAAAATTATCCAGCAAACGTACCTTGCCAATCTCAGAACGCTGAAGTCAGTAAAGTCATCTGGTGACGTGACTGAACTAAGGGAACTCCTGGACAGCGTACAGATTAACGTGAGAGGCCTAAAAGCGCTGTGTCTGCCGGAGCTGTCGTACGCAGCAATGTTATTAGAGTTCTCACCAAAGCAATCCCGAGTGACATCGTTGTCGACTATTATAAACGACAGAGTTTCCAAGAGAACACAAGAGAAAATCAGTCGTCAGAAGCAGAGCTTGAACAACTCTTATGCTATCTGCGTATAGAAATGGAAGCCCGCGAGAAAACTGGGCTCGTCGCACTCACCAAACGAAGTCTGCCTGACGACACACGAAGCTCATACAGCAGCCATCTACCTTCAGCGGCGGTACTTCATAGTGACGCCGCTAAACAGCAGAGTGACTGTTTTTTTTTTTTTGCCTTTCGCCAACGCACATCACCGAGAACTTCTTCTGAAACCAATCTGCAGAAGAAGAAAAGTCGGCTAGCAAAGGAAGGTAGATGCTTTAAGTGTACTGCTATTGGACATCGGGCGAGAGACTGCCGCCGTAACGTACACT
Organism: Ixodes persulcatus; assembly: GCA_013358835.2. Taxonomy (NCBI): domain Eukaryota; kingdom Metazoa; phylum Arthropoda; class Arachnida; order Ixodida; family Ixodidae; genus Ixodes; species Ixodes persulcatus. The sequence goes on from JABSTQ010011517.1 coordinate 889,931, forward strand.
GCTCAGAATGCAGGGGCAGGCACGCTACTGTTGTTTGCGATCCGACGTACAAAGCAAAGAAAAACTCACGCGGAAAGGAGAGCGCCATCATGCACGCGGCAACCAAGGATGCATCCACGAGCTCAGTGGATAAGCAGGTGCTCTTACAGACATTTCGAGCCTGGTTGATCAACCAAAGCCAGTCGTGCTACATCAGAGGAGTCTTCGACAACGGGAGTCAGAGAACTTTCATAAGAGAAGACGTGTCGAGGAAATTGGGATTACACACCGTAAAAACGGTTGACTTGTCGATCAAAGCTTTTGGAGGATCTAACGGAGCACCACAAAAGAAATACAACTTAGTACAAGTAGCCATGATAAGCCGGTTCAGCCATTTTCAACACGAAATCGAAGCAATTGAAGTTCCTTTTATCTGCGAGGAGTTAATTGAAGCTCCCGCTGCACACTCTTTTGTCCATAGGCTGACCAAGGAAGGACGGTATATTGCTGACTTTCTGCTATTCCCTGGACTCAAAGGAGAAGCTGGTATCAGCTTACTTGTGGGAGCAGACCAGATATGGAAATTCCTCCTGAACGAAGTCTGTTTGCATGGTGAGGACAAGTGCCTGGCGGCTATAAACACGAAACTCGGTTGGACCTTCCAAGGACCCGTGACATCTGGCGGCGGCGTTTTCACAGAAGCTGGAACACACATCTGTGTTCTCCAAGCAAACGGCGTCGAATCGGAAGTTTCCGACACGCTCCAGCAATTCTGGGAGCTTGAAAGCATTGGAATACTTGACGCTTCAACGAACTTCAGCCACGACAGCGAAGTTCTCCAACAATTCAGCAAGAACATTGCTTTTAAATGCGGAAGATATGAAGTAGCTCTTCCTTGGAAGAACCATTCGATTGGAATGTTCTTCACTTCAAACGAGCCTACTGGCACTAGTGGGACTCAAGGATACTCGCACGCAATGCCACTGGCCAAGAGACTCCTTTGTTGCGGTGTAATTTCAAGGTCAAAAGCGAGCGTTTTCATTCAATCTCTCCTTCGCAAAACTTGATGACGTAACTCGGTGGCCGCAGCACCTCCCAGTGACGATATTTGAATGTGGCTCATATATTGGAGCCGAGCATTGCGTTGGCACTCGATTTGGGCTCGTGATAATCGATAGCTCGAGAAGCATTCGGGTAGTGGCCCGTGTCCAATCGCTGCAATGACGACAATAGCCGAACCATAACAATGTCTGGAACTCAGCGCGTGTCCTATGCTTTGCCGACCCCAGCGCGTGGCTATGATCAACATTGGCGGCATATAATCGGGTCCAGATCACGTGGCCACTTGTTTTGGCTGCGAGTTGAGGGAATGAACGCCGCTCATTTTCTTTAATTTTTTCTGCGATTTCAATTGCGTGCGATGTAAAACGAACGGGTGTTTCACAGGTCATTAACGTCAGGGATCCGTTGTAAACGGTATTTGGGCAAAGTACAAAAATCGTTGCATCGCCCCTTTAACGTGGACCTGTCAGACAACCATGCGGTTGCAGTCAAGCGGCTACACAGCTTGGTTCGACAGCTCATCACATATACAGAGATGATCCAGCAGTATGACGCAGCTGTCCGGCAATACGAAGTGGATGGACATGCAGAAAAGATAACTTGCGGCCAAAGCATACCTGACAAGTGTTACTACATGCCTCATAAGGCTGTGGTACGAGAATCATTCACAACGACAAGACTGCGAGTCGTCTTTGACGCCTCATCCCATGCACTTGGGGTAGCTTCACTGAATCAGCATCTGGAGAGAGGGCCGAATCTGACCAATGACATGGTGAAGACGCTCGTGAACTTCAGGCTGCACAAGATAGGTCTCACGGCAGATATTCAAAAGGCTTTTCTTCAGATATCTATGAGAGAAACCGACAGAGACGCTCTACGATTCCTGTGGTTTGAGCACATGCCAAAGACAGGCCATCCCCTGCCTAAAGTGGAAGAGTATCGAATGACTCGCGTACCTTTCGGAACGACAGCAAGTCTATTTCTACTGACTGCCACATTACAGCACCACTCCAAGCGTATGGAAGTAGCTTTTCAAAACACAACGAGGCTGCTCTGCGAGAACGTTTATGTGGACGATCTAGTCACGGGAGTTTCGACTTCAAACGAGGCATTTCGTGTTTACAGAGAAGCTAAAGTTATCCTTGAGGAAGCTGGCATGACTCTTCAAAAATGTACCACAAACGACGAGGCGCTTCAACGACACATTGAAAAGGGAGTAGCACCGTCTTCGGCTTCGGCAGCTAGAAAGGTCCTCGGTCTGTTGTGGAATACCGACACCGACGAGCTTCACCTTAATGTCGAAACAGTGCTGCAGTTCCTCGACGACAAAGACAATTAAGACTAAGCGCTTTTTTCTTCAGACGACAGCGCGACTGTTTGACCCTTTGGGATGGTTGTCTCCGTTTCTCATCAGGATTAAAATCCTTTTCCAGAGGATTTGGGAACACGGCACCGACTGGGAAGAAGACATGCCTGGAGCATTACAGAAAGAATGGGACGAATGCGTGTGAAGAATTCAGGGCGTTACAGACATTTTCGATTCCCAGATGTGGGTTGAAGAACTTTTTAGATAACTCTGCACTCTACCAACTTTACGTGTTTGCAGACGCCAGTTCGAGTGCCTATTGCGCAGTGGCCTACCTCAGGATCGGGCATACAACGGGGAATGTGAGCGTCCAATACTTGCTCTCATAGTGTAGGGTAGCTCCTATCAAACATGTCACCTTTCCTCGCTTGGAACTAGTTGCGGCAGTTTTGGCCGCTCGTTTAATGAAGTTCCTGAAAGAGACGCTGGTAAACAAGCATTGGAACATGATTTACTACTTGTGGACCGACTCAACTGTCACTCTATGTTGTATCCGAGGTTCAGCAGCCAAGTGGAAACAGTTTGTTTCTAACAGAGTGACAGAAATACAGACAGCAACGGATCCATCCCACTGGAACCATTGCCCTGGAAATGAGAATCCAGCGGATCTCTTGACTAGAGGACTCTCTGCAAAGGAACTTTTAACTAACGACCTCTGGTGGAGAGGACCTGAATGGCTATCAAGAGCACAGGAATCCTGGCCTGGGATAAGTGCTGCCGTCGAGGCTACAGACGTGGATAATGATGCGATATTGGAATTGAAACCTGATGGTCCAGTTCTCGTGAGCGTGGCAAATGAGCCGATTTTCAGCCCTGACAAGTGCAGCACTTGGATCAAGATGACAAGGGTGACAGCTTGGATAAAGCGTTTTACAGACAACTGCCGTTCACCGACGACTCGTCGCGAAGGTACACTTACGGTCCAGGAACTTCGAGCAGCCGAAAACGTCTGATTACTTCAAGTACAGCGAGAAGCATTTGCAAATGAAATGCCACAACTAATGAAAGGAGAAAACCTGGAAAATACTTCGCCAATACGAGACCATCCTTTTATTGACGACGAAGGACTCGTCCGAATTAGGAGCCGCCTTCAAAACGCGGCGGTGTCCTACAACGAGAAAAGCCCCGTACTACTTCCAGGCGAACACTCAGTGACAAGACTGATTGTTCTACATGCTCACAGAACGGTGCTCCACGGAGGGGTTGGTGACACCTTAACTGAACTGCGCGCTAGGTTTTGGGTCACGCGTGCACGACAGGCTGTTAAACGAGTTACTGGAAAGTGTCTACTTTGTGCCCGGCTCCGCCTTAAGGCGGCCAGTGCGCCGATGGCTCCCCTTCCAAGCGACTGCGTCCTAAGCTCTCGTCCTTTCGAAGCTACGGAAGTAGACTTTGCAGGACCCATTTTCGTGAAAAACTGTAGCTTAGTGAAAGCGTACTTTGTGTTATTCACTTGTGCAGTTGTTAGAGCTATTCATCTTGAGCTTGTTGTAGACCTTACGGCAGACTCTTTCCTTATGGCTTTTAGAAGATTCTGCGCCAGGCGTGGCACTCCGCGAGTTGTGTACTCGGATAACGCTGCAACTTTTAAAAGAGCGTCAAGAGAACTAGCTGTAATGCACCAGTTGCCGAGAGAAGATGAAGTCAAAAACTACTATGCTAGTCATCATGTAACGTGGAGATTTATCGCAGAAAGAGCGCCGTGGTGGGGCGGTTTCTGGGAAAGGCTCATTGGAATTGTGAAGACGTGTCTTCGCAAATTATTGGGGAAGGGGTCTTTCGATCTGCGACAGCTGGGCACCTTGCTGTCTGAAACCGAAGCGGTTGTGAATTCAAGACCGATCACTTTCATTTACTCCAGTTCCAATGAGCCAGACGTATTGACTCCGTCTCATTTTTTGTTAGGATGTCGTATTTTATCTCCTACAGAGGCTTCAGATGAGTCAAAGGCTCAGCTAGAAATCCTCAACCTTTGGATTCACCGACAGCGGGTGATGGAGCACATGTGGAAACGATGGCAGCATGGGTTCAATCCCCACCCCTGCCCGTTTCGATCTTGTGAAGACTCAATAGGGACACATAAAAAAATATCGAGGGTTATTTACAAGTTAAAATGAAACACATCTCAATTTTTTTTTTGTAAGAGCTTCGTGCATTGCCGTATTTCTATGATGGTTTGATGCGACTTGCACGACAAATAAATACATCAATGGACTTATACTGGGGGCACGGGACTATTCGGCTTGACCTAGGGACACGCGGAGCGTGAGGTAACGCAGGACGTTCTTATCGCTGAATTGGCTGCTTATGTCGTGGCATCCACCGCGGTCACTCTATATTTAAAAGTGAAAACGCGTCGCGCGGCGGCGAACCATTGCACGTTATCATGACTTTGCAACGTCATGTATTCGTCGCTTTTCATTAGTCCTTTTTTTTGGTGTGGTGCAGCTGACAAAAAGCGCACGTAGATCATTGTCCGGCCAAGCTGATCTCGGCAGTGTCAGTTAAACGACGCTTCCCATGAGCCGTCGTCTGTGCAAGCTCGAGAAAACAACAACAACAACAAATGCTCTGGTTTGGAGCATCTGGTGCTGGCGTCGCTATCTCGTTAAACAAATCCAAACTAAATTTAGAAAAAACAACATCTGCCCTGTCATATTTATGCACGCAACGCAAATACGCAAATTCTAGAACATATAGTCTGCCCGTCACAGTCTTAAAATTAAGATAGAAGACATCTCTAACTGGATAGAAGCTCCGAAGGACAGGGACAATGTGAAGAAGGTAACAACAGCACGGATCGTTGTCTTGCCATTACCTTCTTCACTTAATCCCTGTCCATCGGCGCTTTTATTCAGAAAAGAACCAACTAGCACAACTGAACATTCTGAGAAATTTCTAGAACGTGCAACCATATATATTATCATTTTTATTTTTTTAGCTATTTTAATTTTAAAATTGCCTCAGAATGCATTTAAAAAGGTAAAAAAGGTCATATTTTTAAACTTTATTAAAGTAAAAAGAAAAAAAAATCCAGCTTTTTAAGGGGAATATTTAATGACGGTGCGGCCTTATTACGTTTCCATATAGAACCTCCAAAAGAAATCATTATTCTCGTGGATTCCTCAAACTCAGGGTTGCGTAGCGAAATTTCCCCAATGAGGGACGACCGGGTGAATCCCCCTTAAATGTGTCGCAGGGGTTCAGGCTAAGCACATACTGGAAAGCAATAAAAAAACACGCTCCATTCAATATCTGAAGATAAAATTACAGAAAGATCCATTGGTGGATTCTTAGGGAATCCGTTAGCATGAACGCAAACTTGCTAAAAATCAACACAGCTAAGACAAAGGCTATTTGCTTTAAACCTAAAAACAAATTTGTTGAAATTCCGACCAATATCATAACGTACTCTTCACCGATTGAGGTTGTTAGATCATTTAAAACACTAGGGGTGTATTTTTCCGAACATATGTCTTGGGACGCTCACGTTGACCACATCACATCAAAACTAAGTCACGTGGTAGGTTTAATGTATCGGCATTCTTATATTCTTCCATTCAGTGTTAAACTACTTTTGTACCAGTCATTATGTTTTGTTCCCATCTAAACTATTGTCATTTGATTTGGGGGACGACCACAGGATTGAACCTTCAAAAAGTACATCTCTTGCAAAAAAAAGCTCTAAGAATAATTTCCATTGTCGGCTATGACTTTCACACAGAACCCCTTTTTCGCAATCTGAATGCCAAGAACATCTTCACACTCTACTACTTTAAGTTATGCATGAAATATAAAATAGAATGCAGTAAAAATAGAGACTTTCATTTCTCCAGCGTCACTGAAGGAAAACAGCTCAATTTATCCAACTCGTAGTTCTGAACCCTGGCTCATTGAAAACTCCCGCTCCAACTATGGTCTTCAGAGAATAAAAATAACTCTCCCGAAGTTGCTAAATATGCTAACCCTAAAGCACATAGACATAACTACTCTTTCACCCAAAGAATTACGGTCTTATTTTTTGTGTTGCGAGTGATATGGTTACACTTGAGTTGCATTTGTATAGTGCTTGCTTTGTTGCTTGTTTGTGGTTTTTAAATCCACTGTTCTCTGCATTAGCTAATATTGTATAACTTTTTATCTTTTTTTTTCTTTTCTTCCTTTTAATATGTATACCCTGTGTGTGAACTCGCATTGCCGCTGCTGCTGAAACTTTTGTGGTGCTGGGAACTCGTCAACCTGTCCATGCAGCTTTTTTTCCCAGCCCCCACCATTGTAAAAAAAATGGTAAATAAACATTGAATTGAAGTGACCCTTGGAAACGCCACACACGTTCCCCTATGGGAAACGCTAACACTGATCCTTCACTTTTCTCTTTTGGTTTTCTCTTTTACCTCTAGTTTTTGCTGCCTCTTTTTGGCCTCGTTACAGGGTCAGTGTTAGCGTTTCCCAAAGGGGGACGTGTGTGGTGTTTCCCAAGGGTCATGCTAACGGATTCTTTAAAAATCCACCAATTGAATCTTCCTGTAATTCCCCTCCTTCCCCCCCTCCCCCCCCCTCCCCGTTCTGTACTCTGCCTGTCTAAGTACGTCGACGCCCTTGAATATGGTCACTCATATTACTCGTGGAAAGAACCACATTCATACCACTCGTGGAAGGAACCGCATCCACATCACTTGTGGAGGGAACTGAATCCATCGCTTTAACTACGGCTGCTCCCCCGTACGTGCAAGCACGGGCAGCGTGCGCGTGAACGTAGCTTTGACGAGCTTACAATTGGACGGGCGTGCCCGCAGGAACAGAGACATGACGGCGGTCAGTCGCCCTGCTTTCAATCGTCTATACTAATTTACAATTCTAAGAAAAACACAGCAACAGCAGCACAAATATAGGCTGGTTTGATTGACGTTGCGCTTTATGTACTATTGCGCCGAGCATATTCAATAAGGGCACAGGACGTCATTAGACGCGTCCGACAAATGCGTGCTGCTTTTATTGCAAAATCGTGCTGTTTTTTTTTTAACTTTTTACGTTGCTTGTAAAACTTTAGCTTGGTAAAAGGAGGTTTTGTTTGCTGTCTTTTCAACAAACCGGAAGCTAGAGAGCACTCAAATGATGCAGCCATTCCAATGATGCAGTCATTCCGCACTCCTAAGCTGTGCTCCTCAGTCCTTTACGCAGGGTTGCTGTATACCACTAAAATTCAAATTCAAATTTCTTACTTTTCTCCAAAATGGAGGTGGGAGGGAGAGAAAAAAAGCAACTCGGTAGTTTCTTGGCAAAGCCTCTGCCTCCCTCAACCACTCTGATTCTCGCTATGCGAGGCGGCAGTCATCGAGAGATCATGGCTTTACTATTAAGACTGACCCATCATGTTTGACAACAACAGCTCTACCGTTCACGTCAAGACCCAGTGTAGTTTATTTATCGGGAAAAATTAGGATGGTTCAAGGGCGGGGGGGTTCGATTTTGGCTTCTTTGTCTTCTATACTATAGTTCCGGCGCCAGAAAGCATCGGCTGGCCTGCATTCAATGTCCTCGTCAAATCCTCGCCTAGGTCATCCCGGGTGCCCTGCGCAGTCCTCTCCCGGCTCCACGCCTTGTAGGCCACGTGTTTTTCATGGTACACGTGCATGGCGAAGAGGAACGGAGCCTACGTTGCAAGAACGCACCGTCAGGTCACGTGCCGGTCACCTCAATAAGATTTCAAAGAGATACAATGGATTTTTCTTTTTTAGTCTTTGGCTTTATGAACAAAAGGTGTGAAGACTGTTTGTACGGCATCGTACTGGCGTTATGGCCTCGTTAAATGAACAATTTACACAAGAAAAAATAAACAAATAGGATGGAGCATAGAACACGACATCTTCCAACTAACTATGAAATAGAATGAGACAAAACCGCCCTCCATATGCATCCACAAAGCTTAGAATGAGAGGAATAAAAATTTGTTGAAGGAAAGGGAATGTTAATAATTTGTTATGGGTGCGGTTTGCAACAATATTTCTGTTCAATCACTCTCACTGACGAAAACAGAAGTTGAATTCCTTAAACTTGAACTTTCCAAACTGCTTCACACACAGGCGTGGTACTGGGTTTCTAAGCTTTTAGTCGAATTTTTTAAGCACAAAATGCATGTTTTTTATTTTTATATCTTTTCCCGTCTGATATTTTCATTTCCTTCAACAATTTTTCTTTACCTCTCCTTTCAAGCTTTGCTGACGCCTTTGGTTGGCGCTCCTGTTTCATTCTCGTTCGCTGCTAGTTGCAAGATGTCGTCTTCTGGGCTTTGTACTATTTCTTTATTCTTTCGAGTGTAACTTGAACCTTATTAACATGATTCGTTTTTAATAATAAGTAACAGCCTAAGAGTTTACACTTATTGTTTGGAGTTCGTCGCTATTCAGCAGTGGAATGTTTTTGTACGAGGCGTGTGTGTTCTCAGCATAGAAATTTATCGGCAAATAATGAACGGTCAGTCAATTTTAGGGTAACGTTCGGCGACCGCGAGGAGCCCGCTATTTTCACAACATCGAAGTTCAAAAACGGAAGCGTTGTACAGGGTAAATCTCCGACCTTGTTCTTTCTTGAAATGAGCGACCATGAAACCATCCACACCAAAACGGTGCTAAAAGAGTGTTGTGCGACATTGTTATTGGGCACCGCAACAGCGCAAGGTCAGGTGACATGTTCTTGGAGTTTGTTTGGCTTGTATATCTTACGTAATCAACGCCGTACTATCGGAAACACTATGAGCGTGAACGCGCCTCCGCGTGACGCCGCTATACTTGAGGCGCCGCCCTGCGGCGCCGTTGTGAAGTTTTGCGCATGCGTGTAAAAATCCAGTCGCTGTTCTCGCTTTGACTGTTAATTCCCGTCTGTCGTCTGCTATGCGTGCGCTGGCGGCCGGTCGCGTTGTCATCTGCTGTGCGACTCCTGTGCGCGCTGGCGGCCGCTCGTGTTGTCGTCTGCCGCACAACATTGCGTGCTCCGGAGGAAACACCCGCGCTTCCTACGCGAATTGTGTTTGCCCGGGACAGCTTTAATGGTGTTGATTTGGACAAAAGTCTTCAATGAAACCCAGTGCTTTTATTTTTTGAACACGTGGCCCTAACACGTGAAAACCTCTGTTATGCCGTCGGCCAAGGGCTCGACAGACATATTAGTAGAGTGCCCATACTGCGTGCTTTCTAGACACAGGAAACTCGGAAACTGGAAACCGGAACGGAACGGAAACTCGGAAACACAGGGACAGCTTAGCTATGTTGACCCGTTCGTCGTCAGGAACTCTAGCCCCTTTTCGCTCAACTGAATCTTTTCCAGGCTCCCCGTAGTTGAACGCTAAGCTTTGCAGATATTTTGTCTTGAATCTATTTGCACGTTATCGCAGTATCTCGACACAATGAAGGAAGCCAGCTACTTAACAAGTATAAAATGTGGACATTGCGTTATCGCACAGGAAACTCCTGAATCATGTTAAGTCGTTTGTCAGAGTTGCGACGGAAATAGACGAGTTGCATAGCAGACGACAGCGCGAGCGGCCGCCAGCGCGCGCATAGCAGAAGAAAAGACGGGGGTTAACAGTCAAAGCGAGAACAGCGACAGGAATTTTACACGCATGCGCAAAACTTCACAACGGCGCCGCAGGGCGGCGCCACAGGTTGCGGCGACACGCGGAGGCGCGTTCACGCTCATATTGTTTCTGATAGTACACCGCCTTCAGAGGGTTTCGTACGTCCGTGTAGGTATGTTTTTTTATATATGTTCGAAAACAAAATGCAGTCGGTTACTCACCTGAAGAGAAATCATTATAAAGGTGACGAACGTGAGCGTTGGGGTGTCAAACTAAAGAGGATGAAATATTATCAGAGGATTAGATCTGCCTTACAAAGAAAAGTTTTCGTTAGGTAGGAAAAGTGAAACTTTCTTCCTTACAATGTCGCCATGAAGGTCCACCACGGACACGTAGAAGGCGCTATTCTTCTGCAGACAAAATTACGAACGAAGTTTAGTCACAGCGAACGTGATTCTTCAAACCGAAACTTAGCAGATAAAGAGCGCCAGTGATGCCGATCTCTCTGCCCTTCGAGCCGGCCGAGATGGCGCTGCCCTTTGACCGCTCAGTTTCGGTCTGAAGCCGTGCAAAAAGGTGGCATTTTTCGTCCCGCAGCGCACACTACGAATTTATTATTGCGTTATCATTAGTACCCACATGACAGGGAAAAGCTGACGGCGTCCGCCTGCGGACAAAACAGTGGAAAAGGGACGCACGTCGCGTGGAGAGGAGGCGAGTAGTGAAGGACAAAAGCGAGAAGGAGGCGACATTACGGGGCGGAAGCAACACCTCCTAGAGAAGAAGGTCGTAGCGCTCCGAGTGGTTACGTCACAATGTCGGAGGAAGGAAGGCCATTGCGCAACTACGTAAAAATATCTGGTATCGACGTGGAAAAAAAAAAAAAGTTTCTTGTCGAGCGGCACGGTGGTGTTCGTGAGCGTTTATCCGACATTAATATACGTTTTAAAAACGCAGTCTTGTAAAATTTATTATATATATAATATAAACGTAATATACAACGCGTTACTAAAGTTGAAAGTACCAAATTTATATTTATGAGTATCCCCGTAACCGCAGGACTACGTGCAGTCCCGCAGCTCCCCACACTTTTCGAAGGAACCGGCTCTGATCACTCCGATGCTACATCTACCTTCATACGGGCTCTGATTCTGGTAAATTTACGTTGTGTGGGAGCTTCAGAAGGGAAGGGAACCAAAAAAAAAAAAAAGTCCAGTCATCGCCGCAGGGAGCGCACTCGAGCAAGAGATGGGTCGACAACATTAAGCCTTTTGTCGCCGCTGCTCTCGTGTGTGGTACTCTTGAGACCTGTTTTTTTCTTCCCGTCGTATTTCCGTCGTCACCGCAGTCTCGGGTAGTTTTTTTTTTTTTTTGTGTTCGCTTGATACTACGGCATTTACGTGGATTCGTGGAACAAGTCCTGCTGCGGTTAGAGTGACATGTGTGACAAAACAAGTCAACGATGACTGGTCAATTATCAATAGACCTCTCTCTCTCGGCAGACAGAGACTTTCTGGAGTTCGTGTTCAAATGTTTTCGTCACGAATAATGTGGGACGTATGGATACGATCGACAGGTGAGAAACAACTTATTTACGGGCTTTCTTATTCATGTAGAACGCGAGCAAAAAGCTGCAAACGTTCTTTTTTTTAAAGTTTATGATAGACTTGAAATTTGTTCTTTGTCGTTATCCCTGTGCGTCGACATTTGCAAATATGCGTGGTAATCTAGTTTTCATTGGAAGGTAAAAAAACAAGTTTGTGTGATTATTGAAAGTGCGTTGTTTGGGGTTATTTGTTTATTTATACTAATGCTTTTTTATTGCCTTTACCGCGTTTATACTAGAATCTTAGCTGTAGTAAGGTAATAGTATTATTGTATACAAAATAAGTTATATTTTGTTCTAAGGCAGCTCGAGCCCATAGGGAGAAGTAAATTAGTTGACTAAGTAGTAAGTTTAGTACCCCTGCCACACGGAAAAGATGGGATTTCATCAGCTCGCGGTCTTGAGTGATTATACGAGCGTCGCAAGCTGATTTGTCGACCCCATAATGTCATTCGATCGAAATTACATTAATTGTGCCATGTGGCTGGGGCATAATGCAAGAATTCAGTGACAGCACGCGATAAGATCGCTTACATGATCGTAAGTGACACTGGTCTTGCCGTGCCCGCGTTGAGTATATGTCTACCTTATTTTTAACTGTGATCTGTTTGTTGTGTCCAATCACTGCGTGTTTCGCCATTTTGTCGAAGTATTTCTGTATAAAATATGCATTCCTACAGAAATAATTGAGCACTCAATGTTTTCAAGTTAAACAATCACATTTTTCTATAGATGTCTTATACGCACACCTCGTGCCATTTCGTACCGATTATTTAGCGGTGTAATATTTTGCCCGTGAAATAAAGTGTTTTCTAGACCCGTTGCTGTGTGCAGCTTTCATTTTAGCTAATAAGACACGCGTCTGTGACTAAAAGCGCGTTACGACAGTCAATCCACGCGCGTTGCCTTCGCTTCGACGCGCGCCCCCGATGGCCTTCCTTCGCGACGTCACGAGAAGAGCACTCCGGCCTTCTCTTCCAGGAGGTGTTGGCGGAAGCCAATGCGCGCGCGGATGCTGGGGCGAGTCTGAACATGCAGCATTGTCAGGCAGCGAATGCCACTCCGCTGCTAAGTGTGGGCGAACGAGACAAAGGAGAGGAAGCAGCGCCTAGCTCGGGTTGCCGAAATGCAGCCCAAGAAGCGGCAAGCCAAAGCGGGCCTGCGTGCAAGAGAAGCCGGAAAGAATTAAAGGAAGATCCATAGGTGGATCCTTAGGGAATGCGTTAGCGTGACCTTTAAGAAACGCCACACACGTCCCCCTTTGGGAAACTCTAACACTGACCCCGTAACAAAGCCAGAAAAAGATTCAGCAAAAAAAGAGGCGTGATAAAAGGGTATTAAGGGTATAGATGAATGAAACGAAAAATTTAGCCGAAACAGAAAGTCAGCGTTAGCGTTTCCCAAAGGGGAAGATGTGTGGCATGTCCCAATGGTCATGCTAACGCATTCCCTAAGGATTCATGAATGGATCTTCCTTTATTTTTATCGAAATTTCGTGGTCTCGAATACTTCATTCTCCCAAAACGATATTAAAAAAAAAAAAGATATTTGAATGTTTTTAGCTTTCTAATTAACCCATTTCGCCTTTGTTCTGGTAGCTAGCCGCCTTCACGACCGTCAAACCCCAGAGCTAAGGTCACTTATACCCTATTCAAACCAGCGCTCTCAAGTGTCATTAAGCCAATGATTTTTGACATCTCCTAACTGTCATTGAGCTCAACTAAGTTGTCCTGTGGGAGGGTGGCCAGTTCCGCTTATTATAAGCAGATTTGGGCTTTGTTTTCACTGAGCCGCTGGTAGATTTTTCCAGTCGCTTGTCGTGTTTTTTTGGGCTTATTCGCGTTTTTCCTGCAAGTATTGTTATTTTAGTGCTCGTCGTGCTCACTGACAGCGCGTTTGTCATCAAAAACGCGAAAAATAGCATGACCGTTTGGCGCAGCGGTAAGGTGGCGCAAGTTACCGTCCGTCACAAAGTACAAAACTATTACTATCCATTCACAAATGTTTTGGCACCTTGCCTGCCTTGACCATCTTGCCAGTCGGCAGTTGCGGTCGTCGTGTCTAGTTGCCATTGTATTTTGCGCAAAATGGCTTCGAGGTGGTCGAAGTATGGCAAAAGATATAGTAAAGAGTGGGAAAAGGAAACACAGCTTAAGGACTGGCTACGACCAGTCACCGGAGACGATAAAAAAGCAGCGTGCAAGTACTGCAAGTGCGAGATCCGCGCTCATCATGCCGACCTCGTTCAGCACATGGCAACAGAAAAAACACGTGAGGAACTCTCGGCCACTTTCAGTGCATGTTTGACTATTATGGGCTTCACCAAGTCGTCGCCTCCAAGAGCGATACCAAAACTGGAGCTCAAGCTGGCATGTTATTCAGCGTGCCATGCCACTATTCGCTCTGTGAATAGTCGCATGGCACGCTGAGTATTTGCCTTCGTATTTGAGTGAGTTCTTTTTTTCATTTTATTATTAATAAACTATTTTTAAGAATGTGTACATTTATTGAACTTCCGCTTGTTTTGGACATCTTCACGAAGGTCACGCCGCTTTTTTTTGGACTTGGTTGGGGACGACAATCTGCTTCTTCGCTCGGCCGCATCTGGCCACCCTGTCCGGTGTTAACGGTACGTATAGGCGTAACAACCCCGGTTGAAATGCGCGTGAAAAAAATGATGGAAATGAATTGGGTCCACAGTTTTCGGTGATTATAAACGTTTAAAGAAAAATAAAATGAACTTATTTTTTGTTTGTTTTTAGAGTAAGGAAACGATAATCAGAACGTTTCACACGAATTCAAGCTAGAGAGACATAACGAAAGTCTTATCGATCGGCCCCGTCACCCCAATGGCCGTCCTCGCCGAGCTTTGCGTGACGTGCCGTGATCGTTCTAGCGGCAGCTCTGGCTTCGAATCATACCTCTTCCGAAGATATTTGCTGCTACGATACTTTCTAGATACCTGCCCCAATCTTCCGCAATAATAGGAGCTTCGTTGGCGCTGGCCATGGGCGGCGATGCGGCGGAGGCCACCATCTTTAGCTTTATTGGTGCGTACCCCCATTAGTTAACAGAGGCATTCCAGCTCAGTTGAACTCAATGATCGTTAGCGGCTCAATGACAGTTGGCGCCGCCGTCTAAAGACCTGTCCAAACAGGACACTTCAAAAATCGTGAAGCGACACTACTCCGTCAAAAATCGTGGAAGTTGAAGCGTCCGGCAGTCCGACGTCTGAACACCACCAAGCAATTCACGATTTCCCTCCTCGCTTCCTCCGCTTTTTGGTGACCTCGATGCTCGTCAGACCTCGATGCTCGTCAGACTCGTCACACGCCACCTGCCAATGCTGTCCATCTTACATTTGCATGACATGACATCTGACATCTGACATGAGACACGTGCTTCAGCACACCATCAATTTCACAGTCCGAGAAAGAGATAGGATACCTCAACCTTTTTTCTTAATCTGGCTACTCTTCCTTCTTTTTATTTTTCTATCCGTCTCTTTTTTCAATTTAATTTTGTTAATTTTTTACCAAATAAGTTTTAAACATTTTACGTGCGAATAGAATTGGCATTTTAATTTAGTAAATCTCCTCTCATTTTCCTCTTTATTTTATGATTCATTAAACAATCAGTTGTTAGTAAGCGCTTGTCCTGTTCATTCTGTGTTCTGTCCTTGTCCTTTGCGCTTTTGTATTTATGATGTTTAAGGCTGCGGTCCCACGGCAGCCATCTTGAACAAGGCGTTAGTTCAACCAATAGATGGCGACACGCACCCGTGGGGTGGCCGAAATGTTGGCTCACGGTGGGATGGCTCGAGCACCATCCCGTTCCCATCGTGGCCTTGCTCGCGCCGCTGCCAGCTGTGCTCAGCTGGCTCAATAGCGTGGCCCAGCAAACTCATGTATGCGAGAATGTCAGGCTGATGCAGGGACATGCGGTTCGGCGGTTGCCACGGGCTTTCACAATAAATCTTACCAAGAAGGAATCAATTGCTGATTGACGTGTCAATATTTTGTCAATGAAAAAATTTCTGCAGGAATGCACGCTTTGTAGACTCAATCTTCCAAGGCACCAATGGAAGCGGACGTCTAGTAAACTGCTTCGCGATTTACGGTATTTACCTCGCCATTATACATTATAGTTCCCAGAAAACAATCGGTCGTTGCAATATTTTCGGAAGTACTGACACACACTATGTTGTAAGTACAGCTTAGGAGGAATATAATGAAAAGCATCAGTATAAATAGGAAGACGTTTAATTTCAATGAAGACGCTATGATTGAGCGGCGTTCCGCGACGGCAAGTGATGAGCGTTCGGGAATTTATAAGTTCACATGATTGCTAACTATGGACATGCGGACAATGAAGACCTGTTTTGTGGGGAAATGGAGTTGCGGTGATGACCTGATATCGGACGACTCGTGGCAGACGAACAAGCAAGTTTCTTCCCAGCGAATGGTAAGCGTCAAGTGTCAAGCACAGCACGTCGCTACCGACGTTGTCGACGTTTCGAGCACTTACCGCTTTCGACAAAGGTGTTGGCACCTGGGCTAACTTTGCGGAAAGACTCGAAGTCTTGCTCGAGTCTAGCGCCATCATGAACAGTAACTGAAAACGATCCACTATTCAGATGGTGGGTGGCGAAACGTGTCCGCGTCTGCGGAGTCGTGGTCGATGCGTACTGTAAGTGATTGGAAGTTTACACGATACATGCCACGACGTCCAAACGCGTCATTGACGTTCTACGCTCTCTTTTCGCTACTTTTGGCCTACCGAAAATACTTTTCTCTAATAACGTGCCGAATATTCTTTCAAATAAAATACTTATACAAGTTATTGATAAAAATAAAAACGGCATCAGGCACCACATTAGTGCACCATACCATCCTGCAACAAGCGGGCAAGCATAACAGATGGTGTGTGAAACGAAAAAAACCCTCTTAAAGCTTCCGGAAGAAGCAGTTCAGTGAAGAATCGCCAGGTTCTTGTTCCGGCAGCACGCAGCGGTCTCATCTTCCACGAGAAAAACACCCGCCGAAGCAATGTTCGGCGGACGAAGAGCGACACCTATCGACCTCATGACACTATGGCCTACGAACGAAGATCGAGAGATTCCCAGATCGGGAGTAATGGCAATTTATTCGATCGGACATCTCGTCTACGTGAGGAATTTTAGCGGAAGTCCGGCCTTTCATGTAAAACTTGAGTAGAAAAGGCTCTACATTGTTTTACCAGAAGGTGTCATCGCTCTGAATACGTTGGATATATCAATGCCATTGAGTGTAAATATAACGAAATCACAAAACTCTCTTTGTGTATTGTGTAACTGCTCTTGTATTTGGTAGCAGAAGCTGTGATGGTGATTTGGACCTTTCACACCAGGCTCCTTTTTTATTTTTCGCTTCATACTCTTTTGCGGTTTCGGTAGGCTATAAGAATCTTTTGGAACGGGGACACTTTACCTCAACGAGGCCATTTGTTCCAAGCAGTCCATCAGGGGATGCTGTTAGAAATCTGTCCTTCATATCAATGAATAAGCCGCGCTTTCGCACAGTGCAGTTTTCATGTTCCACGTACAGTTGTAAAGCAACCTCCTCATTGATTTCACCATATTCTGTTGCGGGTGAAGAAAAGTCTTTGGGTACACGATACTTGAAACAAGTCTGGCACTGTACGTTGTGGTTCCACACCCACTAATGTCGTCGTCCTTATAGAGCCTCATCATTCAATCATTACCTCGTCACCTTATATTGCTCTTCATCAACAGTAAGTACAATAGGCTACCGCCATATTACAATCCATGAATTGAAAAATTGAGTCGTTCAGTCCTTCACTATGTTTATTATTTATATAATATTATTACGTTACATTACCTCGAGACGATCGACGTCCATCGTCGATCTTCAAATATACCTGTATATAAATTAGACGCACAATCACAAAGAACACAGCGTGCCGCCTCTTTTCTTTGGATCTTTTTGAAACCTGCGCAAGCGGGCGATCTCTCTTCTGAGACGGTTAGAACGGTCACTCATAAAACCCGCGTTTCTCCTACCCGGCCGCTTCCTCCTCTCATCATGTGTAACTGGTTATAACTAAATAAGCTATAATAATGGTGTATTATTCATATTTAGTTTCAGTTTCAGTCAGGGGAACGGAGGTTTGCGGGAACCAGAGCCGCTAAATGAGCTGCGCTTAGAGTATCGGCGCTTTGTTCCCCTACATTGCTGTGGGCGGCGCCGGTGCTTGTGCAGAGCAGACGCAACTCCCGCTAGTGCCACTAAATTAGCTACGCTTCAGAGTAACGACACTTGGGAATATTGTGGCTTAAAATCATGGTTGCCAATTATCTGAAGCTTTATCTAAAATCAAAGGAAGCTCTTTTCCGTCCTCCACAAATGTTTAAACAGTCTGCGACAGAGCAAAGCAATATTGCATCAGCTTCCTGACACCGGATTTAAGGCTGAGGAACTCACACATTTGAATCATGATGATCGGCAGTTGCGTTTGCTCTGCAGAAGACCCAAAATGGCGGCGCCCACAACAATGTTGGGGAATGGAGTGTCGATACTCTAAGCGCAGCTCCTTTAGTGGCTCTAGGCACGAAGTGAACTCGGGTGTATTCTTTTCCTTTTCGTCTTTATTGTTTATCGATTTCAATCATATCGAATAATGAACACATTATATCACACTACGCTTGTGTAATTATTTATCTTAGATTTATTAACCTGACCCAGTACTTAAACCATTCATTTGTCGATAGTAAATCTTCCAACATATTTTCTTAATGTGAAGGTAAAAAGACATGGACATTGATGATGATACAGACGCCAGCGCCGCCCTCGAAAATTTCTTGAACATTAGAAGTCAGCAGTTTTGTCTGCCATCCGGCAGGTACCGCAACAAAACACCCAAACAGTTTTTAATTGTTTTTAAAATTAACTAAGCTCTACACCTATCAAGAAACCAAAGCAAGATTATTGTGAAGATCGAATGCATAGCAATGTATATCTATTCCATGCAATAAAATTATTAGATGCCAATAAATCTGTTTGATGTCCATAAAAGATATGCGTCAGAAACAGGTAAGTTTGAGGGGCTCCTGGAGCGTAATGACTTTGAAAATGAGAAAAAGCCTTCGTCCACTTCTTGGGCAACCATTGTAGTTCTAAGTGTTATAAAAGATTTTATCATAGTTTAATTATTTCCTCAGCGGCATTTGAAGCACCGTGACTCGAGGCACAAACAAGTGCTACGTTTGATATAGAATATCTAAACAAAAAAAAATTACACAACATTAATTTTTTTTCTGCATATTACCAATTATAAGCACTACATCTGTAGCTAATTTTATTGCCCTAGCGCATGTCATTAAAAACATATTTGTGCTGAAACATTACAATTTTAGGGCAATATTTGGAGAGATGAACGAAACAAAGTAGTGCAAATACCAAAAAAGTATATCGTTACATTCTGCTCCGACATCATCTTAACAAAACTGCTCTATTGGAACCGTGTTATCTTTAATAGATTCTTCATGAAACATGAACCAGCGGAGCAAGTGAGGGTCCGCGCCATCATATTCGCAACGCTACAAATGCGCATGAGCAGTATAAACCAATAAAATACAAAATATCAAATGAGAGAAGATTACTTTGCCTTTCGAACGACATCAATTTCACAAAACAGTATTCAAAAGAAGATGAGTAACGACCTGCCAAAAAGTACCTAAACTGCCACATTCAGTGGGACCGTGGCCTTAACCAACTAGGCCAACAGTTAATTTTAATTCTGTCCATCTGTTCTGCCGGGCCCTTGTATGCATGGCCGTGTTCCAAAATTTACTTGATCTTACTCCAGGGTAAGGGTTTTGCATCATGGCGTTCGAAAAACTACCCGCATCCAGCGTCGGTCTGTCCGTGTTATCACGTGACACGACCCGCCGGAGTAGCTTGGGTCTACTTGGGTAAGATTTTGAACACAGCCTTTCCCTTCCCCGTTTTTGGGACCCAAAAAAAGCAGTGTAGGCGTTGAGCGATTGACCGACGGCCAACAGAGCCTGTTAGTGCTGTCCGAACCCACGCGATGAGCATACTCAAGGCCCCCATGAAGGACACGCACGAACTTTGACAAAAAAAAAAAAAAAAAAAAAAAAACTTTACCCCTGGGGGAAAAAAACGCACAAAAGCGGAGCACCGCACGATTTATTTCAGAGTCATGTCACCTCACGATTTCTGAAGTATCCTGTTTGGACGGGCCTTAACTACGGCCGATCGAGATTGAGTCAACTGTCGCTGGCTTAATGACAGTAAAGAGCGCTAGTGTAGCTAGGGTATTATATCGGCTAAAATCTGGCAAACGGAGCATTAAACAGGCACGTACAGGTGTCACAGTGCCAGAAAAGGTGCCGCGGTTTCCTGACTAACATATTTTAATCTAAGTTAATCAATATATGGAAGTCATTTAATATGTAAGATAATTTGAATTGTCCGTACATTAGAAGGATTCGGTTACTAATATAGCGAAGTCAATTAACGCACGTGAACCCAGTACACGATGTAGGAATATAGAGCATTCAACGCGGTGCCAATGTCACGTATCACGATGGCACTGAAGAGGAATCTCATCTTCCGGACATCGCTCTGAAAAGATAACAAAGATTTCTGGAATGATTTTGTAACCATACTTGGCTCGGTTATTCAATTCTACCGAGTGTACACTAACGCTTCCATTCCACTTTGGACGGCTCGCAAAAATTGCTTTCTCAACGTATCGCCCGAAAGAGGTGCATTCATCAATTGAGAGTATGAATACATGAAACCTCCGGAGTCAAAAAAAAGAAAAAAGAAAAATGTTTTTGTCGATGGAAAAATTATCGCTAAGTCGTTTCGGGCTGCCAATCTCTCCACTGCCCTAACTTATCTTCTCTCTCTCTCTCTCTCTCTCCCTGTCACAAATCCTTTTTTTCTCCCTCAAAATCAGCAAAACATTGTTTTGGGCTATTCTGCGCTTTTATTACGATTGAAAAATCAGTGAAGTGGAGAGAAATTAGAACTGGCTTAAGTAACTTTCACTTCATTTGGCCCAAATAAGCGCCACAGCGACACAAAATACGATTTAACTGCACAAGAAAAGTATAGGGAAAACAGTTTCTTTTTCTCGTGATTTACTCAGGTGAGTCAATCTTTCCACAGTTTTAGTGAAAACATCACTACCTTCGGGCCCCTCTGTAGTAAATCCCAGCAGTGTACACGCTGTATGTGGGAATCACCTATTAAAACGATTGAAGGGCGCAACCGGCGTCTGTGCGAGCGATGTTTGGATCAGGGGTTATAAATAAGGTTAATAAAAACTGCAAACGTGCCCAGAAAAGCTAACTATATATAAAAAAATTATTCGGTAAATACCGATAAACCCGACGAAAATTAACCCCCGAGCTGCTTCTGTCAAAATCGTGGGAAATCGCAAATTAATGCGGTCTCTGACTAAAAAAGAAAAAAAAAAGTGAAAGCCGTTTACAACTCTCTGTAACGCCGAAATAGAGCGCAGCTCTTGAGGAGGAGGAGGGAAGGGTACTGAGGGGGGGGGGGGGGTCACGTGATCTCGGGGAGGGGGGTCACGTGACCCCCCTTCCCTGAGGTCACCGAAGGTACCCGAGGTCCTCCTGAGGTCCTCCCGAGGTCCTGGGGGGGGGGGGGGGGGGGCTCGCGGTTACGCCGACGCCGACGCCGCTCAAGCCGGAAACGGGCGCCTAAGAGCTGCGCTCTAAAAGAAATGTAAGCTTGATGAAGAACTTTCTTATCCACATGTTTATTACGTGTTGACCGGGGGAACACCGCCCACACTGAACTGTCTGCAAGGCTGCTGCTTTCTTCGGAAAGATGTCTTTTATTGAAATGAGTGATAGGGCGCAGGCGAACTGGTTTATGTTCATGATTTAAGACAACCCTAAGACTGGGGAAAACAAGAAGGACAAACACGACGAAATCTCAAATATGAGATTTCGTCGTGTTTGTCCTTCTTGTTTTCCCCAGTCTCAGGGTTGTCTTAAATCATGTCTCTTATATCGTTTCCTTCTCCCCTCGGTGCCAGGACGTTATTCCCGTGCCAGTGACCTCGTTTCTTCGACAAAAACCCCCGATAAAAACCGATCTTTTGGGTCTGAATTAAAAATTAGACACCAAAAAACACCAAATCTGTGGAGAAAAAATTCACCCCGGGAAAAATACACCCTAAAATTTAAAGAAAAGCAAACCCTGAAAACACGAAACCCAACAAGTTGTACCTACAAAAGAAAAGAAAAAACAACTAAAAAACACAAAACTAAAAGCAAAAATTCGACAGTTTTTTTTATTTTACTATGACCGTTTATTAGTTTGCCTGCTCAGTAACCTTTTTTTAAGGGTTACTGCGGTAACGGCATTCTGCAATGCTGGTGGTTATTCCTATTTTGCGCTTTCTTAGAAATATCAGTTTGATAGTGTGAAACTACTGTGATATAATGAAGGCTTGTGCAGTGGCAGTCCTGGTTTATTTATTTACTTATTTTCATACACCAAGTAATTCGGTGGATCTTTTGTCGTTTTGATTCGTGCGTTTCTTTTTTTATAGGGGGACTTTTTACGCTTACCTTTAGTTGAGCGAAGATCCACAATATGATGAATGTGAGGTGAAGAAGATCAAGAAGGATGTCAATCATGCTGGATATCCAGACATAAGGACGTCCTACAAAAAAAAAGGAGAAAAAAGAAAACACTTTACTATATTTCCTAAGACTATGAGCCTGTTTTTGTTTGTGTTAGGTTGCGCATGCCGCAAAGATTGCACTTATCACACGTGTCTTGGGCGCTTATAGTCGCAAGCGAGGGCCTACATGTTGGTGAAGAAATCTGTCTTGAAGTATGAAATGTTTCAACTCTTTGTTGGTTCAGCTTGTAGTGTTATGTGGCGCAGGAAACCAGCCAAGTATCCGAACAATCAAATGAGGTTATCTTGCGTCAAATCATCGTGCCAAATTTTCTAATTTCTGACGAATATTATTGAAAGAAAACAGAGGACGGAAAGCAAGTCTTGTTTTTGAGCCTTTTCTATGTGTGCCAACGATACCAGCAGGCTCCCTATCTTAGCGTTGTCATTAGACACGGTTTGTAAGGACGTGACGTTATGCATAATGCTGGAGCCTGGTGGTCATTCGGACTTGTTCTTGAAGATAATAAAAACACATTCCGTGCTTCGTAATGTATGCTGTGATTGTTGTCAAAAAGTATGTGCTCAGCAGCTAGGCCACTTCAACGACTCCTGATGTGACGTCAGTGCAAGCCATGTATTGTCGATGGACGTGGTAAAAGGACTGTTATCAACGTGCGATCGAAGCGTTCTACTAATCCGTCCGACTGCGGTTGGTGAGGAGACGTCCTCGACTTTCCGACTCCCAAAATTGAACACATTTCTTGAAACACGTGACTCTCGAATGTTTTTCCTTGGTCAGAATTTAGTACTGATGGTATGCCGTCGCGACTGAAGAAGTTATGGGCAAAGCAGTTAGGTAACTCTTTGCTTTCTTGAGTCTTCAAGGAAAACGCTTTAACCCACCGAGTAAAATATTCGATAAGAAAAAAAAAAGTAAAAGTAGCAGACCAGCATTATTAGCAAAGTTGACCTCTTCGTGTAAGTGTAACAGCGCGTAAGACTGATGGCTAAGAAAAGGAACACGCAGCACAGGACGAGCGCTGACTCGAAACTTAATGTTTAATAGTGAAAACAGAAACCAGGAAAACATAGAAGGCATACTTGACCACGCATGCGCCACCCAAACTGTCTCGTCACAAAGGGCTTCATCTATCAACGCATCACTAGCCCCCCATTCATAGTAAAAAAAAATAATTTCTTTCACTATTAAACATTTAGTTGCGAGTCAGCGCTCGTCCTGTGTTGTGTGTTCCTCTTAGTCCTCGTTGGTGTCACCATGTTCAACTTCCACCAACTAGCTGAGCTCTCTACTTCGTAGACCTCTTCGTTTTTCTTTTTCTGCCACTATGTATAATCGGTCACCGCCAGGATGTATTTGTGTCAACGAGGTATAGGGCCTTAGAGCGATAAACTGGCAGCTGAAGGTGAACCCCCATTGGCCGCCGCCATGTTGCACATTTCTGACCACTAGACAAGTAACATTATAGTTTTACGTCTAGATTAAAAAAATATATATATACCACACACAAATAATTGCTTATTGATCTTTAATAACAGTACCGACGAGATAAGTTATGTTTCGTTCGTTTTAAGTCCGAAATGTTCTTTTACGACAAAAACTCGGGTAGCTTCGCAATGCCTCCGCTAGATGCCATCAGCCGCGGTGCTGTATTTTGGGTTTTTATCGGAGCTAGACACTGATCTCTGGGGCTAACAGTATTGAAACAATAGTTTATCATGTTTTTTACAGCTATCGCAATACAAATCTCGGCTCAGTTTTGCTTGAAAGCCTCAGAATTTGGTACTGTGTCACAGAGGAATAGCCAAGAAAACAAAGAATAACTGGGGGGAAACTGAAACGTTTAATAATGGGGCGAACTTGTGCCCAAAAATAAAGAGGAAAAAACGATAACAACAGAAGAGAACAGAGCGTCGCGGGCGTCGAGGTCGGCGTGACAGCAGAGTCGAACGCTGGGGCGAAACTGACTCCAGCTTGCCACGCGGAGCCGCTTTTGTACACGCGTGGGCTTCTGGAGCATTCGGCGTAGAAGGTTCGGTGCCTAGAACATTCTAACCTCGAATCAGCAAGGCGGTTCTCGAATTTACCAGAACCTCACATTACAGTGTCAACAAAAACGTGCAGCCGAGGCCAGGAATCGAACCCTGGCTTTTCGCGTGGGAGACAAGCGCGATAACCGTTCGGCCACGCGCGCGCTGCCTACTTAGCAAGCTGCGCGCGCGGCACTGTCACGTGTCTAGTGGTCAAAATTGTACAACATGGCAGCAACCAAGGGGGGGGGGGGGGTAACTTTTGCCTGGTGAACGGGATACCAGTTTATTACTCTAAGCCCCTCTACCTCGTTGATTTCTGTACTCTTTTTGTAATCGACAATAGACCAGCGCTGTCAATAGCCGCGTCCTTAAACGAAAATGTGACCTCCTCCTGAACCAGTGGTGCTCGCTGCCTCGGGTCTTGTGCTTTACGTGGGTAGCACTTGACATATCTCGGGCACCAGTGAGCTACAGTGTGTGTCAATCGAATCCAGAAAAAGATATTTCTGCCTCCTTCTTCAGCCTTTTTGCGCTTCCACGATAAGCACCCCCCCCCCCTCCTCCCCCCCCCCCCCCCCCCCACGATTCATGAACGTAATACAGGGTGAGCGGTATCGACGTCTTAGGGATCACGGGAACTAGTCGATGAGTCTTAGCTTCTGCCGGCAAAGGAAAAGTGCTCCCGCGGTACGTCGACCTTTTTTGTTCTTTGTTTTTTGCTGTCTTTTTGGTGAGTAGGAAATCTAGGGTGGGCGAAAGCTGGAAGTCACGTCGTTATTCATCTCGTAAATTCTTTACAATGAACAGAAACTGTACGCCTCCCATTGGAACTTGCCGTAGGCCTTAACTCGGCAACGAAGGTCACCAAGAAAACGAATCTGCGTTGCCGCGTTGCTTTCCAGGTCGATGGGAGACGATGAAATTATGCTCGCTGAGTTGGTCGATCCAGAGGCAAACTTGGCCTTCCGGTTTCTTGAAGCTGTGTAGCCAGTGTAGGGCGCTATAATCCCTCCTGCAGGTGAATCGTCGCCCGCTCAGGTAGTGCCTGAAATAACAAAGAAAGTAAACAAGGGCCAGCATTTCCTTTCATGTCGCATTGAAGATCCCTTCACGTTTCGTGAGAGTACGACTTCCGAATGCAATCACCCGTTCCTTCCCATCCTGTACTTATGAGGTACTCGCCTATCCCGTTGTCACTTGCGTCCGTGTCCAGGATAAAGGGTAGGTCAAAGTTGGCAAAAAAATTAAGACGAGAGATTTTGTGAGGCGGTGTTTAAATTCCTCGAAGGCACTTTGGCATTGAGGAGTCCAGTCCTATCAGGCTTGCTTTTCCAGCAGCTTGTGAAGGTGACCTGCAAGGGCTGCGAAGTTCGAGACAAACTTCCGGTAGTAGGAGGGAAGCCCAAGGAACGAGCGAAGATCATCGCCGTTTGTAGGCTGTGGCCACATTGAAATCTTTTTCGTCTTCGCCTCGTCAGTTCCAAATACCATAACCGAAATTTCAGGAACAAAACGCTGTTCCTGAAAAACGATATTTCGAAAGCCTTCATTTGAGATTTGCTTCTCTCAAAGCTTACAAAACTTTCCTGAGGTGCAACAGACGTTCTACTTTCGTTTTGCTCCCCCTATATTTGGATCATCCAAATAGCACGAACAGAAGTAAACTTTTCCTACGATCGTTTGCATCATGGTTTGGAACGTTGCAGGAACGTTGCACAGCCTGAATGGGTGGACGTTGAACTCGAAACGTCCCTGGTGAGTCGCAAACATCTTGGGTAAAACCAGCTGAACAAAGAAAGGAAGATGACAGGAGAAAAGAATGGCGAACCGACCGCTGGGGTTCTCTTTTCTCCTGTCATCTTCCTTTCTTTGTTCAGCTGGTTTTACCCAAGATGTCTCAGAACCAACTAGCTCAGCTTTTCCCCTTAGTGAGTCGCAAACGCCGTCTTCTTTCGAGTGTCTGCCGACATCTCCACTTGCCAATATTCTGATGGCACATCGATGTTACTGAAAGACTTCGCACAGTTCAGAGCTTCTACGGTTTCGTCGATCCGAGGCACTTTAGCAGAAGCAGAAACGTGAGCTCCTGTCCTTTTTCATCAGAACAACCGGTGCAGCTCATGGGCTGTTGGAAGGACGAATAACTCCCATATTCAGCATTTCATAGGTTTTCGTGGACACAATTGCGCGTCGGTTTGGCGATAAGCGGCATGGAGCTTCTTGGATTGGGCTTGCTTTGCCGGTGTCAATAGTTATCGTCAATACTGACGTTCTCCGTAAGTCCAAATCAGCTTGAGAAATGTCATCTCCTAAGTCAAGCAGCATGCCTTCATCAGTTTTAGCTGGTCGCTCCAGAGTGCCCGTGATGCGGCTAGGGCATTCCGCAACAAGGTACTCGTCCATTTCATTTTCTTAGTTGTGGAACAGACGTTGTCGCGTGCCGTCTTTTTATGACTTTTGTCAAATGGTACAGCAGAGTACTCTCCTTCAGGATGATCGAAGGCGTACAGGGTTCCGAGAGTCGTGCCTCTGAATAAAGTGACTGGTTGTTCGGAATAGTTGATGACGCATACCGGTGACCTGTCCGACACTGCGAGAACGCTTCAGGGGACTTCATAATTTTTCTTCGCAAGAAGGTCTATGCTAGGTTCAAGAAGTGCAGTATTAAACATTGCAGCATTTGATGACAGGCTCCCGAACTCGATCGTTGCGGTCCTAGGTGGAGCAGTGGACGTGACGGAAAGCTGAACTTTTGGGGCTTGAATACATGGGTCCTCTACCCATCTTTGTTCAAGTGTACTTTCACTTAAGTCCACACAAAAATTGTATTTCATCAAAACGTCGAGCCCCCTGAAAGCTGATGGAGAATGCAGGGAAGAACGATGGCAGGTTGGCTCACAAAGATATCTGCAATCTCAATGTTCGTGTGATGCATGGTCCCCAAACTTCGAAAGAGGCGCCGCTAAGACCTATGACTCCATCTTGGTGAGTGAACTCAAGTTCCGGGTTGTGATGGGGCAGTTCTAGCCACTTGTCGCTTCGCAGAATAGTTGCTGATGAACCGGAGTCAACAAGCATGGTCATTGGAAATCCGCCCACTCTACTTTTCCTTGCTACATAAGGGTGCGGAAGAAGTGCCGAAGAAAGAGCCCAGTCATGATTGTTTCGCGTCCCCGGTGAGGTTTGAGTGAGTACGCTGTTTACACTGATCGGTATATGCTGTAAAAATGTACGAAGATCACTTGGTGTTGGCACGAACTGCACAGAGCTCACACATGCTCTTGCGAGGTGGCCAATGCCATTGCACTGTATAAATATTGTGGTGATCGTCTAGGTGTGTTCCCACGATCAACGATTTTGCTGGTGTCATTAGAGCTACCCTGCGACTCGATGAAATAATTCACTGTAGGACTCGGTTCAGCGCCGCTGCTGGTCAACGCCGCGACGCGGTCATCAGCAGGTCGTGTAATGAGATATAAATTCCTAGGAATAGCAGCGCTCAGTATCGATGTTTCTGTAGTCGCCGAGAACTGTCCGAGGCATGTTAGTCTTGAGGAGATTTCAAGAGCCTTCTCCGAAGTTGCGGGGTTGGCCGCAAGGGCACGGAACTTGGGTTGAAGTCCAAAAGTAATTGATCTCGCATCAAGGTGTGGCCCACCTGTAGTGACACCTCTGGATATGTCTGCTCGAAGAGGTCCATAAGGTCGAAGGCGTAAACGTCCAGGGCTTCTCTGGGTTGATGACAGTGTGATTGGAATTCTACACCTTACACAGCATGCTTACCTGCCAACGCCAAACGAAGCGTCAAGGGCTCCACTAATGCCGAAAAAGTGGCGAAAGGAACTTTCTCGCAAGCGTGTCGGCATGTATACTTACAACATCTTCTGGGCGTCGTTCCAACCGTTGGCTGCTGCGCAAGCACAGAAGAGCTTTACCCAGGATTAAGTTCCACTCACTAGGGAAGACGTCCGAGAGGACAGGGGTTGGAGCTTTTGCTGCCGTCCCACCGCTGCCACCACTTGTAACCGGCCAGAAATTTATAGGTGGACATTCATGTCAGGCTTAAAATCCAGTATCGGCGTTCGCCATTCCTTGCACGCGCACACACACCTCTTCTTTAAACCGTCGCGCTTCATTCTTCTCAGTTCACACGCCCCGTTACAGTGCTAAGGAAACCTCGCTATTCGCGGTGAGAAGCTCGCTAGGGGCGCTTTTGTTTCCCTCACTATAGAGTCCCTGTATAGGCTGCCTACGGGAGTCAGAGTTGCGCGTCTGTTTTCCACGTGCCGCTGCGCCGCTATTCGCTTAGATCGATCACGTGAGGAGCAATGAATCCTTCGCCGTGCAGGAAAGTAGACGTTGCACGTGTCCCGACGTATGTTCTCCTGCTTTTGCGTCTTCCTCCTTTCCTGTTTTCCATGCACACGAATACCGTGGCGCCGCTATTCGCCTAATTCAGTCGCGTGACTGGCTCGCAATCGACGGAGCAAGGCGCCTACACGCGCGACCCTACTAAAAAAAAATAATTATATGAAGCTATATAAGAACTGTTATGAAATATCCAAAAACTGATATGCGACATACGAAACTGATACGAAACATCCAAAAAATAATATGCGACATATGAAACTGATATGAAAGTTCATATGTGATTTAAGTGATAACTCATTGACATTCATATCAGAATTTGGAATGTCATAAGCTGCCTAAATGAGAACTGATATGACGTCCACATCATGCATATAATTTTTCGGTCATATCTGTTTTTCATACTTCTCCTGTTTTTCATACTCCTCCTACTTGTTTATGTCTTTTGAATTGTATACTTGTATTAATATACTTGCCTGTTAGCCAATCACTCCATTTCAATACATCATTTCAGTCATATCAGTTTTTATATATTTTCACATCACATAAGTTCTGATATGAAAATGTGCTCAATAAACATATCAGAAATCAATTCAGCTTGTTTGCGCCCTAACGTTTTGTTCGTTAATACTTCCAAGATGCAAGACTCGTCCCCTTTACGTTTTCTTCTGTTCACTCTTTTCCCGTTTCACAAGGGCACTCTCACTCGTTGTGGGTTTTGTATAAATTGGGCCACCGGATGTCTCAACTGGAGGCGGAGATTGCATAGCTCAGTTTATTACACCTCAAAGGCATTTCAGATGAAATGCATTACATGAGGGGAATCAGATAACATCTACAGATAGCAGAAGAGTTGCGACAAAGTAAATATTAGGAAAACGCAAAAAAAAAAACTACCAACTAATAGGACAAATATCAAAACATAACACGTAGAAAAAGTAATTAACAAATAAACATGTTAAAGATCAACACGTTTCAGGTGTGCCTTGCAGAGTTCACGGAATGTATTCGGGTTAGATTCACGTGCTATGGTTTCAGGAAGGGAATTCCAGTTAGTAAGAGCGAGAGAAAGTGGGGAATTTTGGAATTTATTAGTTCTTGCGAATAGAGGTTCAATTTTTAGGCTGTGGTCGTGACGCATGGAGATGTGAGGTGGCGGGTGACAGTTGGCGTTTCGAAAATAGGAAGAGGAATAGTACGTTTTGTGAAAAAGGACAAGACGAGCAAGTTGAGTTCTTTGAGATAGAGGGCAGAGGTCGAGGTTGAATTTTAGTGCAGTTACGCTCGACGTTCGTGAGTGTTATAAGACGTGATGCCTTGTTTTCCACTGATTCGAGTTTAGTGATGAGATATGATCGATGAGGCCACCAAATAAAGTTGGCGTAGTCCAATTTTGATCGGACGAAAGTCTTATAGGCAGTTAGTTTAACACAACGGGGAGTGAGGTATAGGTTACGTTTTATGTATCCTAGAGGTCTGCATGCACCAGCCACTATATTGTCGGGTGGTGCACGATAGACCCCAATCTCAAAAGCCCCGCGTCAAATGACCCCCGCCATAAGCCCCGTTTTTTTCGCCCCAGTTTCCAAATCCCCATTCGCAAAAGTCCGTAACACGAAAGCCCCCATTCTCAAAAGCCCCGCGTCAAGTGCCCCCCGTGTCGGCAGAAAATGGTACGCCTATATATTTGTAAGTGCAGTGTTAGTAAGGTGTAGTTACGTACGATAGGAGATCGCTGACCAGTGAATGTTAAAAGTTTGCTCTTGGTTATATTCACCTTCATCTGCCACGCGTTAAACCATTGAGACAGAACATTGAGATCCTGGTGTAATAGTATCGAATCTTCAGGGTTAGTGATGCGACGGAAAATTACGCAATCATCCGCGAAAAGCCTAATAGATGCTGTTATCTGGTGAATGAGATCGTTAATATATATAAGAAATAAAAGCGGACTGAGAACGCTGCCCTGGGGGACGCCCGAACACAGGCAGGCTTGGTGATCTGGCATGCCCAAGGTGAACAGCTTGCTTGCGGTTAGTTAAGAATTCAGCTATCCAGAGTATAATAGATTTCATTTCATTTCATTTCATTTATTGACCCTTAAAGGCCCCATTGGGGCATTACATAAGGGGGGGACAGTACCGGGAGGCATACATGTAGAACTTTTATACATATAAAAAAAAAGAAAACAGGAATAAGAAGTGCCCTAACAGTGGCCACACAAGAAGACATGTCGCTGGTTAGACATTAGATATGGATGACACGGCATTTCTAAAAAGATCGGAGTCACTGATGTACACAATATGATACACAATATGCCTGGTCCTGGGGAGGGTCCTGGGGCCAGTCCTGGGGCTAGGGAGCCATTACGGCTTCCGAACGCCTCTTCCTGCCGCCTCCGCTGTCGCAAGACCCTGGCAGCCACTTCACCACCATTCTTTAGGCCAGTGGTTCTCAGCCATAGATGTGTCGGCTGGGGGACCCCTTCCAGCCGGGGGGGGGGGGGGGGGGGGGGTACGTAAGTAAGTTAACACGTCTGGAGCATGAAACAGGTGCCTTTTATTGCTGTCGTATTTCCGGAAGCAGGTTGCAAATTAGTCAAGGCCGGACTGAACTACAAAAAACGTGCCAAATAAAAAACAAATTTCTGTTGAGGGTCTCGCGGACCCCAGAAGTGGCTTCGCGGACCCCCTGGGCCGGTTTGCTCATCTTGCGGCCGCGGCTGCGAGATAGATTTTTCTGCCACGTGACCAGCTCCTTGGGGACAAGGAAGTACCTAGCGTTCCCTGCCTAATGGCGGAGAAATCCGTATCGCTTCAAGCACAAAAGCCTAATTTCGCTCGCAGAAACTGACTGCAGGAACTTTCAACTGGAGTCCAATTGACCGCCCCTTTATACTGTAGGAGCGGCAGGTAAAGTTCCGGCCCGGGAGGGTAAATATGAGTCAAAATAAAGAAAAAAACCACGCAAGATAAAAGCGGTTGCAGTATGTTTATATACCTCCGCCAGCGCCGGCGTCTCGCGCCTTCGGTTGTGGTCGAGAGGTTAGAGCGTCGGTGCTTCTCGTCGCGGCGTGAAAGTCCCGGGTTTAAATCACGCCAGAAGCTCTCTTTTTTTTTTTGTATTTGACTGCACTCCCATTGAGAATGTAGACAAGGCCCTATGAGCTCTATAAAATTATTGGGCGGGTAGTTCTGGCTCACCAGTTTGTTGTTCATGACCTCGGAAGAGCGCATACATGTCTCTGGCTTCCTTTAGCAATTTCCGCCACGCCTCCTGCATCTGCCGTACACTCCGCGGAAAGTTGACAATATCTTCGCATGCCCGTCTCTTCGTTCGCCAGGTAACTGTGCTGCTGAATTTCTCTAGAATTTGTTGTTTCCGTTTTCCAACTCCTCTAATTAATTCCATTTGTTGATCCAAAGTAATTTTAGGTGTTTGCGTTAGAGAAATGCTTTGCGATATCGACCCCTGATTCATTTTTGAATTCGGTTGCGATCGTCTGCTATTCTAACTAAAATTCAACAAGTAATATGTTAATATTACAAAACAATTGCCACAGCAAAATGTAAAGAGTAAAAATATACCTTTTATCACATTCCATGCAAGTAAAATTATGATCTCTTTTATTTCGGTTTTACTACTTTCTCAGACGTTTGACTTGCTGCCTTGCCTCTAGGATTTCGCTCAATCAATGCATCCAGAGCTGCTAGTCTTTTTTTTTTTGTTGTTTTTGCTTATTTTGTGGAAGTTTTTTGTTTTTTTTTTTAATTGTCACAACTGCAGTTTTTATACTAAATAGGCGTTTACTGTTATTGAAAGGAGTTGTAGCAAGATCGTTGTATATTTAAAAACACATGAAATTGTAGTTGCTGGGGAAAGGATGCTTGTTTCGGCTCCGTTGGTGTGAAAGCCATACCGATGTTGTTACCTTGGTTTCCTTTTAATGAACATTATGAAACGATTGGATTAGCGCGTTAACTTGCCTTGATCTTTTTTTCTTCCCGGTGTATCAATTGAACAGGCGGGACTAACTGTACAAACAGTGTAAGGCGCAGTAGTGCAAGTGGATGATTCGTAAAAAGGATCACAATTAAAAGGTGAGACACGCGCAAAATTACGCGAAAAAAAAGTTCCTAGCGCAATTTGAACCCGGAACTTTCACGCCGCGACGAGAAGTACCGACGCTCTAACCTCTCGACCACATGAGAAGGCTTTTTTTTTCTTTGAAACATTTATTTACACAATATCAACAGTGTTCAATTTTGTACAAATTATGTACAATATATACAGGTGACGACTTTCGTCAATGACGCAAAAACTTTTAAGCAAACGATACGTAAATTAACTAAGGTGGTAGGGAACCTGCGTGAACTTAGCAAGGGAGACATCTGCTATGGTAATATTTTCTCCACGAGTAGCTGCATGTTATATAATATCTGGCGACTGACTGAGGTTTTTAACTATTTCTTTCCATTCATCGTTCTCTTCGCATGCAAGTATGCTGTGGCCAACTTGAATTGCTATGTGTTTAAAATTTACCCAGGAGGGCTTTGCAGCTCCCGCTTCGGTATCTACTTTTCGCGTCTTTCAAAAGCTATAAATTCCTAGTACAACTATAAAACATCTTGGATTGTATCCAGGTTTTCGGCAAAATGTAAGTACCGAAAATTTGTTTTAACCACTTGAAAGTCCTTGTTCAGTGTCCTTTTGAAAACGTCCCAAAAAAAGACAGCGTCTACACATAAAATGAAAGCGTGCGTGAACGTTTCAGTTGTTTGGCAAAGTCGGCAATTGGTGGTTCCATATACTCCAATGCCGCGGGAGTCGAGCCACTCTTTTACTGGTATGGTACGTGAATGAAATCTGTAAAAGAAAGTCTTGCACTTGGGAGGAATTTGCATTTTCATGACTCTTTTTAGAACATCCGTTCTGCAATTCTGTGGCGGGTCATAAGGGTACAGGCGAAACACTGGGTCCGGAAACAGCAAAAGAAGAAGGTTCCTTACCAGTGATTTTTTTGAGCACGATGTTAAAAAGTTTAGGTCAAACCTTGCTCTTAGGAAATCCAACATGTCTGCTACTTCTTTATGATATCCTCGTAACGTTATTTTACTTGTGGTTAGTGAATCATCAGCTGGTGGTACCAAGTATTTTGCCAAAAAGAACTTTTTGCACATCTCCAAGAAAGGATGCTGTTCCTGTCTAAAAAAATTCCATCTGGCAATTAGCTGTCTCACGAAGATGTGACCCAGACCAAGCCCCCCGTCTTGAAGTTTCCGAAATAGGTTTGTTCTTCTCATTGGCTCATACGGTGACCTCCAGATGAATGTCGCAAATATCCTGTTGAACACGTTCACTGTTACTCTGAAACAATGCATAACCTGCAGAAGGTATGTTAGTTTTGACAAAAAGTAAATGTTGCAAACGGCGACTCTACCAAAGGTTGATAGAGATCTAAGGTTCCACATGCGTGCAGCTGATTTGACATTTTTTCCAACGTTGTCCCACATTGCCTTTGGATTGTCCACTGCCTTCAGCGGTACTCCCAACAGTTGTGGCTTCTCGGTGGACCATTTCCTGTTCACAAATAGGGGTGGAGTCGTTCCCCACTCCCCACACCACGAACCGCAACTTTTGTCGTTGTTTACTTCCGCACCACTCACGGCACAAAAATGTGAAACGCGCGACATTGCGTTTTCTATGCTTGGCTTGTTGGAGCACACAAGCACAACGTCGTCGGCGTAGGCCAGAAGCTTGACTTCGCAGCTGTGGAAACTAAAGCCTTGAACTTTGTTTTCGTTCAGGATGCTTCTGCAGAGTGGTTCAAGGTAGAGATCGAAAAGAAGGGGTGACAAGGGGCATCCTTGTCTGACCGAACGTTGGACTTCTATTGATCGTGTAAAAGCTCCGTTGACTATTAATTTAGTTGATATGTCAGTATAACAAAGTTTTATCCCACGCTCGACATTTTCTCCTACTTGCATGTGCCTCAGAAGAGAGAACAGAAAGGAGTGTTGAACTTTATCAAAGGCCTTTGCAAGATCGAGTTGTAAAATTGCCGCGGCTTCATGTGTTTGTTGGCAAATCTCTATATTATAGATCGAACTATGTGAATGTTGGTTTGTATGTTCCTTCCCTTGATGGAGCAAGTCTGGTGGTCACCAACAATCGAAGATATTACTCTTTGCAATCGACCTGCTAGCACGCGCGCAAATATTTTGTAGTCGTTATTGACTAAACTTATTGGCCGATAACCTTCTACCCGCTGAAGCTTGTCTAAGTCCTTGGATTTAGGTATTAACACTGTGTGTGCCTTCCGAAATGATGGAGGTAGACATTCGTTGCAGTACGATTCCTTAAAAACATTTAAGAGTACAGGCGCAAGTCTCTTGCTCCATTTCTTGTAAAAACTGGCTGGTAAACAATCTGGACCTGGGGACTTCCAGTTTTTCATTTCTTTTATATTTAATTCAACTTCGCTTACATCGATGGGGGTGTTTAGGTTTTCGGTCGTCTCTTTTGGTAGTGTTGGTAGCCCAAATAATAAGGATTCCTGCATTTGCATGGTTACGGTAAGTGGCTTGGAAGTAAATCCAGAATCGTGAAAAAAATGAATTCCAGAATTCATTTTTTTCGCGCACTGCCACTGATTGGAACGATCTTCCCGAGAACGTCGTCATCACTCATGACCCGATAGAATTTAAAAAAACGCTTGCTAGAGTCCCCACTTTAGGTTTGTACGAACCATCTATATGTGTATAGTTTGCCTTTTACGTTTGTGTGTTTTTGCTCTTTGTATGCGAGTTGCTTTTGGCGTGTTTTCTACCCTTTTGTTTTACGCTGTGTACCCACACCTTATGTAATACCTTAAGGTATCTAAATAAATAAATAAATAAATATATTTTCGTAGTAGACTTCAAAGGTTTCGCGAATTTCCTTTTCATCAGTCAAAATTCGACCATTTCCTTGTAATGTGTCCATTTGCTTCTTTTTCACATATTCTCTCTCGGCATTAAGGTACCTCTTCGTCAATTGCTCTCCCTCTATGACTTGTGCAGTTTATCATGTTCTTCAATTTGTTTTCTAAGGTTCTTTATGTCATCTTTGTATTTCCCTGGTTCCTGGCATTCAAGCACCTTACTCGACAAAGCAAACAAAATCTGGGAGCAGCGATCGCTCGAAAACGTGTCGTAGGATGGAAATTTGTTTGGTCATCGGGAGGAAGGGTATACGCACGAAAAAATGAAACCTCACCTATTATCAGAATTGCTGACCTCGACGATGTAGAAAAAATGACGGGGTAATCTTGGTTATTCCGTAGATCTTATTTCAACTACAATTTATATTTTTAATGGATGAAACATATCCGATAGAATGTAGATATTTTGACGACTCATCATTTAATCTCACTTTCCGTAACTTTGAGAGTAGTTTTTCTGCAATCCACGTTAACACCAGGAGTATCAATAACAAACGTGACGACCTGGACACTTTTTTTTTTAATCTTTGAGCATGCGCTTTGACGCACTACTTTTTTCTGAGACCTGGATTCCCGAAAATGCTGAACCACCTTACTTTAATGATTATAAATGTGCCAGTTTAGGCAGAGAAAATAAAAAAGGAGGGGGTGTTGCCATCTATTTAAAAACAAAATATTTTTTGGTATGTTGTTGAAAATTTCTCTGTGATCACAGCTGATGTTGAGTGCCTTGTTTTAGATGCCAAAACTGTTATTATTGCTGTTATTTATAGACCCCCCACTGGTAATAAGGAAGATTTTTTTAATTTTTTGGAAGACTTACTATCTTTTCTTGGATCGACCTCCAAACCATTTTTAATTATGGGTGATACAAACATCGACCTACTAAAATGTAATAGTTACGTAATAGAGATGAATAATCTCTTATCTGCTTGGGGATGTACTAACGCTGTGACACTGCCCACCCGAGTGACTTTAGAAACTTCTAGTTCAATAGATATATGTATAACTAATCTCAACGCTAGGGAAGCCACATCTGGCATATTTACACAAGATATAAGCGACCACATGCCAGTTTTCTGTCTGACATCTTTCTATCGTGGCAAAAATACACCGAAACGCGATACTTACTCTTACCGACGCATAAATGAAGAATCACTGGAAATTTTTTTTTGTCCTGCTCGAGCAAACAAACTGGGAAAACGTTCTTTTGGAACGTGACCCCAACCTTGCGTATGCACTTTTTTCAAACAAATTTAAGCTTTGTTATGACGTTGCTTTTCCGCTTATTCAAGTAAATAATCGTCAAAACAAAGTACGAAAACCTTGGATTACAAATGACTTATACAGGCGTATTAAGATTAAAGATAGGATGTACCATAATTTTATTAAATATAGGCACCAAAATCTTCTCATCGAATTTAAAAAATAAACAAGAAATAAATTGAACTCCGACCTTAAAAAGGCCAAATCCGAATATTATCAAAATATATTTTCAAGGGTATACAATGACCCAAGAAAGATATGGGAAACTGTAAACGAAATTACTGATAGGGAAAAACGTGTGCAGGGAACGCAAAGTGTCGCTATTGACGGCAGGAACGTGAGTGGACAGGAAATGGCGAATCTAATGAATATGCATTTTGTTGACGTTGGTTCACCACCAGACCACGAAGATACTTCGCAATGCTGTGTCACAGACGCAATGACTTCCTTATCAAACACGATAATGCTATTACCAACTACGCCATATGAAGTAGAAGGGCTTATAAATAAAATTAAAAATAATGCCGCAGCTGGCGTAGACGACTTCAAGCCAAGGCCTGTCAAATATGTCTCCCAACAAATATCTTATATCTTGTCACTTGTAATCAATCGTACTCTAGAAACTTGGAGTATTTCCTAACGAACTAAAAATTGCAAGAGTTACTCCAATCTATAAGGGTGGCGGGGAAAATTGCAAGAGTTACTCCAATCTATAAGGGTGGCGGGGAACACCTTCTACAGAATTATACCATCGTTTGCCAATTTTTTCAAAAATATTTGAAGGGGTTATAAAATTCTAGATTAGACAATTTTTTTTCCAGGCACAATGTATTAAACAAATGTCAATATGGCTTTCAAAAATCTAAATCAGCAGAGCAGGCACTTGTAGAAGTAAAGGATAAAATTATAAGCAATATTGAAAATAGATTATACACCTTAGGCTTATTCCTAGATTTTAGAAAGGCCTTCGATACGATCCAACATGATATATTACTAATTAAGCTTCAAAGGTATGGCATACGTGGGGTTGCTTTGACTTTAATAAAAGACTACCTCCAAAATCGCATGCAGTATGTTTATATTAACAACAATTATTCTAATTCACTCAAAATAAAGTACAGTGTTCCTCAAGGGTC
The DNA here is from genome assembly GCA_013358835.2 of Ixodes persulcatus. Taxonomy (NCBI): domain Eukaryota; kingdom Metazoa; phylum Arthropoda; class Arachnida; order Ixodida; family Ixodidae; genus Ixodes; species Ixodes persulcatus. The sequence goes on from JABSTQ010011517.1 coordinate 928,016, forward strand.
CATTTTGGGCCCGCTCTTATTTCTTCTTTATGTGAATGATATCGCAAATATTTTGGGATCCCCTGAGCTTGTCATGTACGCAGACGACACGAACGCGTTTTTTGCTTCAACCTCTAAAGCGGCCTTAGAATCTATGACAAATAATTATCTAGACAATCTATCAGTGTGGCTTCAAAATAATAAATTACAACTAAACGTAAAAAAAAAACAAAATATATAATTTTCACTCCCGTTAATAGGTGCGACAACACTAAGGTGACAATATATTTCGAAAATGAAATTATAGAGGAGGTTACAGAACAAAACTTTCTTGGTGTGTGGTTCAATCGGGAGTTAAGTTGGAACACGCACATAAATAAGCTGAGCTCTGAGCTATCCCGAGCCATCGGATGTATTTATAAAATGAGAAATCTCATACCTCTGTGGCTAAAAAAAATATATATATTACGCTTTATTTTACTCCAAACTGTGCTATTGCATTTTAGTCTGGGGCACGACATCGGCAACCATTTATAATAGGTTAATCATCTTACAAAAAAAAAAATTCTACGACTATTTGAAAATTATAAAGGTAAGCCTCAAGATCTCCCAACTGAACCGCTATTCAACAAATATGGCCTACTTAGAGTGAATCAAATTTATTATTTTAAATTGTTACAGATAATACACACAAAAAAAAACTCTTCGCAATTCCGCCAGAAAACAAAACGTATCACACACTTAGACATAGAATCCGACGACCTCCAAAAATACGTACCAATTACGGAAAACAAACGACATGCTTCCAAGTCGCCAAAATCTTGAATAATACGGAAGATCTAATAGATTTTAACTGCAATATACTCCAATTCAAAAAAAGACTAAAGACACTTCTGGTGGGCAGTGACATTGTGTTCTGATATGTGTGTATTGTGTACTTATTAAATCATGTCCATATTTCGCTTTTGAATTGTTAAAACATGTTTCTGACCAATTTGTTTTTATCCTTCTTTGCTAAAAAAAAAAACGATCGTGGGATAATTGATCGATCCTGTTTTTTATTGTTTCTGAGTTGTATAGAATTTTATAGGTTCTTTTCTCAAATTTTCGTGTTCAAAAATTTATGTACCCTGCACTGCTGTGTTAGAACTGTAAAGGGGACAGAGACCTCGTCAGGCATCACGCCTTTAGTCTCTGCCCACCTCCCGGTCCATCCGGAAAGAAAGAATAAAGAAAGAAAGAAAGAAAGAAAGGCGATACAGGTAGAGAATGTCTTCATTAAGTCGCCTTTCTTCCATTTTTTGTCGGTATGCTACAATTGATGACAGTTCGATGCTCATCTTCCTTATTTCTTGTTTAAACATTTCCCATTTCTGTCCCCGCCCATGCTTGGTGCATTCGATATTCTGAAGAGCCAATTCTACCCCGTTCTTAAATTCTTCGTTTTCAAGTAGGCTCTCATTCATTTTCCAAAGGGACCAGGCCTGTTAGAAAGAAGGCAGGAATCACGTTGTAGCTACCCATTGCACCGCAGACTGCTCCGGAAATGTAGATTCTATCCAATCGTGCATGAGACGACCCTTGGAAGTGAGTAAAGCAGATCGCTTGGTTTGATGTTTCTGATGAGTCTACCAAGTCGCAGTCTCGTACCAGTGATTTTAAAACTTCTGCGCTTGGATCTACATTGTTTGTTGATGAAACCCTAACCTTTTTGTTTAAAACGCAGTTGAAGTCTCCTAGTAGGATGACGTTAAATCTAGTGTCGGCGTAAATTCTAGCCTGAAAAAAGAGGCTTTCCCTTTGCGCAACGTCGTTGTACGCGTACACAATAATTATTCGCCAAGGCTGGTTTTGCAGGAGGACGTTTGCTACCATTAGGCGCCCGCTGTCAGTCCCTTCGAGAACGCTACACATTTTGTAATTCATATGCTTCTTGAACAGAATTGCTCACCCTGCTTAGTCGATTGCGGGACAGTGGACCACGTCATAGGTGTTCATCCACAGGTTACATCCCGAAAATAAGGTATTCTGTTCTGACACTTTTGTTTCCTGCAGGGCTACAATGTCGCTGTAATGTTTCTATAGAAACCGAAACAGTTGGTATTGTTTTTTTTCTCGAATTTATCCCTCGCACATTTAAGGTGGAAATAGTGAAGGGACTTAACTGGGCGGGGGTGACGCGGTTCCTACTCATTTTGTGGGTCGGGTTCATGGGCAGCCGGGAAAGATGTTTTTCGGTCTTTGAATTTTGGCTTTAGCCATTGCTGTATAAAAATGCGCTGCTTCTGTGGATCGGTGGAGGTTGTTGGAAATATTGTGACCTGAGATTCCTCTTTCGCAGACTCGGTGACGTCAACCTTGGGTTTCTTGATGTGTCGCCTATCTGTTCTGTCTTCATCCGCCAGCTGTTCGAATTTTGCGTCAGTTGCTTGCGCGGGTCCTTCTCATTGTTTGTAAACATCTCTGGTTCGGTGTGGTGCCTCTTGTCCCAAGTCTTGCTCTACGCTGGTCTTTTGCTCCGCTAGCACGTCTTTGGTAGCGCTGTCAAAGTTGTCGTCTTCTGTGATAGCGTGGTCGTCCGTCGCTTGCGAAGGTGTTAGCTCCTCGTTGCACATTTCCTCCACATCCATTAGGTGCTCGCTGTGGTCAGTCTCCGGTGATGCATTTCCTTGGAGCTTGGAGGCATATGTCACGACGCACTCTTCAGTTGTATGTCCATACCGCCAGCACTCATGGCACAGAGGAGTGCGGCACTGTCGGCGGATGTGCCCAATCGCTTTGCATCTTAGGCAGAGTGGTGGTCATCCGGGTATTACAACGAGCACGTTCGACCCATATACATTTAAGATGTGTGGAATCTTGTCTACCGTGAGATCCTGCCTTAGAGCGAGGGTTACATCTAATGTCGTTGATTCTAAGTCCTCAAGACCTGAAAATCTCCACTTTTCTCTCTTCATTTCCTTGACTTTTCCAAAGGGTTCTAGGACCTTTCTCACCTCCGAGTCCGGCATGGGAATAGGCACCCATAGAAGCTTGAGCTTGATTTCCTCTTTGCACGGGTCAATAATGATGCATTTCTTCCCTTTGATGACGAGCTCTTCCTGTGCCTTCAGCTTGGTCTTTGCAGCAGCGTTTCCGAAGGTGATCATCCAGACGTGACTCATTTGATACTGGCCTAGGCCGACGACGTCCTTCCTGTCGACGATAGAAAATAGGGCTTCCTTGAAATCGCTGGCCTTGTATGACCTTCCGGTGATGTCCGCATGAATAAATATTGAGTTCAGGACGAGAATGCCTTGTGGTAGCCTTGGTAAAATAACTCTGTAGTCAGAAGATTCGAAAGTCTTCTTAGAAACCCGGCCATCAGATGCCGTCGAACCGCTCCCTCCGGAGCTCATCTCCCCACTCGTGGCGTGCGCCATGCTCTCGAGGCAAAGATTAGGCAAACAGGGTCACCCGGGGAAGCCCCGGGCCCCCGTTGTTGAATTAAATTGCAGGAAGGTAAAAAATGGCTTCCACTCACGGTCGCTTCTTCTTCCTCCCACCCATAGCAGAAGGCGCGAGCCGCCGGCGCTGGCGGAGGTATGTGGAGGGCAAGTTCGTCTTCTTCTTGCGCAGGGGGTAGCGGTGACGTCAGAACGCCGAGCCCTGATTGGCTGATCGCGACCCCCATCTAAGCGTCGTCTGCTCGCAACGTCGTCTGCGTCTGTCTTACCTTTCCTGCGACTTTCGAAAGTGCAGAAGCCAGATTCACGAAACAAGCTTACGCCAAAAATGTGCGCAAGACTAAGCGTAACAAATTCGTATTCACGAAACGAAATTATCGTAAGTTTTGTGCGGGTTACGACAGAATCCTACGACAGCTCCGAAGCTGTCTTACGCACTTCTTACGACCAAATCAGCATGGCCGACAGCGTCGCCCAGTTACTTGGCCGCGACGACCAACCGACGTTTATTTTTGTACGTGCTCTTCTCACGCGTCCCGACTACAAGCAGCAAGAAAAAAAGTAAAAATTACTTGAAATAAACCACGACGAACAAGAACGCTGGATCCACAAACACCCGTAAAATGCTCCAACGGCCACGATTCCACGGACCCCGACCAAGCGAGCTCGACAGATAGGCCTAGCAGGCACTCCGACTCACGCGCAGCTCTGCTCCGACGGTCCTTGGCCAAGATCGTCTGCCCCCGACCGGCTGGCGTGCTGAATGGAATATGCCCGCGCGACCTTTGTGAACCCTTCCCGTATTATACTTTGATCGCTGACCTCAATTTTAGATTAAGAGGTCAATCTCTTCCTCTTGTCATCTCCTTGTTTTCCGATGCAGCGGTGACTCTCGCCGGTGAAAAAGCGGTGAATCTCCAACAGACGCAGGAAAGGTAAAGCAGCCATCGCTTTGACTAGCAGACGTAAAGCAACGACGTTAACTGCACCAACCCGCCGTCGCCGTTAAAGAGTGAGGAGTCTTGCCGCACACGCAAGGAGGGAAAAAGTATTTAGGAGGGAACTTGCGGACACTCTCGCTTCTTAGCAGACAAACCTCGGCGCCTCGGGACACCTCGCCAGTGAGTCCTTTGACTTCCCTCCTTGATGCGCGTCTGCTATTTGTTAGACAAAAACAACGTACCGCTCGAGTTATTTCGTCTCCCCTCTCTGAAAGGCGAAGTCGAGCTCGCTCGTAAAGACCTGCACTTCCGAAAGTCGCAGGAAATGTAAGAGAGACGCAGACGACGTTGCGAGCAGACGACGTTGCAAAGGAGCAGACGGCGCTCAGATAGGGGGTCGCGATCAGCCAATCAGGGCTCGGCGTTCTAACGTCACCGCTACCTCCTTTCTCATGCGCAGAAGACGAAAATAAGCCCACTTGCGAGGCGTATATAAATGTACTGCAACCGCTTTTATCTTGCGTGGTGTTTTCTTTATTTTGGCTCATTTTTACCCTCCCTGGCCGGAACTTTACCTGCCGCTCCTACAGTATGAAGGGGCGGTCAATTGGACTCCAGTTGAAAGTTCCTGCAGTCAGTTTCTGCGAACGAAATTAAGCTTTTGTGCTTGAAGCGATACGGATTTCTCCGCCATTAGGCAGGGACGCTAGGTACTTCATTGTCCCCAAGGACCTGGTCACGTAACAGAAAAATCCCTCTTGGCCGCAGCCGCGGCCGCAAGATGAGCAAACCGGCCCTGGGGTCCGCGGACCCCCATTTGAGAACCACTGCTTTAAGCTGCCGATTCTTCAGTTTTTAGCTTCCCACTGATGGCATCTACGAAATGATCCAAAGGTCGAAGATCAACGCCTTCAAACCCCCATTGGTCTTAGTAAAGCACACTCCCAAGCAGCACGTTGTGAATGGGCCAAGGTTCTACATATGTTCACTTGTTTCTGTAGCATAGCGATGTTCTGAAGAGCTTGACTCACAATAGGCTAAAAGTTCTTCCGGAACCTCAACCAAGTCGTCGGGAAGTCAAGGATGACTGGCCACCATTAGCTCTTTCTGAACTATCTAACTGAATATATTATGCACAAGCAAATGAACAGACGCGATCAAGCCACGAAAGGCAGGGCTGGCTCACTTGCTCTAGCAGAAGCCTAGCCGCGGCATCCCTCCGCTGACAAATGCTTGCTGAAATGAATCACTCTAGAGCTAGCATCTGGCACCCATGCGAATTATTCTTTAGCCCTGAATGGGTATCGTCTGGAAGGTTGGATATCTCAAACTTATTTAAAACGTCCCGAACCGAAGTAACCTATTTATTACATGAAGGAAACGCGTAAAGAAAAAGTACTCGCACATGAGTTTGTAAACAGGCAGGAAAACAGACACAAAATATTCTCTTCAAATCTGCTAGAAGTTTATTACACACAACATGTTTCGAAGAGAAGTACAAACGTACAAGCGATCTGCAAAATGTAAACAGGTACTTCAAAGCTTTTATACAGCTGAAAATATTGCAAAGCAAACAGAACCGGGGTAATTCTAGGCCATAATGTCTATTCCCCCGGCAGCTGAAAAAAATATTTTCCCCAAAATTATCCTGACAGACGCCTCTCATTGGCGGTGGCAATCAGTTCATCGAAGGACGTTTCATTGACAGATTGTTTTATGGACACGCTGTTTCATCAGCAGATTGTTTTACAAAATAATCTGATTAGCGTTTTTTTTTTTTTTTCTAGTAACAAGTTACCCCAAATTGTCGCCGCAAATGGCATGTAGGGTGGGACACGTAGGTTAACATTCTTGTAATGAGCCGTCGCAGAACATCGCCGCGAAGCTGCGTGGACGGGTCTGCCGGCCGGTGACACCCGCGAAAAAAGGAAGTGGATATTCTGCCGCCGGCAAAATAGCCCGAGGAAACAAATGCCGGCAGTTGCCCCCTATTGGGTCTCGTATAAAACAAATTGTGAAAACCAACTATTTGAAGCTGTAGAGTAACTCCCTGGTAAGGTGTCCGTCTCTTATGCGGCGGGACCCTGGTTCAATCGTCAGTGTGGCATTACTTTTTTTTCTAGGCATTTGGCGATACCTATGACATTTCTTTTTTACGATTAACACTGAAAAAAAAAAATGAATGTTGTCAACGAAACTTCGCTGAATTAAATGGCATGCTTTCGGGGGGTGAATGGAGGACAGCCAGGCTTGGGCCGCCGGCGGGCTGCTGGGAAGCGGCGTGTACAGGTGGGACAATTGGGTTAATATTTTTCTAATGAGCAGCCGCAGACTGTGATACACGCGCTGTCCGAGTGATACACGCGCCGTCCAAAACTGGCGGAATTTGTTTTCTCCGGTTATGTCTTCCGTTCACCCCAAGAAGGGCGCAGTCCCATACCATTTAATTCAGCGAAGTTTCGTCCACAACATTCGTTGTTTTTTTGTTTTTTTTTTCAGTGTTAATCATAAAAAAAACATGTTTTGAACATCGTCAAATGCTTAAAAAATGATCGAGAAAAAAAATAAGCCCACACTGTGGATTGAATCAGGGTCTCGCTGTGTATAAGGCAGACACCTTACCAGTGAGTTACTCTACAGCTTCAAATAGCCGTTTTCACAATTCGTTTTATACGAGACCCAATAGGGGACAACTGCCGGCATTCTTTTCCCGGGCTGCCGGCAGAATATCCACTTCCGCGAAAAAATTTCCCCGCAGCGTGCGATTCGCGTAGCGAGTGTCGGTGATATGTTAGTGTCGATGAAACGTGTCCATTAAACGTGTGTCCACGAAAAGTTGTCTCTGAAACGTGTTCCCACAAATAGCCGAGAGAACAAGAAAGTCAGTATTCTACCGGCAGTTGCATGATTTCAGGCAGCTAATGGGAGGCGACTTTTCGTAGAATTTCGGAAAAATTATTGTCCCGGCTGCGGGGAGAATAGACACTGCCTAATGGACCTTTTGTAGAAAGACGTGGTGCGCATGCGCGGAGTATTTGATGCGCCTGAGTTCGAGAGTTTCTATACCTGTTTTCACCTCAAGAATCGAAGTAAAACAAGTCCCGCTCCTCGCGGAACATTACTAATTTCACCTTTATGTGGATAATGAAGACATATGTAGGTGAAGTTTAGATTAGATATATATTATCTTATCAAGACTGTACATGTTCCAAACGCCAAAAGCATCGCTTTTTCGTCCGACAACCGAATCTCGTAAGAACTATTTCGCGCCGCGTAGGAACAATGCGCAAAACGTACTTTTTTCTTGAGGTGAAAACAGGTGTAGCTCCAAACAATCTGCCATCTTGCATTTCTCGCCTTTGAGTGCCTTGGAGACCTTCGAGACTCAAGTTTTGATGTTGCGAACAAGGTGAACACGAGTCATCGTACTGACTGACGCCCATTCTAGATCACGACGTGCACCGCAATCATGCCGGTGAACTGTGCAGCCTTCATCGCCCGGGTTGTGGAAATAGCTTTTTTCGCTTTCCGTGTGGTCCGTATGCTGGTAGGAGGAAGCAGGTGGGTTGCTGGAGAAGTGAGGAGGAAACATTCCCCACCCTCCAGCATTTCGCCTGCATCCTGCTTCTTCAAGGTCCCCAGGCGGGTGCACCCACAAAAGGCTTATCTTCGATGGTCATCCGAACAATGAACACAGCGAGAGGTTTTGTCACTGGATACTTTTGTGAGTTCGTCCCAAAGTTGATAGTGCAGTGGGTGCTGTGTGAGTTATCTACCAAGCAGTGTCCTTCAGGCAGGTGCCGTGCTCTGCCTTGTGACTCGCTTAGAGCCTATAGTCACGTGACCTAACCGGAGACACGCTTGGCCTAAAATAGGCATAGCGTCTACTCTGCTATCAATACCGAGTGAACAGGACAGCAGCACGAAGGATACTCGGCGACAAAGTTTTTTGGCAATGCAGTGTAAGATACAGGCCCGCGCTCCCTCTCCCATTTTGAGCGCTGAATAAAGTGCAACAATGTGACGTGTTGGGCTATAGTTGGTTCGAGGTGAGCATCTTGGAAAGAAACTGCGGCAAAGAAACTTGGACAAGAGTAAAGGAACAAACACGACAGGACGGCGCTGAACTAACAACTGTTGTTTATTACTCAAAATTGGAAGGAAGAAAAACAGAAGCATCTTAATCAGATAAAAATATATAGACACACACAAACGTGCCAACCAAGCAGCATATTATGTCGCGATAGGCCGAATCAGTGGCTACGTAATGCCCGTCAGAGTCGATCGCAGGTACCCGAACTCTTTGTCAGATAACGCCACTGACGGTTCGCTAACGCATCTCCCGCAAAGTTCTGAGATAAAGAAAGGCCTCGATAATTTCCCTTAACACCCTTTCTCTATGTCTGTCCAAAACAGTGGCTTCGCTAAAATTAGGCTGGCACATGCAGTCCCTGCAGTGTAAAGGTAGCAACCCCCCGACTGTAGCCCTGAGTGAATACGAATGCGCCCTAATTCTATCATTTAGGTAGCGGCCCGCCTGTCCAACGTACACCTTGCCACAAGACAAGGGGATCTTATAGACCACGCCAGACACACAGGCCACAAACGGCACTGCGTGTTTTTTGGTGCATTTGTTTTTTTACCGCTTTTCGGCAATAGCGCTCACCTTTGCACATATCTGACCCATTTTTTGTGGGGCAGAGAACACAACCGGGACACCATAGCGACCTCTGACTTGTTTCAGGTTATGGGTAATCTGATGAAGATAGGGGACGACCACCATTCTTTTTTTGTCGAATTCAGTATTCCTCTTCCTCTTTTTAGCTTTTCTCAACAGGGAGCTAGCCACCTCGGTCAAAAGGGCTGACACCTCGGTCAAAAGGGCTTTTCGGGACGGGTCATCCCCTAAAAAAGTCCTGCGTCCACTTGATGAAGGAAAGCTACAACGGCCAGGTTAACAGATTAAGACTGTCAGGATTTCCATCAGCCCTTTTGACTGAGGTGGCTTTGCTCCCTGTTGAAAAGAGCTAAAGGGAGGGAGAGGGAGTGTATAAGTGACACATCCCTATCCTTATCTACGAATGAGTTTGAATTTTTGAAACGCGGGCTGAGCAGATAGGGTAAAGGGGTTTTTTGTGGCTATATAACGTGTGAATTTTCAATAAACTTCAGTTGAGAGTGCGCCTTGTCCTGTTTCCCTTCGTCTGTGTCCCTGTATTTTTTCGGCGCTTTTTGCTTGCAATGAACCAACTAGCCCAAATCTCCACTTTACTCCTGTCCAAGTTTCTTTGCCGCTCTTCTTGCGAAGATGTTCATGCTGAATAAAGCTGTGCGCGGGCTCTCCTCCTTTCCACTGCATTGCCAAGAAAAGTTCTCGCCGAGATAGTTTTCGGAGTCCCAGAGGAACTGCCCTTCCCAAGTGTTAACCAAAAACGGGAGGTATGAAGATGCTATGTTTTACGCCGTAAAACCCACACTCTAAGTTAAAATGCATAAATAACCGTGTCTTCTTTCTGCGCACGATGTCCCCAAATAAACTGAAATTACAAAGAAAAAAAAATATTGCTCAGAAATAAGCTGTGCCGTATATTTCACAGCACGCTAATAACAGATTTTTTTTTCGCGAGGGTTGTGTACATGTAACAAAGTACATGTAAACCATGTAATCCTAAATGCAACGCAGATGCAAAGATTCCTAAAGCTGGAGTTAAAAAAAAAAACGTGAATCTAACAAAACGATGACAACACATGGAGGGGTTCTGGGCTCGAAAATGCTATCTACTTATCATATCGCAGAATAAAAAAAAAGAAGAAAATATCAGCAATAGCGTTTGCATTTTAGGCATTCACAGAACAGTGAGGTAATAGGACGTCCCTAAGGTGGCGTAAAATTTACGATTAAGTAATTAAACATTTGTTTTGGGTGTTAAAAAGTGTTTTTAATGTATATTGTGTCGTTCTCGACGTGGGCGTCGACGGACATAGCGCCGCTGCCTTCGCCCCTGTCGAGGTGAGCACTACTTTTTACACGTTTTAACGAAACTACCGGGTGAAACAAGGAGACGGCAGGCTCTTTAAATCGACCGGAAAATTCGGTTTCTTAACCTATCGCGCTACGACTTTGTGCAGCGTTGCCCACAGATGGTGCATTTTTTTTGTAAAATTTGCAAAGAGCGAGCTTACCTGAGAAAAAAAGTAAAGAAAGAAAAAGGCTTAGCTCCTATGGAAACGCAGCAACGCCACCGGTCTTCAAAGAGCACGGCGCCATTTCGCACGGGACACAAGAGATGGCGCAACGAACGCCGCCAACGAACGAGTATTCGGCGCCGAGAGCCAGCGTCTTTATCAGACAATCTTTTCGACTCAAAAGCGGCGCGCGTTCCGCAGGCGGCGACAGTCGCAGAAACAAAAACAGGCGCGGTAACAACAAGCAGCTGCAGTTCCTTGTCTGCTAAATACGCCGGCTCTCGGCGTCTGCTCGTTCGTTGGCGGCAGTTGGCGTCGCGACCGCTTGCGCCATCTCTTGTCTTCCGTGCGAAACGGCGCCGTGTTGTTTGAAGACCGGTGGCGTCGCTGCGTTTCCATAGGAGGCTAAGCCTTTTTCTTTCTTTACTTTTTCCTCAGGTAAGTTCGTTCTTTGCAAATTTTACAAAAAAAAAAATGCACCATCTGTGAGCAACGCTGCACAAAGTCGTAGCGCGATAGGTTAAGAAACCGAATTTTCCGGTCGATTTAAAGAGCCTGCCGTCTCCTTGTTTCACCCGGTATATCGCGTCGGCATAGCAATCGCGACATGAGAACCGACTGCGCCTCGATCTGGCCGACCGCGCTCGCTCTGCTGAAATGTGAGCGTGGGAATTTAGAGCACCGTTGGCTCGCTGGTGTTGCAATAGGCTGCTTTGTCGTTGAGACCTTGCAAACGCCTGCGGAGCCGTTCCAGTGCTTGGCGCATCTCTCGCGCAGCATCGCAACCTTTTTGGCGCATGATAGGCCAAGAGAGCCCGTAGCATGTGCTGCGGCTCATTCTAAGTTGAAGCAGAGTAGCCGCGACGTACGTGAACCGTTGCGACGATGCGTGATGTTGAAAAATAAACAGAGAAAATTATTCCGCAGGTTTTTCCAGTTTCAGATGTGGCGATTTGAGATGCATGAATGCTGTAAATGTCATGGAGGGATCAATATTTCGACACTATTATTGCGTTCATTCGGCTCGCTCTCTACACTAATGAACTGATCTTTTGATTTTCGAGACTCGCACTTTTCTAGAGAGCTTCGTGACAATGCCAGCCGTTCCTTGGCGCACTGAATCTTGCAAAGCCAATAAACTACACTCAAAAACACTCCGTTGCAGTTCCGTGGAATCTTGGGGACAGTGAATACAGTGAAGCGCCACAAAATTCTTAAATGTTGGTGACCGCCCGCCTGTCTACCCTGGTCGGCTCGGACCAAAAAGAGACAAGGGGCGCCAAGAAAATACCTTCCCTGGCAGTTCTGTGTAATTCCGGTGCCCGGGGAATACAGTGAGACGCCATGCTGGCAGTTCACCGAATTCCCTGGGCAGTCCCGGTCCAGTCTACTACGGCCAAGGCCCAATCTTAGCCCCATAGCTAGTCTAAGCAAGTGTGCTGCCTGGGGTGCACCATGTTGTAAACTCCTTCATCAAGAATCTATTCAAAATACATCTTTCCAATTGACACCTTTGCCCTCAAATAAGTATTTAATAAAGTTTGCCAATTAGTTTTAAATCATGAATAACTAATTCAATTACAGCGTCTTCCTAGCAGCCTTTTTATCAAGACGCCTTCTTAAAACAGTGATTTTCATTGCCAGACTACTTCATTCGTAATTAAAGCTCGGTTCCAGAAAACGAGGCACCCTGATACCTTGCGCCAACACATTTTCAATGTTGGTAACCCATTGGCTAAGACAGGCCAACGTTGGTCAGCCTAAGCCAATCGATTACCAATGATGATAAGCCATTGGCTAAGACGGGTCACTGTTGGCCAGACTAAGCCAATCAATTATCAACGTTGGTAGGCCACTGGCTAAGACAGGCAAATGGTGGCCAGCTTAAACCAATCGATTGCCAACGTTGGTAACCCATTGGCTCTATTACAGTTTATATTTCTGCCGCCGTTGTCACTACCGTGGTCATTACTGCAGTTGTATTTTGCACGCACTTTGAAGTCATTTTTGGGCAAGCAGACATAATGCCCCAGCTTCTTCCGTTATATGTTGCGTGATAACCTTTGTTTGCAGATTGAAATGCGCATCAACTTATGTCACCTCCTACCTCAAACATAGGGTGTTCGAGATCTTAATTCAACGTGATTTTTTATTCGTGAAGACACGTAATTGCTCAATCAATCGCTGGATATTTGTTTTAAGTTTTTAGTTTTTGGTAAAAATATTAGTGCTTTTTATTTATTTTTAATTTTGTCCGGTTCGGTCTGAATTATAGGCCGTGTTTTGCGGCTCAGCAAAGCGCGTTGCTTTGAAATTTTCAAGATCACATACAGCTGACAATACACCCGTGTCGTTGGTACTGGGGAGGCGGGTGGAGCATTTCAAGGTTGAACCCTGCGTCCCTTCCCCCCCCCCCCCCCCCTACCCCTTTTGGAAACGTTTCCTGGCTGCGTCGCTACATATGCATAAGAGAAGAGGCACTATGCTTTTTGCCTCATAAATAAACATACACACATATCGAAGGAAGCGTGCATTTTGTATTTCGTGTGGAATTTACTGAGCATAACTATCAGTTTTTTGGATGACGCGCGTTAGTTATAGACGGTGACAGGTGGTAAAAGCTCCTGCTCGTCCGTTTTTTTTATCGTTCCCCATCCCAGGGTTTACAAGATGCCCATCTCTTTCCACTTTTGCAGAGCGAAGGATCGGGAGGAGCCGACCTCCTCCCCCGCGTTTACTTTTAACTTTTCAAAGAAAAACGCCGTAGTCTGTGAGACTACGGCGTTTTTCTTCGTGAACCTTCAAACTCGCCACAGCTCGCAATGCATACAGCGTTCTAATTCAGTTGCTAACTTGCTGTGCGTGTAAAAACGGAAGAATCGTTCCCCTCCGGAGCCATAGCTACTGACTGTTCTCACCGTGCGCGATCGGCGCATTAAAAAAAACTAAGTCAATTAATTACAACGTTGGTAAGTCACTGGCTAAGACAGGCCAATATATATATATATATATAAAAAGGGTGAGTTTTTGTTTGCCTCTTCTATAGAAAAATATGCTTTTTTTAGGCTTAATCTTTTACTTTAAAACGTACTCATTTAATAGTATAGTATGATAAATACATCACCTAAAGAAAAGTTTGCGAAAAGTTTCAACATACTCCGTTCTAACGGCACCCTGACGTTAGTTCATTGCTTTTGTTAATGAGGACAGCATAACAATTAAAGGGGTACTGAAGCGAAATTTCAGCGCTCATTTTCTTGCTTGAATGTGTTGCATGTTGCACCCTAATCTCAAAAACACCAGTCTTCCGTTGAAAGGCCCAAGAAAACTAATTTTAAAGCTAAATAAACGATCTTCCAATGTGCAGCTGGTGGATGCATGCGGAGCCTATTTGGGAGGTAGTCTAGCAACGTTGTGGAATCTGCTACGTAGTCGTGACGTAGCAGATTCCTCTGGAGCAGCGCCGCTCTTTGGAAGTACGCTCAACTGTTTAAAGTCACCTCGGCCTGAACGTGTTTGCCCCTTTTCGAATGAATGCGAAAGCTTGATAATGTGGATGCTTGGGCAAGTTGGTAATTCATGCTTGGATGGAACAGCGCGGATGAACAGTCACACTCACATGCACACAAGAAGCAAACAGACTCGCAGCGCTGACTTTCAACTCAGTTCTATATTTCTTCTTCCTCAAATCTTCTTCTTCACCTTTGCCGTTAATGAGAACAATTTAAATTGTTACACACCAGAGACCAAATAGCCAATACACATTAAAAATAACTAATAATTAAATAAATCATGCAAAGACAACTAAAGAAAATAATACTAAAAAATTAAAAATTAAAAATTAAATGTAAAAATAATAAAGCGAAAAATTTCTCATCACTCTTGGTGCTTTGATGATATCTCTAGATAAACCAATAGAACCCTTTCAAAAGTCAGAGTCACCTTGTGGCAGTCCCATGAGCTCCAATATTGCCGCTCTAATGGCGGGGATAGAAGATCATGCTCGGCTAAATCAAGCACCCTCCATTTCGTGAGTCGAAGGTGACGTAAGGGGACCAACACCTTTTCCCCTTTCTGCTCTATGCTTTCAAAGACGTTCGCATTTTCTGGTGCGGAGAAGCTGTGTAGTGCCGCCATTAAAGCGTCGGGTTTGGCTCTGCACAGGGTGGGTAGACTGACTTTCGGGAAGGGTCTATTCCTTCTTTGACAAAGCTACGGATGATACACTAATTGACTCCATAAGTGTGACGTCATGGGTCCAAACAAACCGTTGCTAGGGTCGTTGTTATGGACGAATACATGTGGCTCGGTTTCGCTACGAAAACCCAACCGTTCAAAAATCAGGAGTAGGATTTAAACTTCTAAAAATCACGAATGTAGAAAGCTTGAATGTCATATATGTTTCGACAGAAGTGTGCCGGTAATCGCTCGTTTCTGAAATATTTACGACTGCAACTTCCGGTCCTCAAGATGCCTGCAGCAGACGATGAATGCAAGAAGTATGCCGTCTGCCGCACGCCGGCCGGCCAATCCGGGGCCGTCGTTTGAATCGTGTGAATAAAGACGATATTCTGACATCGCATTTGTTTGAAATATAATGAGTTTCAGACACATATAAGAATACATAGTGGGGTGCGATGCAAAATATGGTTTATCGTAAGTCCGGGCGTCGATCGAGATGATCGTCTGCTAAAAGATCGCATTGCACCCGTGAGAAAAGCACTTCAGGCGATCGGTAGAGATCCCAAAATTTGTTTGCGGACTCGCGCTATGCGAGGGTGCTTCGTATACATGGTTGTAACCATCGCGTGGTGAAAGACCCTTGCAGTTTCTTCAGATTTCCGCAAGACCCCAAAGCGCGAAAAACTGGATAAAAAACAAAAGGTGAGTTCATTACAGATTGTACTCGCATCGCGGGTTCGATGGAGATCTTCCCCAAAAGAGCACATGCACGGAATTATATGTATACCAAGGGGGGAAAAAAAGCAAAATACTGCGAAATTGCGATAGACATGCAATTCTTTAATAACCTGACAACCACAATAATAATAATAACAAACGACTTACCTCGACGGCGTACGATTTGTTTCTCATGCTGGCCTGGGGGGCTATGTTGCGCTTTTTGGACTCCCAGGAGACTAGGGAGAGGGAAGTGACGTCAACAACGCAGCAAATGCAGATTGGATGTTGATTTTGTTTTCTTGTGTCAACATCCAATCTGCGTTTCTCTATTCGTTGACGTCACTTCCCTCTTCCAAGTCTCCTGGGAGTCCAAAAAGCGCAACATAGCACCCCTGCACTACGCCGGTAATGCACTTCAGGTCGTCGTCGTAACTGATCTGCATTACGCGGTTTGATTTTACTGCATTTTCACCCCTCGTAACTAAGCTGGGTTTTTCACAGAAAAAAAAAAAACGCACATTGCGGAGGCCTTTACGGCCATGGTGATGCACTTGTTTTTGTCGCTCGTTTACCGACGCAATTCAATGAAGACGCCCGCTGCAACAGAGGCCAGCAAATCTATCGTGTC
The DNA here is from genome assembly GCA_013358835.2 of Ixodes persulcatus. Taxonomy (NCBI): domain Eukaryota; kingdom Metazoa; phylum Arthropoda; class Arachnida; order Ixodida; family Ixodidae; genus Ixodes; species Ixodes persulcatus. Next base: position 944,098 of record JABSTQ010011517.1, read on the forward strand.
GTCTGCTACCAAAGCAAAGCGGAGTGTAGTCTTCAGAAATGGCTTTCATCGTTGCGATACGACACTGAGACGACAAGAACATCTTCATAATTCGATATCAAGAAGTTAGGTTGCTTACAAAAAATTATTTACTTACTTGCAAGCATAAATCTAGCGTCCTGTGGAGTCTCCATGCATTAGTTCATAGCAACGTCCCTAGCAACGGTTTGTTTGGACCCAGACGCCTTGTTGTGACGTCATCACTTACGGGGTCAATACCGCTGTTACACGGGCACACTTAACCGCGGTTAACTCAGCTTAACTGCTGTTACGCGGCACCACTGATACCGCACTATACTCTCGGAGAGCTATTTTAGAAGAAGTGAAGAGCGCGCGTGCACTGCTTTGATGGGTGCTCCAGGTGCTCAAGCACACGTTCGCCCATAGCTTTGACTGCATAGCCGCAGAATGTTTTCGGCTAGTATTGTGCGCTGACTGTGGCTTAGCGTAACTGCAGTTAAGTTTGCCCGTGTAACAAGGGTATAACACATTGTTTGTCCAACCTGGCTTTGTCGAAGAAGCTTTGTCAAAGAAGGAATTGGTTTATCTAGAGATATCATCAAAGCACCAATAGTGATGAGAAATTTTTCGCTTTATTATTTTTTTAAATTTAATTTTTAATTTTTAATTTTTTTGTATTATTTTCTTTAGTTGTCTTTGCATGATTCATTTAATTATTAGTTATTTTTAATGTGTATTGGCTATTTGGTCTCTGGTGTGTAAAAATTTAAATTGTTCTCATTAACGGCAAAGGTGAAGAAGTTGAAGATTTGAGGAAGAAGAAATATAGAACTGAGTTGAAAGTCAGCGCTGCGAGTCTGTTTGCTTTTTGTGTGCATGTGAGTGTGACTGTTCATCCGGGCTGTTCCATCCAAAAATGCGAAAGCGCGAAAGTCAACCAGACGCCATGATGGACTCGTTGAGGCACGTCGCGGGGTTGCTCGTGTGACTTTGCTGTACACTTCAAAGCCGCTCACACGACAGGTGAAACGCCCGTCACCCCGCGGGCACTTCCAACGGCTCGGTTGTAACGCGCTGACGGTATTGACACCACTACAACGCTGACAACGCCACCAGCGGCAAAGCTCATAACCAAGCCTGTCTTGCCACGTCACGGATGCGGGGAGTCTTTTTTGTTGTTTTTGTTTGCGCCGGATATCCCATGACGCATCGCGCCCTCCGCTCGCTTCTCTTCGAGCGCTCACTCGAGTGCACCAGTTTGGAACGAAAAATATAGCCAATCGTTCAAAATACAAACGTGCGATTATGAATTACGGTTATTATCCGTCATGCTTGACCCATTTCCGAATGAAATTTGAATATTTCAATTTTTGCTTCCGTACCCCTTTAAAAGGATGGCAAGGAAGACAGAGGTAAAGAAAGGGACAAAGTCAGCTGCGTGTTCTTTCCAATATCACCTTCGTGTTCTGTCTAACTTGTTCTGTGGTCCAGATTAGCGGCAGCTTTTTTTAGAATAGCCTTGGAAAAGTTTGATGTGAATTCGGCTTCGAATGCGCAATAAATGTGTTGAAAGTAGGTGTCTGAAGGTACGACTCACTGTGCAAGTCCGTGGCACGGGCCGCGATGAACATGACTGTGGTCTCGATCATCACCCCGGCGCCGTTGACCACCTGTTGGAGAGGGAATCAGTAGAGCGACGTTCAGGCCGTGGACGAAAATCAACACTGGTCTTCTAGTTACAGAAACACGTTCTGCGGTTAGTTGAAATGCACGCTACTTGCGTGCCAAGTCACTCATCTAAAATTATGCAGAATATTTCACTTGTATTATTGCCTGGACCACCAAGACGCAGAACGGAGCGACCCACAAAAGAGACACTTCAGACAAACGACGCAGACTGGGAGTGGGGCAAAGATAGCATGTTTGTAGCACCGCTCGCATTTTCTGTCTCGTTACATTGGGCGGTAACTTCACTGTGGCTGTCTAATTTGAACACCAAATTTGAATATATAGCCCGTTTCACTTCAAATGCGAGCGTAAAGCCGGGCTTACCGTGCTTATGCATCATACAAAAGACCGTCTGCAAACACGAGTCACCGCAATATCCGTGGCTCGAATGCCGCATGCCAAGTTTCTCCTTCAGCTCGTCACCATTCGAAAATTCGAAGCACGGATCTCGTGGTGCCTCGCGTTCGAATCTGTTTGCAGGCCGTCTTTTGTATGACCATAGCGGCCTACTCTATTGGCGGCGAGATGTTTTGGTGGCGCCCTCCTACGGTTACCTTTCGTGACGTCATTTCCTCGCGAACAGCAAGTTCGATGGTGTTTGGAATTAGCATGGTGGAAGCTTGAAATCATCGCGCTATGAAAGCAAAACTGCCAACACCGTCGAAATTGAAGTTCTTACATTACTCTTATTTCAGTCGATGAGAAATCCTTTGCTAACTCATGGTCAGCATTCGGCCAATCGTGGAAGGCCACAGTGACGCTTTCGATGGCAGATCGCCATGAGAAGCGGCCGCCGAAATTGGAAAGGTAGAGTGGCAGACAACGGATGAGAGGAGAGCCACGTGACGGGCGCCCCGCTGCGGTGAGACGCCAAAACACACTTCTCCCGAGCAATGGAATGTCCGCTCGTGCTCCTCGCGTTTCTCGCGCTACCGCTTCTTTTCTCGTCGGGTTTGAAAACCATGTTTCAGGTCCTTGCAGCTGCAAAAGCTGTGCGCTAAATACCAGACTCCCCGAGAAATGCTCTGTGCTACCACATCCTCGCGCTCCAAATCTGCGACCGGGCACTCTGTGGCTCCGCCGCCGAACTGCCAGGCTTTGTGAGTATAGAGGAAGATATATGGTATGACGTATAAGCAGTGTGACCCTGGTTTTACAGACGCTACAAGAGAGCTAGGGCGCCATCATGTGCGCTGTTATTCCCCATTCAAGTAACAGTCCCACGTACAACCTCCACAGTCAAGCACGCGCATGTGCATTGCTTCAGAAAGCGAGAAAAGCATGCACCACAGGCACGAACATTAAGATGGCACCTGCCAGCAGCTCTTTATTGAAATGGTCAGAGGGACTATTCACTGGCGGCATAGCTGTGTGCGCGACTGCTGAGCGCGTGCTGACGGTGAGCTTCCACAATTCTTTTGCAACTTGCATACCGCACCATGAAGATTACCGGTCTTAGCAGCCTAGCAAATGTGAGCTCGTTCTGAGCATGCGCTATAAACGTCGCCCTCAAATATAAGGAGCATTCACTGGGCGCCATATTTGTGGGTGATGTCTAGAGCGCATGCTCTGAACGAGCCCACAATAATAGGTTGCTAAGACCGGCAATCTTGAGGGTGCGGAATGCACGTTACAAAAGAACTGTGGAAGCTCGCCATCAGCACGCGCTCAGCAGTGGTGCACACAGCTATGGCCGCCAGTGAACGCAGCGTAGTGCAGAGCGCGCGCGTTTCATTGGCCGGTGAGCAGAAACTCGATATCTGAGGCCAATCAATAAAGAGTTTCAGTAGATCGTGTTTTCAGGCCATGTTCTTTGTGGCGGGAGCTCGCGCTGCCACTTCAATGCGTGTTGTGAAGCGCGCGCCCATAGCAGTTTAGACCCTTTTCATGGCAAACGCCACCAGTCAGTGCTCCAGTCTTTCACGTCCAGAGAACTTCCGGTTCATAAAAAGAATGAACAAAGCCCACCTCAACACCGCTGTTTCAAATGTCGTTGAAGCCTCTATCTACCGATTCCCCAGGTGAACGCCAAAAGAACGAAGGAGCGCGAGATCTGTTAAAACATTTCCAAGCAATCTTGTAAACCAATTTGAATTTTCCAAGATGTTAAATCGTACAGCCGAAGGCCCTCGTTAAAGGGGCGGTGCAACGATATTCAATTGCAATGTTTTTCACTTTACACGAGCTTACTGGAACTATACTTCGTTTCAGCCCAAGTCCAGACGCAGCCGACGCTACGAGCTAATGGAACGAATCAAGCAACGTCAAAAGTGCAAGTCACCGAATCGTTTCTGTTTATGATTGGTTCAGCGATGATAGAACACGTACAAAAACATGCCGAACACGACGACAGTGCACTTTTGACGATGCCTGATTGTTCCCATCAGCTCGTAGCGTCGGCTGCGTCTGGTGAACGAAGTATAGTGGGACTCAAGGATACTCGCACGCAGCGCCACTGGCCAAGAAGCACCTTTGTTCCGGTGTAATTTCAAGGACAAAAGTGAGCGTTTTCATTCAATCTCTCCTTCGCAAAACTTGATGACGTAGCTGGTTGGTCGCAGTACCGTCCAGTGACGATATTTTAATACGGCTCATAGATTGGACCCGAGCGTTGCGTGGGCACTCGATTTGGGCTCGTGGTAATCGATAGCTCGAGAAGCATTCGGGTAGTTACCCGTGTTCAATCGCAGCAATGACGACAACAGCCGAACCATAACAATGCCTGGAACTAAGCACGTGTCCTGTGCCTTGTCAACCCCAGGTCTTGGCGTGGCTATGATCAACATTGGCGGCACATAATCGGCTCCAGATCACGTGGACGCTTGATCTGGCTGAGAGTTGAGGGGTAAATGAACGCTGCTCGTTTTTCTTTGTTTTCTGCGACTTCGATTTCGTGTGGTGAAAAATGAACGGGTGTTTCACATGTCATTAACGTCAGGGATCTGTTCTAAGCGGAATTTCCAGAAAGTACAAAAATAGTTTCATCGACCCTTTAAATGTCCAACTTTGTTGTCCGTGTGGCATTTATACTTCCTAGCACTGGTAACATAAGCAAGCTCGACAGGCTTGCAAAGACGGAGTGACCGGAAGTCGCTTGGGACGCAAGTGGCAGTTCATGTTTGTAAACACCAAAAGTATCTTTAGCGGGCCTTCGAAAACGATCTACTAAAACTCCCTAAAATGATTTAGTCAATTTTTTAGCGGAATGTTTTCTGAAGACACCGTCTCCCTTAGAGTCGTCTGATTACGATATACTGGTAGAAATGTGTACCATAGCTTTATCAGCGGATGGAGTTCAGAGACTAATAGAAAACCTTCTGACACGCTCAGCCTCTGGCCATGATACTATCTCAACGAAGCTGCTTAAGCTTAGCATATGAGCCTTCCGCTCTTCTCTGTCCGGTTTTTCAACCATCCCTATATACTGGGCAAATACCTGCCGACTGGAAGCTGGCTAACGTCACCCCTGTTTATAAAAGCGGTCAAAGAATTGAGTATATGAACTACCAACCAATCTCTCTGACCAGCGTTCTGAGCAAACTAATAAAGCATGTATTATTTTCAAATGTCATAAATCACTTGTCTGCAAACAACCTTCTCTTTGTTAACCAGCACTGCTTCCGGCGGTTTCTTTCTTGTGAGACCCAGCTTTTTGAATTTATTACTGACACACATTATAATTTGCACTGTAAAACGGAGACTCATGTAATGTTTATTGACTCTTTGAAAGCCTTCGACAAAGTGCTTCATCATCGACTTATGCCTAAACGGCGCGCTTTTCAAGTAGAACCATCTGCGATCAAATGGATTTCAAATTTTCTATTTAACCACTCACAAAGTACACGTTATGATAAAAAATGTGCTTCACACCAGAATGTAGAATCTTGGGTGACGCAAGAAACCGTGCTGGGTCCATTGCTTTTTCTTTTGTACGTAAATGACGTACCGTCTGCTATTCGTTCCATTATCCATTTGTATGCCGACGACTGTGTGGTGCATAGAAAAATAACGTGCGTTGATAATTGTATCCAACTTCGAATTTACTTAACTACTCTAGAAGAATGATATGGAAAGTGGCAAATGCAGATAAACATCTCCTAGACAAAATTCTTAAATTTCAGCAATAAGCGAAGCGCCACGGTATTCAACTACTCTCTCTTTGATGCACCCATCGAGCGCGTGCACACATACAAATACCTAGGGGTACATTTCACGTCTAACATATCTTGGGAAGCACATATCAAACACATCACTGCAAAAGCAAACCTTATAAGACGAACATTACACATGGCGAATCGGGAAACAAAAACTCGCGACTTACGCCGCCCTTGTTCGCCCGCAGCTCGAGTGTGCATCTACAATATGAAGCCCTCACCAGGCTTTCTTAATACGGAAATTAGAATCAGTACAAAATAGAGCCACTTACTTCATCCTTAAAAATTACACGCGTACTAGCATTACCACACTAAAAAAAGAACTCGGCCTTCCGCTACTAGCAGACGGAAGAAAGGCTGCCAGACTATACTTCGTTTCACCTTAGTATGGACGATTGTTAGCCGCGCGTGCTAAAAGCGCGAGCTAGTTGCTTCGAACGAAGCCTCGGCGGCTGCACGAGCGCTCGTGCAGCGAGTGCTCGAGTCAAGGCAGTCAAGGTTAGCCGCTCGCGCTAGCACAGCATTCGCGGTTAGTCCATGCTAAGGTGAGACGAAGTATAGTCTCCCTGCACGCTTTGTATTACCACTGCCCATCAAAGAGAGAGTTGTATTGCCCGACTGCACATCATATTTCACCACGTACGGACCACTCTCAAAGACTCATTTGACCACACCAAGAACAAACTTTTTAAAATTTTCACCGCGTCAGTTATCCATTTCAGATTGAACTCATCTCCAGAAAATATTGTCAATATTCAGGAATCATGCGGTTTCAGAGCTGCACTTGCCACTTTTCTTTTTTTTTTTACACTTAGCAACCTCACATCTGTGTTTTCCAATTCATGCATATTCGTCGTGCATGCCCCCCCTCCCCCCCATTTTGTAAAGCCCTGGGTTCTTTAAGGGTATATTAAATGAAATGAGATGAAATGAAATATATGTGTGCGCTGCGCTATGCGCCTTGTTTGCTACGCTCAACGTTGGAGTATAAAGGCCCGTTCACACTTTTGGTAAGACCGAGAGAGACCAGACCGGTTTTTAAGCCTCTTGCGATCTCTTAGGACAAGCTCCGCTGCAGCGCATCCGGTCCTAAGAAGTCGCAAAAGGCTTAAAAACCGGTCTGATCTCTCTCGGTCTTATACCCCTGTCAGACGGGCTAGTTTAGTGTCACTACAAGCGAGTGCACTTCGCCCTTAGTGTCATTTCTTTAGTGTGCCACACGGCTCCTTCCTGAGGAACACACTTGGCTTGGAGTGAGTTTGACGAACTCACTTCGCTCGATCGAGTGCTTGGCATCAATAGGAGTGTTTCAACAGTAAAACATAACAACACAGAAACCAAAAGCGTGACGTAAGTTTTATTTTATAAAGAAAAACAAATTCGTGGAAGACGACGTGTAGGAGAGTGGCATTGCAAAAAAAAAATAGCGGGGTGGACTTGGAGTTTAGGCTGCTGCGCTAATCTTAATCTGAATAAAGATTAGCGCAGCGGTGAATTGATAAAAGACGACGACAAAATCTGTCATTCATGGCTATCTTGGTTAGCAGAGAATGATAGAGCCTACTTTTGTTTCAGCATGTAACTATTCGCGACAACACGATAATTATGATCTGACTAGGCAGTGTCAGGGCCCCATCGTAGACTTCCGTGGAACGAAGCGGAACGCCAAAGTTGGATATGCTTCGTTGTTTATCTTGGCTTGCGATGATCGATCAGAATCATCCAATTGGCGTAAAAATCGCTCATTAATATAACGTTGTTTTAGAGCACAGCTCCTAGGCACCCGTTTCTGAGTTGAGCGGCGTCGGCGTAACCGCGCGTTGCATTATATTAAAGGGGCCATGAAACGAATTTTGGGCCGGGATAAATGATTTTAAATTGGGACTTTACTAATCGCATATCGTTTAGTTGGCCAAAAGAAAGAAGGTAGAAAGTCAACAGCCAGCTTTTTTATACGAACATTTGAAAATATAGCGGACTATTTTGTACCTTCTTTCTTTCGGAAGCTTTCCGCCTTTTCACTATGATACATCCGCGGTTCCAAAAGCGCGTCAGCGGTGCCAACCTGACGTCAGCCGAGCAAAGCTCACGCATTGGACACGAGAACTGCGTCACTCGGACGTATGCGCTCGTCAACAATAAATGCGTCGACGAATATTCGGATTCGCGTTCGTGGCCAATGAGTGCCCTCACGGAACTTATCGTAACTGGGGAATGACAAGTTCTATGGTGTGCCTAAAAAGCACAGTGGAAGCTAGGAGTCATCGCACCGGTGCCCAAGAATGTCACGGTGACGTGATTTCACAATTCGCATTTGAGTTGAGGATTAAAGCTAAGGAGGAAGAAGTAAGAGAATCGTTTCATGACCCCTTTAAGGGCTGTTTCCCAAAATTACATCACACGTGACGTCACGAGGGTAAACTTTTCCCGCTAAATTTTGCGGTAAACGTTTTCGTACCGTTCCTCCCTCCTCCTCAAAAGCTGCACTCCAATTCGGCATTACAGAGAATAGTAAACGTCTAATTTTTTTACCGTGTCTTTATTAAAGGGTATCGGTGGCCGAGTGGGCTAGCGCCCACCAGATCGGAGTACGTGGAGAGAAAGCTCGCGCGAAGTGAGTTCGGGGAGCACACTACGACACTACCACGGCCGCTTGATAAGGGACTCCCCTTGGGAGCGGCCTGCCGTATGTCTCGCGCCGCCGGTGAGAGCGATAGTTCTACTTTACCCCGCAGCGCCAGCCGTGGCGCTCGTTATCGGCGAAAGAGGCGCAGTCCACCCGGCGCGGCCCGGTGTGGCTAGGGTGCCTACATGTTTCCGCTCCGCTTCCGGAGCGGCGGAAACATGTAGGCACCCTAGCTGCCGAATTCAGAAACCTCACTCAAACTACACTCACACTTAAGGGCCGCTCTACTTCCTCGAGGAAGGCGCGAGGGCCGGCGCTGGCCAATCGCGACGGCGGGTCCGTCCTCGCGATTGGCCAGCGCCGGCCCTCGCGCCTTCCTCGAGGAAGTGGAGCGGCCCTTAAAGGGATACTGAACCAAGGAATTTAGTGTCCATAATAAGTGGCGCACGTTCTTTCCACGAGCCAGCAGCCGCCGGTGTGCGCGAGCACACGCAACGAAAATGACGTCAAAGACCTCCATTTGTGGTTAAGATGACAGTGAAATGTATGGGCTTCGGGCCAAAGGAGAATAAAGACAAGTTTTTCATCTACACAGTGGTGTCTGGTGTAAAAGGTAAGCTATTAATTGGTCTAACAAGCACGTAGCTTTTAGTTGTAGAGATGAAAAGCCTGTATTTATTCTCCTTTGGCCCGAAGCCCATGCATTTCACTGTCCTCTTAAGCGCGAATGGAGGTCTCTGACGTCATTTTCTTTGCGTGTGCTCGCGCACACCGGCGGCTTCTGGCTCGTGGAAAAAACGTGCGCCACTTATAATGGACACTAAATTCTTTGGTTCAGTATCCCTTTAAGTGCGAGCGTAGTTTGAGTGAGGTTTCTGAATTCGGCGGTAGGTGTGGCTATTTAGATTGTTTTTCGTGAAGCGGCAAGTCTCATTTGAAACGAGTGCCAGATTGCATGAATGATGTGATAAATCTGTGCCGAATAGAAGCACATAATTCTTTCTGCGAGGAGCTCACTCAGTTGCAGGCTGCGCGTTAGAGCCGCATTCAGCTGGCAGTATGAGCGAATTGTCGTTTTCTTGTTCCCGTCCCCGTTTCTATTACCACTGTAATGAGTTATAGTTGGATAAAGCTAGGCCGTATGATTTACGATTTTAACCGATGCTCGAGCACGCTCGAGCTGTGCCTTTTATTTATCTGTGAGGGACAATAAGAAAGGGATTCCTCGTGCATAACTTCTGCAATATAAACTTCATTGTTCACGAACAGATAAAGGGAGTCATATAGTTGGCAAGCGGAATACCTTTCGGGAAAGAGGCTTCCGCGAAAGTCTCAATATATTCTCTAGAGAGCTGTTTAGGTCACCAGCCGAGTTAGCCAGAAGAGGTCTGAGGAGCTTCCCGAGAAAAAGCTCGCAGAGTTCTTAGCTGTGGTACCGGTCTCTGCAGTTAGTACACCACATCAGCGGGCAGTCCATAAGGTGTGGAAGCTCAGCGCTCGAGAGAACCTTGCCAATCCGTCCAGAACGACGAATCTCTGCTAACTGTAGAGCCCTCTCGACAAAGGTGCAGACGAGCTTGCACGGCCAGACAGCTTCAGGTCGTGGATAGCTGAGTCCTCTATGGTCAAGGCTAAACACGAACTGATTTTCTCCGTCACGAGATTCATTTCCCTTAAGTTACAGCTTGCATTCAGGACACGTCACCTGCAAAGTTGAGCGGGTTCTACACATTAGCCTTCCTTGCTTAAATCTGTCTTGAAATTCGTCGCAGGTTTGTCGCAGTTTTTTAATCAGTCGTTTGGCTTGCATTTGAAGGCGGTGCGCGTTTTTCTTCGCATCTTCCATGAAGCCTATAGCTGTCAAATTGAATGACGTCTGACATTCTTTCACTTCAAACTCTTTTTGCAGGCAAGGTTCAATAGCCACGCACTCATCAACAGCTTGTCTTCTTTCTGCAAGGGACTGCATTTTGCGTTGTCGGCTTCTACCGCTCGCATGCGACGTGGACGCGTTAAGTGGCACACGAACAAGCGTTATGCATGTCTTTGAACCTGCTGGTTGCATGTACAACGAATACAATGGGAATTGAGTCGGCACCGCTATCGGTCGCAGTACCTTCCGCTTCATCCCTACCTTGTACTCCTCCGCCTTAAATGCCTATATGTACAACCTCGGCTTTCTGCATGGAAGATAATCCACATAGCGCTCCCCTCTCCTAAGCTGCGAGGGGGAGCCAGGTTGGGGCAAGGTAAAATGTCAAGGGTATAGGAAAGGAGGTGACGGGCAAAAGTGGAAAGCGCGAAGTGTACGTCGGCCTTTAAAATGAAGGGAGCGCACGACACTCCTGGAGCTTGGTTGCCACTGGCTGCCCTTCTCGCTGCATTCTCGCGAAATGTTCTTCAAACAGGCATCCCAAAATTTCTCTCTAGACGGAAGCTCGTGATAGCAGAGTTCCGGATCTCTCGCAGCATTTGACTTACAACGCGGCACGCAACAGTTTTTAGGCATCGCGTGCTCCGTAACACATCTGCACACTTTAAAACTGTGCAGAGACAGACAAAAGGCGGCTGTCTACGTCTCTTCTTTCTCATCCATCAGTGGTTATCGCCATGAAACTATAGAAACGAGCAAAAAAACGATCAAAAACACAAACCACGCATGCGAGCACAGGGTAAAACTGCGATATTTCCTCCGCGCAAAGTGGTGCAAAGGTGGGGGACAAGCGATTTTTGCGGCCTTTTGCAACCGCGACAGCGCCTCGGTATCGGCGAAGCCAATGACGGGCAGATATTTTCTCTGGGTCGCGAAGCAAGAGCGCGTTGGGCGCCTTTTCTATACTCTTTTTCACTTAATGATGTACCGCAGGAAAGGCTACAAGCGCGAGCTCCTTGCTCTATAAGGCACATCTCGGCGACACAAGCTCTCGTGCGTTAAGAGTAGCTCCCAACGCTATGAGCTCGCGCTTCTAGCCTTGTCTGCGGTACAACATAAGGTGAAACGGAGTATAGCTTTCAGCTCACGAGACCACTCGCCGATGTGCAGCGCCTCCACGGCAGATGGGAGAAGTTCTCCTCTCACGCGCGCTCTTTTGTTTTCGGAAAAAATCGGCAGGCCGCACCAACAGGGGGATTGCAGTGATGTGATTGGCCTAAGCCGTTTTGGAGCACCTTTCGGAGCAGCCAAAACAAGGTTTTGGAGCAGCAAAAGTGGCCTTTGGAGCAGCCAAAACAGTGTTTTGGAGCAGCAAAAGTGGCATTTGGAGCAGCTAAAACAGTGTTTCGGAGCAGCAAAAGTAGCTTTTGGAGCAAATATTCTTAGAAAAATTAAAATGTTTGTTTCAAGTGGTGGACAAACGAAGGACACTTCGCTCGCCGGAATAAACAAATTATACGCACGCACGCACACACACACACACGCACACAAAATAAACGGAAAAACAAATTACACGCACGCACACACACACACAAAAAAAAAAAAAAAACAAAAAAAAACGAGCACATTGATGCCAGAAATCGCGAGCCAGGGTCAAAAAGTTCTTGGAGCGCTTTGTGCAACGACTGAACTCGAGACAAACAAGCACGCTGTGCGGGTTCAGCGTGCAGACATTGCCTTCTTTGCTTTAGCTTACTTCTCTTCACCAACTTTCTTTCGCGGCAGATTTTTCACGTACCGGGTCCCTCTCGAAAGAAACCTAGGTAATCAATTCTTCGACACAGCAGTCTTTGAGCTTGAGGTATTTTTGTAGTAGCGTAGTAAACAAGAAAAGGGATGCTGATGAACATGCAGCGGTCCTTACGAAACCACGCAAAAACGTGGTTTCGTTTCACAGCATGACTGCACGGCTGGTACCCAGCACGCTTGCGTCGGAGCGTCCGCACACGCCCGCGTCTATCGTTGAATTTTTTTTTTTGAAGACGCGAGACGAGTGCAACGAGAGCGCGAAACGAGAGACGGCGGGAAGAACCATGCAAGACCGGATGAACACTTGATGCAGCGTACTTTGTGTCGGGCGGCCGCTTGCGCCACCTAGCTCACGCATGCTGAATTACGGTTCTCAGTTTAGTTTCGGTTTTGAAAGGCGACCAAAATTAGTCCTTTGGCGCAGGCTTGGCGCAGATTACCCATATTTTGGCAAAATGTAGCAGGATGTAGCAGGGTTAGCCCCTTGGCGCAGTTTGGCGCAATTGGCGCAGCAATCACATCACTGGGATTGAGAGGCCGTGACACTACGCTCGCTCCGGTAGACCGAGTGTGTAATCTCGATAGCAGCGTTCAAGGAGTAAAAATAAGAGAATAAATTAACGCTGCGTAAAATTAGTATTATTTTGATAGGAGTAATATTAGATGTGCACTTGTTTTTTGTTGGCAGGAAAGTAGTGCATTGTAAAAAAACAAGCGGCTAATCTAGTTTCCAGCCTTGGCCCCTGCGCGACGGCCAGCGACGGCCAGGAGGCACCTGCAAGACTCCACCAGGAATCCGAAGGTGGTAGGAGAGACGCGAAAGGCTTGCTTGAAATGGAACTCGCCCAAATGGGGCAAGGTGTCTTCGAACCACCGTTCGTTCCTCTGGAAAGTCCACCGTTCTCGACAAATCACACGTAGGTCGTCGGTCATGAGAGCGGCTATGGTGAAGGCATTGGCCTGCAGCTGCTGATCGATGTCACTTGAAATTCTTGCCTGTGCGTCGGCAAGCTGCCTCTCATCTGAAAGGCGTTGGGCTCTCACCGAGAAAAGTGCCCCAACCACGCGCTTCCACTGTTCAACATCGCGGATATCGCCCTCCAGCTCGTCCTCCACACACTCCATGATGTTTCGTTGTGGCGAGTGGCCGAGTGGGCTCGCGCACACCAGCTCGGAGCACGCCACCTTTTTTTTAACGGCACCGCCATCTTGAGAATTGCGGCGCCGACGACGCCGTCTAGAGGCTTAGAAAAAGAAATACCGGCTAGTTCTGGCTGCACAGCTATCTGGGTAGGCAACGCTGTGGGTATGGGGGGAACTTGGCTAGACTTGGCTATGGTGGGCTGCAATAACTTGGTTGGAGATTGTCCGGTTGAATCCAGCTGGCTACTCACAGGCCATCACCTTGCCTCCTCGAGAGAACGACGACGAAAACGGTGGGGTGTTTTGATTGAGTTTCCACAACGAAAGAATATATTAGCCGTTTAATGTAGTCTATGCAGGTAAGCTCTCGGCATTTGATAGCTCCATCTTGAGTGGTAGCATGTAGACGCTTTCATAAATTTCACATACCATGGGGCTTGCAGTGATAACCTATTTGAACCACCTGCACCGGGAATTAAAATCAGCCTTTTTATCGTAAACGAAGTGGTCGTGAGCTTAAACGTGAAGTTGAGTCTGATACGAATCTCTCGCGATTCAAGCTCGCAATCGACTGACTTCATAAATAAGGATTCTTCGGGAATATGCGAAGCTCGATAACATTGCAGCCACACTCGCGCTGCAGCTTCTTGTGCTCATGGCACACTTTCTGTTATTGCTCTTATGCTTTTTAAAATTATTTATCCATCCGACGACCACGCAGTGGTAGCCAGACAACCGTAGAGTTTCGGAAATTGCAGCACGGTAAAAAGGAGCACTCGGAACTAACTCATGCACGACGTCCGTTTTTAAGCCTTTTCGCCCATACCCTTAGCGGTTGCATACCCTGTGTCAGCGGGCAATCCAAAAATGCACCAGGTCGAGGGTACGTCAGTTACTGGCTGGTTTGAGGTTATGTGAAAAAGGTCTATACTCCGTTTCACCTTATGTTGTACAGCAGACAAGGCTAGAAGCGCGAGCTCATAGCGTTGGGAGCTACTCTTAACGCACGAGAGCTTGTGCCGCCGAGATGTGCCCTAGAGCAAGGAGCTCGCGCTTGTAGCCTTTCCTGCGGTACATCATAAGGTGAAACAGAGTACAGATGAGCGTCGTACCGGCGTGCGGACGTGTATCACTGGCTTGTAATGGCTGATCGTAATGATCAAATTGAATTTAAATTTGGATTAAAGCTCGTGACTTAGCGCAACAATGTGTGGTAACGTGTTTCTAATAAGACGAGGAAGTTATTTATAAAAAAATGCGTATGCACTGTAATATTTTGCGTGCCCATTACTTACCCATCGTTATTGCCATCATTTTGGAGTGACACTAAGTTTTCCCGTGTAGCACCAACACACTTGGAGTGTGTTTCGACGGGTTGAAGTGCACTCGCTTGTAGTGACACCAAACTAGCCCGTCTGACATAAAGTCTGACAGGGGTATTACTCGGTCACAAGAGTGTGAACGGCGCTTTACAGAGGCTTTCGGGTGTTGTCAATATTTAGATGGCGAAAGCACGCGCGCACGAAAAAAAAATACAAAAGAACTAGCCGGTTACAAAATGTCGCCGTAGCACTATCAATGCCAAGAGCTCGTGCCGGGAGATGTTTTGGTGGGACCCTCCTATGGTTCCCTCTCCTGACGTCATTAGCTTGAGAACAACGAGATTGATGGTGTTTGTATTGAGCACTCGTGAAAACTTGAAATTCTCGTCGTTTTGTACTTCTACAAATATCGCCCCTCCCCCTCCCTAGTGAAGAGGTATGGTGACGAGCGTTAAGTTGAACGGTTGATCGCCATCTTGGTGCTTTTAAGCACCAAAATGGCGATATTCCACCACTGGTCTCTTTTGTAGTAGGCTGGATCACAGATCGAGTCTTGTCTTGCTGGGGTCGAGCGGCACCACCGGCAACCATCGCTTGGCACCAGATAATGCATGGGGCTAGAATATGGGAGAAATGGAGAAAGTCGCAATTTCTTACATTAGTAAGTTGTTCTAGAATCTAGATAATGAAACTTTTATCGTCTTTTCCGGAAATGACAGTTAATATTCTGGGCGAAAATATGAAAGCGTTACAACATCAAACTTTTTCAAATAAATGCTTCCTGGTTGGAGTCTTAGATTGCGACTTTGTTGGGCGTAAACTATGAAGGCTGGTTCACACATCTGCGTTGGTTGCGTTCGCATGCAACCGAAACGACCGTAACGACAAAGTCACCGGGACAAGTGTTCGCCGTACACAGCATGGCAAGCGATGCAAGGGGTAGCTTCGCGAGGCGATTCATGAGTCAGGGTTATTGCGGTGTTTTGGTCGTTACGGTCGTTTTGGTTGCATGCGAACACAACCGTTGCAAATGTGTGAACCAGGCTTGATGCGGTTCAATGAGAAAAGGGTTGCCGAGGGTCATTATGAAATCGTTCGTGATCTCGAAGTCATCTGTGCTTAGCAGAGAATAGGTTAAAAAGGCATTTACTGGGGGCATTCGCATCGTTTCAAGCGCTTGTACGAAGTACTTCTGGTCCAAGTATGTGCTTGGAACTACAGCGAGGGCTTGCGTGACAAATTAAATCTCGGCGTGTCGTTCACTTGTTGAACGTGTAATTTATTTAGCAACGGAAGCAAGCGACGGCTTCACAGTCAGTAGTGCTTCGGCTGATTTGATCTTTTAATCGGCGTTCAAACGCTTGACAATTACCGATTCGATCTCAAAACACCCGATATAATGAGATATTTGAACATATTGTCTATAGTAGTATAATTATGCACCTAGTAGATAATAACTTTTTTTGCCCTAACCAACACGGTTTTCGTAGAGGTGTCTCCTGCAGTACCCAATTAATTGAGCTCTATCATGATTTAGTTAGTGCGGCTGAAAACAGACTGCAAACGGATGCCATTTTTATGGATTTCCGCAAAGCGTTCGATTCTGTTTCGCATCAATTGTTATTACACAAAATGAGTGCTTTAAATATTGACCGTAATGTGCTCCGGTGGATAAAAGACTACCTGAGTGGGAGGAAACAGTGCGTCGTCCTGGGGGGTAAAAGATCTGAATACGTAGATGTAACTTCGGGGGTACCTCAAGGGTCAGTGCTGGGACCACTTTTATTTTTAATCTACATTAACGACATAGCGTCTTCCATCTCTTCTAATATCAGATTATTCGCGGACGATTGTGTAATTTACAGAACAATAAGGAACGTTAACGATGTCTCTTCTTTGCAAGAGGATTTGAACCGGGTTAGTTTATGGTGCGGGACCTGGGAACTGGGGTTAAACACAAGCAAATGTTTTCACGTAGCCTTTAGTAAAAAGAAACATAATATTGATTCGGCTTATGCTATTGGTCGAGACTCGTTGCGGAAAGTGTCTGAAATTAAATATCTTGGTGTCATTCTTTCAGAAAACCTTTCGTTCAATCAGCACATAGATATGATCATGAAAAAGGCTGGCAGGGTTCTTAGCTTAGTCATCCGCAATCTTCGCTCTGCTCCACAAATCTTGAAAGAAACAGCGTATCGCTCACTAGTTAGACCACATCTAGAATATGCGAGTGCCGTATGGGACCCGCACCAAAAATATCTCATAGATAAGATAGAAGGCATTCAATATCGCGCTGTGAGGTTTATTCTGAATAAGTATTCTCGAGCAGAGAGTGTGACACAAATGAAAGTTTGTATGGGTATCGAGCCTCAAAAAGACGTAAGAAAAATAGACTAAAACTTATTTACGCTATCAACAATGATTTAACTGGAATAGACAAATCTAATTATCTAGAAATGCCCCACTATATATCGAGTAGGAGGGACCACGTAAAACAAATACGCGAAATAAAATGTCGAACTAACTATATGATGTTTTCTTTTTTTCCGAGAACTATATCGGAATGGAATGAACTGCCGTCTGATATTGTATCAGCTAACAGTGACTCTTTTATTAGCCTTATTAATGCAATGTAGGTTTCTGTGTTAAGTACATCATTGGTTTTTTCGAAATATTGCTATTGTGTGCTGGTGTGAATCATGTTTATTGATGTTGTTGGAAATTGCTGATGTGTGCTGTTATGTGACTTTCCAATTTATAATGATATATGTGAATCATGTAACCCACTCCTCTGCTGTAATGCTCCGGCGCTGCAGAGAATAAATAAATAAATCGCAGCACATTATAAATACTCACCTTCGAGCACCGCGCAGAAGCTTCAATACTCTTACTTTTGTGTGTTTCTCCCGTACACTTTCCTGTACATGGTGTCAAGCAATGGTCGCCGGTGGTGCCACCGACAGGCTCCCAATCTGCGATCCAGCTTACTACAATAGAGATCACTCGATCCCACACTGCCTGGTGATGGTTAGAAAAATGCAGAGGGGGAGCAAATTGACCTAAGAGGGCGAGGGAATAAATCGTACATTGGGTTTCTAGGTTAGGTGGCGCAAGCTACCACCCATTATAAAGGGTACAACCATTAGCATCCATCAGAGCTGTGTATAGAAAACGTTCGGTCAATGGGGTCCATGGGAGGCGCGGGCAGAGCCAGGGCGTGCACCAGACGTGGAAAGAAGGCTTGACATGCTCTCTTATACCCCTGTTACTCGGGCACCCTTAACCGTGGTTAACTCAGCTTTAACTGCTGTTACGTGGCACCACAGTTACCGCACTATACTCTCTTACAGCTATTTCAGAAGAAGTAAAGAGCGCGCGTGCACTGCTTTGATGGGTGCTCAATATGCTCAAGCGCACGTTCGCCCATAGCTTTGACTGCATAGCCCACTGATCTCTATGTCTATTTGCTGGATCACGTTTGACCAGCTCCGCCTATGGACGGGAATGCGGCCACGGTCGGCCATCTTTTTGGTAGAGTTATATCATCTCTAGCCATCATAGTAATATGGCGGACAGCGCAATGGCGGCAGGCTGCCAGAAAATAGCCGTAGACCTAGTACACTGTAGCGTGGGTGATATTTCGTGCTTGATTGAAGTTGTTCGACGAAGTAGATTCTTGGAACCCGGCGTGAACGGTAGCCTCATTTTGAGGACCCGGCGAAAGTTCTACGAAAGCGCAGCACCGGGGAAAAGCAGCGCAGATCGCATCGAAAGCAGACTCCGTACCGGCGTCTGCTTTCGATGCTTCTTTCGCTGCGACTTTCGATGCGTGCTGTGCTGCTCTTCCCCGGTGCTGCGATTTCGGGTCCTCAAAGATCGGGCTACCGTTCACGCCGGGTTTCAAAAACATGTTTCGTCAAACAATTTCAATCAAGCACGAAATATCACCCACCCTATTTTGACGGCAGCCTGCCACCACACCTGCCAAAACGCTGTCTGCCATGGATGGATGATAGTGGCTGCAGGAGCTGTACCTTGGCTAAAGGTAATATAACTCTACCAAAAAGATGGCCGCCAGTGGCCGCATTCGCGGAGCGGGCAAACGCGATCCAGCAATTGTCATAGAGGTCAGTGGCATAGCCGCAGAATGGTGTCCGCAAGTATTGTGCGCTATCTGTGGCCTAGCGTAACTGCAGTTAAGTGCGCCCATGTAACAAGGGTATTAGTCAACCAGAAGCCAAAAAGAATCCCCTAGCGGTGGTAGCGAGAAGCAGTTTTAATTATAAGTAGATGGCTTTAATAAGCCATCTACTTATAATTAAATAATTATAATTAAAGCATAAGAGTTAAAGGTAGTAACCCTTCATGGTTGAAAATAGAATGCACGTGATGTTTCGATCATGAACATGCAGAAAGATGTAAAAAACAAATGCGCCGGTCAACTCTGTTTTGATCGGACAGAGTGTGACCGCTCGGACAGGAGAACCCCGGCCCTCGGCGCCTGGCGTACGGATTATGTCAATCGTCCCGCTAGGTGTGCTCTTCCACCATGATCTTGGATGACCGTGATTGAAACATCACTTGCGCCATATTTTCAGTCACCGAGAGTTACTCCGACGCCGCACTTATTATTTTGTTCTCGCGACCACCGCCAGGGTATTATTTCCGGCATCTGGTTGGCCACATTCGAATTTGTGAAAACGCCCTGGAACACGCCAAGCCCTCTTTCGGTCAATGGGGCCTCCTCTTTGTCTCCTATACTTCCTGATGAATGGCCATGCAAACTCTCTACATATACGGCTCTAGCATCCATTTAACCACCTATCTGTGGCTGAGGAATTGCCGCTTTGAAGCTCGCCCTATTTAGTGGCTCTAAGCTTCTGGAGGGTTTTTTACAGCGAAGCTGCTTATGGCTAGGGTTCCGTGGATTTGTCGTGTGTCGTGACAAAAAACTCCACGCTCGCACCGCCGCACGCGCCGCACGCGCACGCCTTCCCCGTATAAAAGATTCGAATTAGATATATAATTAAAATAAAGCGTTGACGAACGCGCGTGCAAGATGCCGTTTGTTTTAGGCTTTAGCTTTAGAACAGTTACTGCTACAGACGCCGGCAGGTGCGGCGCTTGGAACACCAGTTTCTGCATTCTCCTTTATGCTTGGGTAATTTAGCAATAGGTCTGTCTATTCAGTAGATTAGTCATCAATATGCACCATTTTTACGATCAGTAGAATCTGAGATATATAATAAAGGTTTCTCAAAGATTTGCCGCTGTGCGACCCGCGTCGTCCATATCTGCGCTCGGACCACCTTCTTTGTCGTCGTTCCAAGCGCTTGCGTGTCTAGTTATTTTTCCTTTTGCGCTCCCGAGGTGGCGGTCACGTCGCACGTATCTACTTTCCGCCCGGTGGCGGTATCGTCGCGCGTGTCTAGTTTCCTCCGGCTCCTCGGGGCGGGTTTGTGTCGTGTGCTAAACAGCTTCGCTGGTCATCCACCTTCACAGAGTAGAATGGCTCATAATTGTTTTCTTTTTTTACATTTTGAATAATTAAAACCACAGTTACTTAGTTACTGCTGTAGCTCCTCTTTAGAACGTATCTCGCAGGCGCTCATAGCTGAGTTCGCGGCTGCTGAGACCGCGGCGACAGAGGGCTTTAATGCACTCAAATATGGCGTCCAGTGAATACCCTTATACGACGTAAGCCACACATTTATCGACATGCAGTGCAAAACTGAAACAATCTTAACGGCCTTGGGAAATATATACATAGCTTGCACTGACAGTACTCAGTCAGAAATATTGGGGGAAAGGCCGTGTGAGAGGGTATCTTCCGCTGCGAAGTGCGAAGACGCTTCTGCCCACCACAAAGAGGAGCGGACTAGGGGGATAGGGAGTGTGAGAAGGTAGCTTTCGCTGTGTTAACTATACTCTTCTGCCCACCAGAAGAATGACAGACTTGGGGAAAATGGCGTGCGAGAAGGTAGCTTCCGCTGCGTTAACGAGACGCTTCTGCCCACCAGAAAAAAGGGCAAATTTAGGAGAAAGGGAGTGTGAGGGGGTAGCTTTCGCTGCGTTAACGAGACGCTTCTGCCCACCAGAAAGGGGAAACGGACTTGGGGGAAAGCGCGCGTGAGAGGGTATCTTCTGTTTTGTTAACGAAACGCTTCTGCCCACCAGAATAGACTTCTTCCAAAACCGACGCGCCCCATCGCGGCGAAATACCACGCAGCGCAGCCTGGGAACTAGTTGGCCACTCAGTTTCGGTTTCGACTGAGCAGCTTCATCTCATGCTGTCACGCCGCGACCGAACGCGCCGCTTGCGTTTTCGATTATCTGACTTTTTACGAATGTAATACAATACACTCATTCTCAAGCGATACAAAACGAAGACCGGGGCACTTTCCTTGGTTCCCGAAACACCGGGTATTATGATGAGTGCGTATGCAAACGTAGTAAGACGTGGCTTAGTCACCTCACCCCACGAGTCCATCTTTGAGCTCAATTTAAGTAATCCCGTCTAGTACCCGTGAACTACAACTGAAATTTGGGCACCTTGAGCCTTACACGTGTTTTGTTTGCCTAACGTCCGCTTCTTGTTACTTCATTGGGCGAAAAGCAAGCCTCATCCTCACATGAGTATCAAAGTTGATCCCAGCGTTGACGCATGAACTTTTAAGGAAACGCAATAAATTCGACCTCACTACGGCACAAAAGTTACCATGACGTCTTCCTCGCGTCCTCACATATCTCCCACTCAAATTTTATTCTGATAGAAGATTAAGTTTTCGCAAACGCCGAGATCGGCCAGCTACGACGAAGGCCCCAACAAGCGTCCCCTACTCCTCGCTAAGCCTTCTTGGACGAGCTTTTACCGACGCCCAAGATCTGTGCCCAGTGCTTAAAGTCCCCCATAAGTTGAGGGGGGTCCCTACAGGAAGGTGGTGGGGGGGGGGGGGGGGGGAGAGTTCTAACGAGATGTACTAGATGCACATAAAATAAACCCCACTGCTGACTTTACTCTTGGTAATTTGGTGTAAGCGAATGCCCACGCTGTACCTGCAACCCTCGAATTGCTCATTCCCAAATGTCACATCCCTGAAAACAAGCTATTTTATTGCAAGATATGATTTTGATTTCACTAATGCTGGGGCTGTGGAGGAGGGTCTCAGACCCTCCGTTAAAATCAGTGAAGGGTCTGAGACCCCCTGAGACCCCCCAGACTTTAAAGGGATGGTGAACCGAAATTTGGATTTCAGAAAAAAACAATGCAGGAAATGTAGGCGGGACGCTACAATCCCTACACCACTACTCGTAAGGCGATATCTCGAATGGATGGCCGTATTTTTGGAAAAAGAGGTCGAGATTGAACCAGGCCGACGAGGCGCGTGACGTCAATATACCGAGTTTCCTCCTCTCTTCGCTTCGCTCCCTCAAGGCCGCGAGGCGGAGAAGACGCGAGGCCGTTCCCTCTCCTTCTCGGAAAAACATGACGACATCATCTCTGTCAAATGCGCCTCCTTTTCTTGAAAAATTTGGTCATCCGTTCGAGATATCGCTGTATGAGTGATGTTTTGGTGTTTGTAGCATCCCGTTGCACGCTTTTACCGCGTGTTTTCTGGAATCAAAATTTCGGTTCAGCATCCCTTTAAGCCCTGTCTGTGCCTGAACGGTGTGTCTGAAATTATCTCGGCATACTCAGTCAGAAAGAAAGCAAACACATAACAAATATTACGGCCATTAGCAACCGTCAAATGCGTTTTGAATAATTTCGTTCGTTTGGCGCACCGCATAGGGGTTCACGGCCGTCCGGCGCACTTCCGACGAACGGTGCGACATTCTTCACACAAGCGATCGACTTTTGCTTTCTTAAAACGGTTTGTATGTGCGAATGTGCCTATATGATTGCAGGATAACTTTATGCGCATACGCGATGTTGAATATTAGTGGAATGCAAGCGGGTGGGGACTTCACTTCGTGCAGTGCTGCGGGGCAGTACAGATAAGAAATGAGAAATGTGCTCAAATGGAGCTTTTCAATGGCGCCTCCGAGTTTTACCTCGCGTACTCAGGCGTATTAAGAAAAACAGTAATTGTAAAAAGCTATATTTTGTCTATGGACGCACGAAACAAACAAACTTCCTGATCAACAGCACTATGTAAAGGTGCGAGCTCGATGTATGCATACTTGTTGGTTGCTATAGCTTGCTGATTCGTACACAAGCAAGATCCCCGAGCTTCGCAGTGTCGAGATTCCCAGCACTGGCTCGTCCACACCATGAAACGCTAACAGAAAGGCTCGAGTACAAAAATACAACAAGCATGTGTTAAGACAAGCTATACGTCTCGGGCTTGTGCTAAAGCTTCGAGGTCTGACCATTTAGGTTAGTTTAGAGACCACAAATGACGCTCTCGGGACCAGAAAACATGAGATAACGGCTGCTTATAGTCCACGCTCTGTGTATAATCTCTTGTCGACGTGTCGATCGAAACCGAAACCATGCCACTCCTCCCTGGCCAACTAGTTCACAAAGTGCAACGCGCGCCGTGTTGCAACTTGCATGCAGGGGTTTATGGAAGTAGTCTATTAGGGACGGACTTGGGGAAAAGGGCCTGTGAGAGGGTAGCTCCTGCTGCGTTAACGACATGCTTCTGCCCACCGGAAAAAGGGGCGGACTTGGGCGAAAGGGTGTGTGGTAAGGTAGCTTCCGCTGCGTTAACGAGACGTTTCTGCCCACCAGAAAGAGGGGACGGACTTGGGAGAAAGAGCGTGTGAGAGGGTAGCTTCCGCTTCGTTAACGAGATGCTTCTGCCCACCAGAAAGGGGAAACGGACTTGGGGGAAAAGGCATGTGAGAAGCTAGCTTCCGCTGCGTTAACGAGATGCCTCTGCCCACCAGAAAGAGGGACGGACTGGGGGAGAGGGTGTTTGGAAAGGTCGCTTCCCCTGCGTTAACGAGACGCTTCTGCCCACCATAAAGAGGGACGGATATGGGGGAAAGAGAGTGTGAGGGGGTAGCTTTCGCTGCGTTAACGAGACGCTTCTGCCCACTAGAAAAAGAGAACGGACTTGGGGGAAAGGGCGTATGAGAAGGTAGCTTCCGCTGCGTTAACGATACGCTTCTGCCCACCAGAAAGAGGGACGGATTTGAGGGAAAAAGAGTGTGAGGGGGTAGCTTTCGCTGTGTTAACGAGACGCTTCTGCCCACCAGAAAGAAAAAAACGGACTTGGGGGAAAGGGAGTGTGAGGGGGTAGCTTTCGCTGTGTTAACGAGACGCTTCTGCCCACCAGAATTGGGGACGGACTTGGGGAAAACGGCCTGTGAGAGGGTAGCTCCCACTGCGTTGACGAGATGCTTCTGCCCAACGGAAAAAGGATCGAACCTGGGCGAAAGGGTGTGTGGTAAGGTAGCTTCCGCTGCGTTAACGAGACGTTTGTGCCCACCAGAAAGAGGGGAAGGACTTGGGAGAAAGGGCGCGTGAGAGGGTAGCTTCCGCTTTGTTAACGAAATGCTTCTTCTGCCCACCTGAAAGAGGAACGGACTTGGGGGAAAAGGAGTGTGAGAAGCTAGCTGGGACGGACTGGAGGAGAGGGTGTGTGGGAAGGTAGCTTCTGCTGCATTAACGAGATGCTTCTGCCCACCAGAAAAAAGGGCGGACTTGGTCGAAAGTGTGTGTGGTAAGGTAGCTCCCGCTGCGTTAACGAGGTGCTTCTGCACACCAGAAAAAGGGGCGGACTTGGGCGAAAGGGTGTGTGGTAAGGTAGCTTCCGCTGCGTTAACGAGATGTTTCTGCCCACCAGAAAGAGGGGACGGACTTGGGGGAAAGGGCACGTGAGAGGGTAGCTTCCGCTTCGCTAACGAGACACTTCTGCCCACCAGAAAGAGGGACGGACTTGGAGGAAAGGGAGTGTGAGAAGGTATCTTCCGCTGCGTTAACGAGATGCCTCTGCCCAGCAGAAAGAGGGACGGCCTGGAGAAAGGGAGTGTTACAAGGTAGCTTCCGCTGCGTTAAATAGACGCTCCTGCCCACCAGAAAGAGGGACGGTCTTGGGAAAAAGGGAGTGTGAGAAGGTAGCTTTCGCTGCGTTAACGAGATGCTTCTGCCCACCAGAAATAGGGACGGGCTTGGAGGAAAGGGCGCGTGAGAGGGTAGCTTCCACTTCCTTAACGAGACGCTTCTGCCCTCCAGAAGGAGGAACGGACTTGGGGAATAGGGAGTGTGAGAAGGTAGCTTCCGCTGCGTTAACGAGATGCCCATGCCCACCAGAAAGAGGGACGGACTTCGCGGAAAGGGTGTGTGGGAAGGTAGCTTCCGCTGCGTTAACGAGACGCTTCTGCCCACCAGAAAGAGGAACGGACTTTGGGGAAAAAAAGCTTGTGAGAAGCTAGCTAGTAGTATTAGTTGATACACGATGGAACAGAAAGTAAACAAGGGGGCGGGGCCAGCCCCCCCCCGTTTACTTCCGGCTCTATCGGGTATCAACCATTCACAGGGACGCAGGGCGGGGCCTCTTCCCTCTCTCCCATCTCAGGGACCAATGACAGTGCATGGGCCAGTGACCAATCGAAGCTCGCCCGGGTCCCGCCCACGGGGTGGGCGGTGTGAGGTCGCGTACCTCAACCGCAGACCTCAAACCACAGACTACAGACCTCAAACCACAACCTCAAACCTCAGACCTCCAACCACAAGTGTTGTTGACCAGGTGTTGACAGCTGCGGTCATCATCTGATAACAACCACATGATGTCACAGAGGGCGCTGCGCTCCTGTCACATGACGGACACGTGTTTTGAATTTGAATCGCTGCGCGGCAAATGCCCCTTTTATTCGTTAAAAAAGCTTCGCGGGCGACGGGGACTCGACCTCGCTACCTTCTGATCAGAAGCCCAACACTCTACCGTCTGAGCTATGAACACAATGCTTCTTGGACGACTTCATTCGTCCTAGTATTTCGTACGGCGAACGCGCAATTCAGATCACGTGTTAGAGCTGTCGCAACGCTTGGATTTTGTAACGGAATTGCTGAGTCATTCACCGGAGGGCGCTACAGGGATGACGGAAGAGTTCAGGATTATTGAGTCATCTGTCAGGCGGGAAAATGCACTGTCACGATGACGACACAGATATGTCGCCGTGAGGTTAGTGACGAGAAATGCATTGTCGCGTGTTTTCCCGGTGGGTCATGTGACCAACGTCACCTGATATTTGAATCGCTGCGCACTTGACACCTCGGTTCATAGATGGCGCGTGTCTTTTGTTGCTAAGCGTCTTTGTTGTTAGGGCATGAGTGACATCTTGCGTCGTGGGTCTGACGGACTCGTCACCTCGGGAATGGCTTTCGTAATCTGCGTGAAAAAAACAAACAACAACCCTACACGGAATTTGAACGCGTCATTGCTCCAGGTCATGTGACGAAGCCTATCTATACAATTCCGTCATGCAGGAAGAAATCTAGACAGGTTTCGTATATGTCTCGAGAGATCGGAATGTTATTTTCTTTTTTTTTTCATATGCGAATGAAATACATTGTTTCGACGCTCCGCTCGGTCGCTTTTGTTTATTCAGATGTCGCGTAGGGGCTCGGAACGTCACTCGTGCGTCGGAGGTCGGTCTAACATTTGTAATGCGGTTAAAAACAGGATGCTTCATTGAGGCAGGTCATGTGACCATGGTCGTGTGACGTTGCTCGTCTTCCTATCACGTGATTTCGCGCGCGCGCGATTCAAACGGTGTTCACGGACTCGTAGCGTCGTGACGCCCCCCTTAGCTGTTGCATTTGGGGTCTTCGAGCCGCTGGATTTTGGTGTCATGTGACGGTCCCCAATAGCAGCAGCTGGGTCCCGCTACATTGGGGTTGAGGTGTCTGTAGAATTTCGAAGCTCGCGGACCGTGATTAATGTTGATCCTGCGTAAAGCTTTAAAGTGGCCCTGTTAAAATTTGGGGCCAGCTCGCAAAACTTTGCAAAGACCCAGCGAATTTCGGGAATAGACGCCATCTAGTGTTCAGACTGTGAAGTGGTCCTCGTTCAAATTGGGTGACATCTGATGGCAAAAGCTTCGACCCGATATAAACTTTGGACGTCATGTGACGATCCGATTGGCAACAGTCGCGTTCCCGCTAATTTGGGGTGAGGTGACGCTGAAACTTTGAAGCTGGTGGACCGTGTTAAATCTTGGTCCAGCGTAAAGCTTTGAAGTGGACCTGCTAAACGTTGGGGCAAAGTCTTGAAACTCACAGACCGTGCTGGACCCAGTGATTTGTTTTTGAATAAACACCATCTCTCGTTAGAACTTTGAAGTGCTCATCGCCAAAAATTGCTGACATCTGGTGGTGAAAGCTTTGACCCGATAAATTTGGGGCGTCATCTGAAGTTTCTCTTAGCACCAGCTGGATATCGCTAAAGATTTTTTTTTTTCCTGGAGCGACGGTAAAACTGAAGTTCGCAGGCCGTGCTACATCTTGGCCCAGCGTAAAGCATTGAAGTTGCCCTCCCGCGCACTTAGCACACATGGTCAGATGTATCCACTTAATTTTGAGGGGTGGCGATAAAAATTCGAAGCTCACGAACCGTGCCAAGTTGAGACCAAAGCGTAAAGTTTTGACGTCGCACTGCCATATTTTGGGAGCTGACCCCAGCGCGTAAAACTCTGAAGTGGCCCTAATAAAAATTCGAGCCCAACGCGTAACACTTTGCACAGTCCCAGCCAAATGTGGTATACCCGACACCTAGCGTAAAAACTTTGAACTGGTCGAAGATTATTTTAAACTTCAATGAGATGAAGTTAGCGTTTCCTCTTCTCGATTTCGCGCGCACACAGTTTAAATTCGGGATTTAGGCGTATGAGTTGTCACCTCCGTTCACAGATGGTGCGCGTTTTTGTTGCTAAGCGTCTTTGTTGTTAGGGCATCAGTGATATCTGGCGGCGTTGGTGTGACCTTGCGACATCTGTTGCTGAAAAGTTAAATTGATCGTATTCCGAAGGCGTGCTCATCCGTATTTTTGTGCGCGAGCAAGTCCGGGCTTTGTGCGTATGAGTTGCCGATTCCGTTTGTAGATGGCGCGCACCTGAATCTCTTTCAGCTGACGTGAACTTTTACCATTATCACGCGAAATCTCTCGCTAATTTTAGCGCCAGATTGGTAGATGGCGTCAAATCTATCGCGCGCGCGCGACATCTCTCGCTAATTTAGCGTCATCTGCAGCTGCTGACCGGAGCAGTGGTCGCATCCATACGCGCTAAAGACGAGACAGATATGGTGTTTCATATTTTTATTCTCGTACGCTCTAAAAACACCACACTTCTAAATGCAGATCCGGTGTTCATTTTTTTCTTTTCACTCTACGCAACAAAGAAATCATTGGAAACGCTTTACACAAAAAATGTCACACAAGCTGTTTCAAGATACAACCGAGGCAAAGAAGTTGTGAAATGACATCTCAGGAGCAACGCGCGATAGGATCCTCGCATCTCAGATAACTCCTTGACGATGTCGCTCACCTCCAGAATGTATCCCGTCGGAGCGTCATCTGGAACGGCATCAATGTTCAGGCAGGCAATCTCGCCTTTCGTCATCCACTCAAAGTCCGACACGGGCAGAGCTTCTCTCATTGTCGCCGAATACAGACCGTTTACGTCCAAGTCCAAAATCTGAGACGGTTCGTGCTGCGGGTTAAACGTATCCGTTCCCGGAATATTTGCGACAGCATGGCGGGTTGTGCATTGGGTAATCCCTCCGCGAATACCCTGTTCTATCATGAGATAGGTGTCAGGATCGTCAATTAGCTGCAGTCTTACTTTCGACTGTTTCAGCGCACACGACAAGCTTAGGGACGGTAACGATACGAATTGTAAAGCCTCAATTTCGTACGTCTCCAGCGTCCAGCGTCTAAAGTTTTGGAAAACATCGGCCAGTAGGAGGCAGTCCGTCTTTAGGTAAAGGTCGCTGTATTCTCCAAGGTTCTTCAAACCAAAGGTATCGAAAACGACCTGTGCATGTTGGTAGTCCTCCTCACACACACACACCATTCCCAGTCAACTTGATAAAAAAAAAAAAGGCCTCTCGTGTCGGGAGGCTTTGACCCTCGTAACTCTCGAGGCTTGTAATAAAATTATAAAAAAACACTCTTTTGCGGGCAAGGAGGTCGACGTGTTCGGGAAAGGACTGCCGAAGGCAACAAAAATGCTCTGTGGCCTTAGAGTGGAGATTTTGCACGAGCGTCTCCAGGCTTGCATTAAGAAATGCGAGGCTGTCAATAAAGCGAAGGTTGCCTATCTCTAACAATTTAAAATTCTGGCACGAGCTTCCGCGAGTACGTTAATATCCTTGGACTCGAACAAATTAAGCTTGCCTAGCAAGAAACTGAGGTCGTAGGAATGGTTATGCGCTATGAGTGGAACGGTATGTTTGTTGATTCGATGGTTTAGGCTACACTGGGAAGCAAAGCGCCCGCCTAGACTCTCCCGTCATGTGGTCGTGGTCGCGAGTTTTCATTTTCTTGCTACAGCTTTCGTTGCAAATGACACAGCGGGAAGAGTCCGAGTGGGAAGCCTCGTTTTCTTGAGTCATTTCAAGAGGCACTTCACTCGACCTACTCAATCGGGATATTTCCTTCGCTAGAAAGTTGACAATCAAAATGAATCTTTCTACACAGTCGGGTCCGCGATAGAGGTATTCCTCAACAATGGACGAATCTTTTGAGCGGATGACGAGAAGACAGAAAGAGCTGGGGACGTGATTCTCGTAAACATCGCCCGTCGACTGAGTCGATTCCAGAATCGCTTCAAAGTCGTAAACGAAATAAAAGGGGAACTCTTCCATGACATGCGTGCTCCGCGAAAGTACAGTTCGTCACCCTTGTTTGGGAAGACGGTTTTGCCCGACTTCTTGTCCCTGCACATTGAGAGATGTTCAGATAGGGTTTCTTGCCTCTGAAACCCGGTTAGACACGTCTTACAACGAAAGCGTAGGCTTTTGACATTTGAAAAAAGCCTCGCAAAGTTTGTAATGCCCACAAAATGGTTCTCAGCAAGGAGAAGATCGACATGCTGCTCCAACTCGTCATCAACTACCTTCAGGGGGTAGACAAAGTTTACGTCTTACAACGAAAGCGTAGGCTTTTGGCATTTGAAAAAAGTCTCGCAAAGTTTGTAATGCCCACAAAATGGTTCTCAGCAAGGAGAAGATCGACATGCTGCTCCAACTCGTCATCAACTACCTTCAGGGACTAGACAAAGTTTTTCTCGCTGTCATAACCAAACACGTTCACTGAGACACAATTTTTACGCTCAAAGGCCCCCACATCCTGTGGAAAGGTGACGGGGAAGGTTTTCGGAAACAGGTACTTGCACATATGTTCACGATACGACGATGCTCTTCCTCTGTAAGCCCCGTTTCCTTCCCCGTCACCTTTCCACAGGATGTGGGGGCCTTTGAGCGTAAAAATTGTGTCTCAGTGAACGTGTTTGGTTATGACAGCGAGAAAAACTTTGTCTAGCCCCTGAAGGTAGTTGATGACGAGTTGGAGCAGCATGTCGATCTTCTCCTTGCTGAGAACCATTTTGTGGGCATTACAAACTTTGCGAGACTTTTTTCAAATGCCAAAAGCCTACGCTTTCGTTGTAAGACGTAAACTTTGTCTACCCCCTGAAGGTAGTTGATGACGAGTTGGAGCAGCATGTCGATCTTCTCCTTGCTGAGAACCATTTTGTGGGCATTACAAACTTTGCGAGGCTTTTTTCAAATGTCAAAAGCCTACGCTTTCGTTGTAAGACGTGTCTAACCGGGTTTCAGAGGCAAGAAACCCTATCTGAACATCTCTCAATGTGCAGGGACAAGAAGTCGGGCAAAACCGTCTTCCCAAACAAGGGTGACGAACTGTACTTTCGCGGAGCACGCATGTCATGGAAGAGTTCCCCTTTTATTTCGTTTACGACTTTTGAAGCGATTCTGGAATCGATTCAGTCGACGGGCGATGTTTACGAGAATCACGTCCCCAGCTCTTTCTGTCTTCTCGTCATCCGCTCAAAAGATTCGTGCATTGTTAAGGAATACCTCTATCACGGACCCGACTGTGTAGAAAGATTCATTTTGATTCTCAACTTTCTAGCGAAGGAAATATCCCGATTGATTAGGTCGAGTGAAGTGCCTGTTGAAATGACTCAAGAAAACGAGGCTTCCCACTCGGACTCTTCCCGCTGTGTCATTTGCAACGAAAGCTTTAGCAAGAAAATGAAAACTCGCGACCACGACCACATGACGGGAGAGTCTAGGCGGGCGCTTTGCTTCCCAGTGTAACCTAAACCATCGAATCAACAAACATATCGTTCCACTCATAGCGCATAACCATTCCTACGACCTCAGTTTCTTTCTAGGCAAGCTTAATTTGTTCGAGTCCAAGGATATTAACGTACTCGCGGAAGCTCGTGCCAGAATTTTAAATTGTTAGAGATAGGCAACCTTCGCTTTATTGACAGCCTCGCATTTCTTAATGCAAGCCTGGAGACGCTCGTGCAAAATCTCCACTCTAAGGCCACAGAGCATTTTTGCTGCCTTCGGCAGTCCTTTCCCGAACACGTCGACCTCGTTGCCCGCAAAAGAGTGTTTTTTTATAATTTTATTACAAGCCTCGAGAGTTACGAGGGTCAAAGCCTCCCGACACGAGAGGCCTTTTTTTTTATCAAGTTGATTGGGAATGGGTGTGTGTGTGAGGAGGACTACCAACATGCACAGGTCGTTTTCGATACCTTTGGTTTGAAGAACCTTGGAGAATACAGCGACCTTTACCTAAAGACGGACTGTCTCCTACTGGCCGATGTTTTCCAAAACTTTAGACGCTGGACGCTGGAGACGTACGAAATTGAGGCTTTACAATTCGTATCGTTACCGTCCCTAAGCTTGTCGTGTGCGCTGAAACAGTCGAAAGTAAGACTGCAGCTAATTGACGATCCTGACACCTATCTCATAATAGAACAGGGTATTCGCGGAGGGATTACCCAATGCACAACCCGCCATGCTGTCGCAAATATTCCGGGAACGGATACGTTTAACCCGCAGCACGAACCGTCTCAGATTTTGGACTTGGACGTAAACGGTCTGTATTCGGCGACAATGAGAGAAGCTCTGCCCGTGTCGGACTTTGAGTGGATGACGAAAGGCGAGATTGCCTGCCTGAACATTGATGCCGTTCCAGATGACGCTCCGACGGGATACATTCTGGAGGTGAGCGACATCGTCAAGGAGTTATCTGAGATGCGAGGATCCTATCGCGCGTTGCTCCTGAGATGTCATTTCACAACTTCTTTGCCTCGGTTGTATCTTGAAACAGCTTGTGTGACATTTTTTGTGTAAAGCGTTTCCAATGATTTCTTTGTTGCGTAGAGTGAAAAGAAAAAAATGAACACCGGATCTGCATTTAGAAGTGTGGTGTTTTTAGAGCGTACGAGAATAAAAATATGAAACACCATATCTGTCTCGTCTTTAGCGCGTATGGATGCGACCACGCTCCGGTCAGCAGCTGCAGATGACGCTAAATTAGCGAGAGATGTCGCGCGCGCGCGATAGATTTGACGCCATCTACCAATCTGGCGCTAAAATTAGCGAGAGATTTCGCGTGATAATGGTAAAAGTTCACGTCAGCTGAAAGAGATTCAGGTGCGCGCCATCTACAAACGGAATCGGCAACTCATACGCACAAAGCCCGGACTTGCTCGCGCACAAAAATACGGATGAGCACGCCTTCGGAATACGATCAATTTAACTTTTCAGCAACAGATGTCGCAAGGTCACACCAACGCCGCCAGATATCACTGATGCCCTAACAACAAAGACGCTTAGCAACAAAAACGCGCACCATCTGTGAACGGAGGTGACAACTCATACGCCTAAATCCCGAATTTAAACTGTGTGCGCGCGAAATCGAGAAGAGGAAACGCTAACTTCATCTCATTGAAGTTTAAAATAATCTTCGACCAGTTCAAAGTTTTTACGCTAGGTGTCGGGTATACCACATTTGGCTGGGACTGTGCAAAGTGTTACCGCGTGGGCTCGAATTTTTATTAGGGCCACTTCAGAGTTTTACGCGCTGGGGATCAGCTCCCAAAATATGGCAGTGCCACGTCAAAACTTTACGCTTTGGTCTCAACTTGGCACGATTCGTGAGCTTCGAATTTTTACCGTCACCCCTCAAAATTAAGTGGATACAGCTGACCATGTGTGCTAAGCGCGCGGGAGGGCAACTTCAATGCTTTACGCTGGGCCAAGATGTAGCACGGCCTGCGAACTTCAGTTTTACCGTCGCTCCAGCAAAAAAAAAAAAAAAAACTTTAGCGGTATTCAGCTGGTGCTAAGAGAATCTTCAGATGACGCCCCAAATTTAGCGGGTCGAAGCTTTCACCACCAGATGTCAGCAATTTTTGGCGATGAGCACTTCAAAGTTCTAACGAGAGATGGTGTTTATTCGAAAACAAATCACTGGGTCCAGCACGGTCTGTGAGTTTCAAGACTTTGCCCCAACGTTTAGCAGGTCCACTTCAAAGCTTTACGCTGGACCAAGATTTAACACGGTCCACCAGCTTCAAAGTTTCAGCTTCACCTCACCCCCAAATTAGCGGGACCACGACTGTTGCCAATTGGACCGTCACATGACGTCCAAAGTTTATATCGGGTCGAAGCTTTTACCATCAGGTGGCACCCAATTTGAACGAGGACCACTTCACAGTCTGAACACTAGATGGCGCCTATTCCCGAAATTCGCTGGGTCTTTGCAAAGTTTTGCGAGCTGGCCCCAAATTTTAACAGGGCCACTTTAAAGCTTTACGCAGGATCAACATTAATCACGGTCCGCGAGCTTCAAAATTCTACAGTCACCTCAACCCCAATGTAGCGGGACCCAGCTGCTGCTATTGGGGACCGTCACATGACGCCAAAATCCAGCGGCTCGAAGACCCCAAATGCAACAGCTAAGGGGGGCGCCACGAGGCTACGAGTCCGTGAACACCGATTGAATCGCGCGCGCGCGAAATCACGTGATAGGAAGACGAGCAACGTCACACGACCATGGTCACATGACCTGCCTCAATGAAGCATCCTGTTTTTAACCGCATTACAAATGTCAGACCGACCTCCGACGCACAAGTGACGTTCCGAGCCCCCACGCGACAGCTGAATAAACAAAAGCGACCGAGCGGAGCGTCGAAACAATGTATTTCATTCGCATATGAAAAAAAGAAAATAACATTCCGATCTCTCGAGACATATACGAAACCTGTCTAGATTTCTTCCTGCATGACGGAATTGTATAGATAGGCTTCGTCACATGACCTGGAGCAATGACGCGTTCAAATTCCGTGTAGGGTTGTTTGTTTTTTTTCACGCAGATTACGAAAGCCATTCCCGAGGTGACGAGTCCGTCAGACCCACGACGCAAGATGTCACTCATGCCCTAACAACAAAGACGCTTAGCAACAAAAGACACGCGCCATCTATGAACCGAGGTGTCAAGTGCGCAGCGATTCAAATATCAGGTGACGTTGGTCACATGACCCACCGGGAAAACACGCGACAATGCATTTCTCGTCACTAATCTCACGGCGACATATCTGTGTCGTCATCGTGACAGTGCATTTTCCCGCCTGACAGATGACTCAATAATCCTGAACTCTTCCGTCATCCCTGTAGCGCCCTCCGGTGAATGACTCAGCAATTCCGTTACAAAATCCAAGCGTTGCGACAGCTCTAACACGTGATCTGAATTGCGCGCTCGCCGTACGAAATACTAGGACGAATGAAGTCGTCCAAGAAGCATTGTGTTCATAGCTCAGACGGTAGAGTGTTGGGCTTCTGATCAGAAGGTAGCGAGGTCGAGTCCCCGTCGCCCGCGAAGCCTTTTTTATCGAATAAAAGGGGCATTTACCGCGCAGCGATTCAAATTCAAAACACGTGTCCGTCATGTGACCGGAGCGCAGCGCCCTCTGTTGGATGCAGCACGAACCCTGTGTGACATCATGTGAGCGCCCTCTTTCGGATGCAGCACAAACCCTGTGCGACATCACGTGAGCGCCCTCTGTCGAACGAAGTTCGGACCCTATGTGACATCATGTGGTTGTTATCAGATGATGACCGCAGCTGTCAACACCTGGTCAACCACACTTGTGGTTTGAGGTCTGCGGTTTGTGGTCTGCAGTCTGTGGTTTGAGGTCTGCGGTTTGAGATACGTGACGAGCTCCGATTGGTCACTGGCCAACGCCCACGCCCATGCACTCTCATTGGTCCCTGAGATGGGAGAGAGGGAAGAGGCCCCGCCCTGCGTCCCTGTGAATGGTTGATACCCGATTGAGCCGGAAGTAATCAGGGGGGTTGGCTCCGCCCCCTTGTTTACTTCCCCGTCCCCTTGTTGATTTCTGGTTTCATTGGGTATCAACTAACACTACTACGCAGCTTCCACTGTTATTTAGTATTTAGTTGTCAAATAAATTTCAAGCTGTGTGAGAGACTTCGTTGTTCTGTCCGTTTTTTTTATTTTCCTACGTCTCAGGGTTACTAAGAATATCATTCACCAGCTCGCCTGCGTTTTTACCTTTCTTCACTATAGACGTTTTCAGGCAACTTCGCATGAGCGCCGCAATATTGGCATCACGTGACCCGCCCGCCATTGCCGGCCTAAAACCAAATTTGGGGGGGTTTTACGTGCCAAACCAACGACGGGCATCTGGCACGCCCCAGCGGAGGACTGAGGATTAATTTGGACCACCTGGGGATCTTTTGACGTGCAACCGAAAGCTCGGTTACACGGCGCCTTCTCCGCAATAAGCCTCCGCCAGATTGCGGGCACCTCGGCCGGGATTCGAACCCGCAACATGGGGATCCGTAGGCCAGCGCTCTCGCCTCGGAGCCACCGAGGCGGCTATTGCCGGCCTCTACTTTAAAACTGCTGCACTACCTATAGCCGTTTAGATCTGCTGACTCCGCTTCGCCAGCCACCGCCGGGGGTGTTATATACGATGGAATCGGACTGTGAATGGGTCGACGACACAAGATTATGGCCTAGACTTCAGAGGGCAAATTTAGACCGAAGAAAAGTTTTCGCTTAGATAGTCCGCACCCGGTGCATAATACGCGCGGCGTGCATAGTCCGCACCTGGTGCTTAGTCGACACGAAAATCTTCTCATACACGACTCACCTTGAGAAATGTCTGCTTTTTTAGCTAACAAAGGAGCTTGTATTATACATATATAAATCATGATTATCATACTCTTTCATTCAAACTATCTGTCGCGTCTCGTCATAACGAACGATTTTGAAAAACAAAATTCTTGTATAGTCCGCGCGCGTAAATAGTCAACGGAGCCTAAAATTTCAATTTTTAAACATGTGTAGACCGCGAACTATAGCCCGGAGAATTGGGTGCTACTTGGACACCATATCTGCTTCTCTGAACATTCCATCGAAATTAGCCTCGGATTCCAGGCGACTTCCGGCTTAAAAAAAAAGTTAATGAAAGGATTAGTATCAGCCCTAAATGTGGTTCTACATCTTCGTACTTATAGTGCAACCTTGCGTTATGGTTTCTCATTCGTCTGAACAAAGTTATACATAGTTCTGAATAAAGCAGCCTTATTTCGAAGTAAACAAAGCCACTACTGTGGTTTCTTTTGTTACGGACGCCTCCAACCCGGATTTTTCAGCCTTCATTCTGAATGCGTAAGTTCGGGGAAAGGTGTTTCACCCCCAAAATAACAAACAGTTGTCTTGAAAGTTACCGCCCAGGCGAGCTGGTGTATATTTACCATCATGATGAATTAGCTGGGACTGGGACGAAAACTTGGGCACATAAAATGTGGAAGTGAAAGACAAACGTGACAGAAAGACGAAGTCTTGTTCTGGTGGTATTCCATCTCGACGTCCCCTTGAGTATGCCCTTGTCTGGGGATTCTCCACTCTCTTTTGTTCTTTCTGTTTCTTAATTACCGAGTCGACTACAGGTTCTGTGCCTTCTCATGTTGGCAACCTCCGGGTTCGCATTTGGTCTGTACACGATTCTAGAAGGTTTAACCAACGAACCTTATTGTGTTCGCTGGGTGAAGGATATTCCCAGCTGTAGAGTTCGACTGACGTGTTCAGCGATAAGCGTTGCTATACAGCAATAAAGTTGAAAGCTGAGCTAGTTGGTAGTCGCCATACACAGTGAACAAAAAGGGCGCGAAGGCCATGGACAAAACAAGAAACATACACGACAGGAGAGGCGCTGACTCTCAAGGAAACCGGACAAAAGATCACCGGACAAAAGCTCACCGGACAGAAGCTCACCGGACAAAAGCTCACAAGACAAATGCTCACCCGTTTTTTGACAAACCCGGACTAAAGCTCACCTCAATTTTTTTTTTGCTACCCGGGCGAAACACGGGCTTAAATAAAGTGCGGACGCGATGGACGTTGGACCATTTTTAGGAGAACTTGTACCGCATCCCATGCAAAGATGTCAACAGATAAGCGATAACAGGCAGAGAAGCAACGATTTGGGACCAAAATTCAGGTCGCCGAAACTGAGTGGAGCTGATAAGATCAAGCTTGCTTGACTCATGATAGGCCGGAGCACCCTTGTGCCCGCGAAACTTCGTGAAGCTAATTGTCTGAACCCGACGGGTGACCGAACAAGCGAAGTTACCCTTCTGTGACCTCGCTTTTTCCTTGTGCGTATGCCACACTAAACGCGCCTTAAAGGTTAGGCTTAATGTCTCTTCATTACTAATGAATGGGTTTTCTTGCTGTTCAGGGTAATATTGAAAGTGAATGGCTAAGAAAATTAAATCGTTTCCGTCATTGTGCGTAGTAAATGTATCTGAAATGAAGGCTTGTCTCAAGGTGAATTGAAAGAGAAACTGAAGCAAAACTGTAATATACAAACCATTGAGTTGCGAATTTTTAAAAATATTTTGAAGGAACGGGAGTTTAGCCTCTTGAAAAAGTACAAGACAGATGACCAATTTAGAAAACTGTGGGGTATTTCGGATAGGCTCGCGTTCCTTCCAACACAGCTTGTTCCACAAAGACTAACCATCAGGGAAAAGTCTACCGGTGACATCGGCTACCTGCTGGACTACTTTGATTGCACGTATGTCAACGGCCGCTTCCGTTATGCTTCTGTTCCTTCTGTGGCGGCACCCAGAGCGAATTCTTCCCCTCGCCTGACTGTGCGCCGACGACGACCAGAGTTTCCGCCGGAACGGTGGAATATGTACGACGCCACTCTTCAAGATAAAGACCGGACGAAACACCTGCGAAGGATGGAATATAGGGTTCCAGAAGCTCGTCGGCCACGCCCATCCAAGTGTCTTGAGGCTGGTTAAATGCCTATAGCAAAATCAGGCGCTCGTTGCCACGGCATTGACACAAGCCCGGAGAGGTGAGCCCCCAGAGAAGCGGGTGCGAAAAACCACTCTGCGCCTGCATAATCGTCTTAAAAATATTTGCGAGAGCTTCCAAGTGCATCGAGATCTACCAAGACTGCTGGAGCTAGTAGGGGACTGCATTCGCTTCTAACCAATCGATAAATAAACTTGTTTTTATTAAAATCAACAAGCCGCGCGCCTGTCAGATTTAATTGATCGTTGCATTTTAGTGTCGCACGCATGCACCTAAGTTGTCCGCATTCGTGTTAAGACCAACTTTAAATTTTCTCATGGTGAGCTTTTGTCCGGGTCTGTAAAAAAATGGGTGAGCTTTTGTCCGGTGAGCTCTTGTCCGGCATTCGACTCTCAACTACTGCTTTCTTACTTATAGTAAAGAAGGAAAAAACACTCAACGCACATATTCACTTATAAAAAAGAGAAAAACAAGCAACACAGCACAGCAAATAATAATAGGATTTGTGTGAATATTTATACAGCGTGTAGTTGGTTGCGACGAGTCACCCGCTTTAGATGTACAACCGCCAGCCTGGGGTCTTTAACGTGCATAACGCAGTAGTGATACACGACCAAACGTCGGTACGATGCTCATCCAAATCGAACGGGCAGGGATGGAGATTAAACCCAGGATCCCTGGGTTCTGCAGCGCCAGCTTTCGCTCCACGTGCTCCGCCGAGCTGGTGTGCTGTAGCCCACTCGGCCACCGATCCCCCTCGCACTACAGCATGACAGTGTGACCAAATACTTTTCTAAGGGGAATACATTCCACTACTCGAAAATACAATAGCCTCGGCGCGACAGGTTTTTTGAGTCGAATGACTCGACGTCCCGCAGCCGTGACGTTTCCCTGATTGAATTGGGGAGCTTGGCGAGAGCCATCTGTCCTCGGGGAGGTCTCGGTCACCGGGCGGTAAATGAAGATGATGATGATGGTGGCTCTTGGTTTTGAGGCTGGTTTTTTTCTTCAAAGGCAGTGCCCTGTGGGCGCACCGCTGGCGGTTAAATTGTGTGTCTTTTTATCTATCTTATTTTATTTATACACATTTACACGTATAAATTAAGAACACAACGACGACGACATTGACAGGATGACACACCGGGCGACGGCGGTGCCTCAATCCGAGCTCTGGGCCTCGGTTCCTCGGAGGCGGCAGCTTCTACTTTGACTAAGCTACCTCATTGAATCCTGATGGTTCGACCCCAGTGGACCCCAGTGAGCAACAGCGCAATCATGTTCCTGGGGCTCCTTCATGCACCGATCGAACGGCATGCCAGATCCCCATGGCTCGCTGCTGACCCGCCCAACCCGCCTCCACAAAATCTGTACTTCTGCGAGTCGGACTGCCATCCTCCCCAATAGCAAAAATCCATGTCGTCGTCATCATGCATGTATATACTCATCCCATTATTATGTTCCCTAGACGCGACACCGCGGGCCTTCATGGTACGGGCCTTTCCGCGGTGCCGCGGCTCTCCAGAGCCAAATAAATAAAGACTAAAGACTAAAGACAAAATGCTTTGCTGACCAACAGCCGGTAGCGCCTTCAAAGAAAGAACAAAAGTGTTTACTCGTTTATGGGATACAGATTCCAAAACTACACCATACTAGTGGCGCACATCACTAAATAACATACGCAATACAGAAGATAACAGATCGTCTCTTCAACGCAAAACGGCAAAATACACATAATTGGGAAGTTTTTTTTTTTTTTTTTTTTTTTTAAAGTTAAAAATGCTTGCAGAAATTCGGGGTATATCGTGTGCATGGTTTCGAAAAAGTATCAAACGAAAACACCGCGCAAGACATTTGACGTTGATTGACACCTCGAGACACTAGCTTGCACTGGCGCACCGACCGCCGGCGTAGCGTAGCACGTAGTCATGAAAGGTCTGCGACTGATGATGATGATAGCTCATTTGCCAAAAAAAGAAAAGACTCGGCGCGGCGTGGAGAAATCTGAAACGACACCTCTGCGGCCACCGCTAACATCCTGATGCGCATTCGCGTCGACTGACGCGGACCTCCCCTCCGTCAGGGCTGGATTCGGCGCTGTAGGCGTTCTGTGTAATGCAAATGAGCGGAGGGGAATGTATTCCCACTAGTAAAGTACTTGTAGTGACTATGCCACTATGCTGTCATACTGTTTAGTTGTCTTTTGGTTTGCCCATCTATCTTTGTCACAATAGACGTATACTCAGGTTAGAATTAAACAAGGCTATTTATACGGTGTTGTACATATTACACCTCAAAAGTAACGAAAAAGAGTTATTCTTTACTCGGCCTTAAAAGTAACTAAGTACGTTACTCGTTGCTTTTCTAAAAGAAAGTAACTAAATAGGTTACTCCTTACATAAAAAAGTAACTAGGTAAAAGTAACTCCTTACTAGCAACCCGTTGCGCACATGTCTGGGCAGTAGTCATGACGAGTTCTGATATCTGCTTGTGGAAGAGAAATACGTTGGCGTAGTGAGAGCAACACCTGTGCCTGGCACTCGACTGCTGGACCTGCTCGAAGAAAGATGTGTTTTTTTTGCGTTCAGCCATTCCTGTCCTTACGGTTAAGCAGTATGCACTGCTCTCCATAGACGTAAGCTCGACGTGCGCCTCGGTCGCGGACTATTTGCGCATTACAGAGGAAGACTGGCTGGCGGTACTGACCATAATCGACTATAGGCCATATGCGAAATTCCCGCTAACTATCATTATCATATCATTCGTAGCCATCATATTGACAGGGTTTTCCAGTCTTTCTTTGGCTGCGGAAGCGCACCTGTATTCAGCTTGGTTGTCGCGATATTAGGAGGATGTATTTGTACATCCAAAGACTTGCTGTTTAGTTTTAGTGCAACAAAGAAAATAAAGACGGCCGGAAGCTTTACAAAAATAGATTTATAAGCAACGAGATTGCAAGACTCGTCACTGAAGCAGTGAACTGGGCCGTCCAGTTCAGTGGATGGCTTTTATCGAAGCCGCCTTTTTAAATGAACACTAAAATAAAAGAAAAACATATTTTTAATGGTCTAGATGGGACACACACACAAATAAATAAATAAATATATATATATACAGGGTGTCACAAAAGAAAATTTACACGGTCTTTTTTACCTCAAAAATAAACTAGGCATCGCCGAACCCCCATTCTCCGCCCAAAGGTAGTGCTAGAGGTCACAACCAGATGCCAAAATTTCAGCCCGATCCGACAACTTAATCAAAAGTTATAACTGATTTTCTCAAAATTTCTATGGGAAGATGGTGTCCGACGGAGGTTTCGAACACATGGGGCTCTATGGCACCAGAAAGCGAAAACGGGCAAAAATGGGCTCCATTTTCCCATTGAAAGTTTCAGAAAATCACTTATAACCTTTGATTGAGTTATCGGATCGGGCTGAAACTTTGGCATCTGGTTGTGACCTCTAGCTCTACCTTTGGGTGGAGAATGAGCGTTCGGCGATGCCTAGTTCATTTTTGCGATAAAAAAGACCGTGTAAATTTTCTTTTTTTACACCCTATATATATATATATATACACCCTAGTGAAAAAGTCATTTGTATGAGAAATTTCTTTTGTCGAATAAACACATATGAACCATACAAGGTATATATAAGCACATAAAAGAACTTTTAGAAACCATGTAAGCACCATATCAAAATTCTACAAGATATATAACAACTATATAAGAAACTTGTAAAAAACTTCTCACAAGTCTCTTATGTGGCGCTTGTGTGTTTTCA
Source organism: Ixodes persulcatus (assembly GCA_013358835.2). Taxonomy (NCBI): domain Eukaryota; kingdom Metazoa; phylum Arthropoda; class Arachnida; order Ixodida; family Ixodidae; genus Ixodes; species Ixodes persulcatus. The sequence continues at coordinate 985,889 of JABSTQ010011517.1, forward strand.
TATGTCCCATATAGTTCTTATATGGTTCTTATATATCTTGTATGATTCATATGTGTTTATTGGACACAGAAATTTTTCATACAAATGATAATTTTCAATAGGGTATATTTATATATATATATTGTTTTACATTTCAAACAATATTTACGTTGTTAGACGCAGTTTTGGTGGAGGTGGGACTACTCAAGGCCTCGCCTTGTGCTTTCAAAACTAAGCACCTTTTCTCGACTCTCATTCGTTGGAGAGATGATTGACGTGTGAAGTGTTAGTTGTAAAGTTGTTTCTCCGTGCCGTAAGTAAATTAATCTGAAGAATTTTTTTTTTTTTTTTAGAAACAAATATTTTAGATAGAGTCATGTGCAGTCTTGTTCGATTTACCTGCAACTCTTGCACCGGTGCAGGAAAGTTTAGGACAGTGTACTTCCGGTATGTGTATTGAGATACGACCGGAAGTACACCGCCCTACACTTTTCTGCACCGGTGTAATAGGTGCAAGTAAATCGAACAAGCGTACTGTTTTCAAAGATATGTCGAAATTGTATTTCCACTTTAGCTTCAAACGATAAGAAACATAGCTGCCAGCATTTGCGGCGTGCTCAAGGAGCGTAGCTCGTTTATTTTTATGTCTACGGGTCGTTTTGCGTTCTCCGAGGTGTTTAGAAGAAGATCTCAACCAACCCAATTTGCCGCAAACAAATGTCGCAAGTGCGCACGTTCGGAAGCGCTAGCTGAGTGCTTGGGTTCGTAGCGGGACTGGCCTAAGCCTAGCGTCCCAAGCCTTCGAAAGAGCTGTGCGTTTGCTCGGGTTCGTAGCGGGACTGGACTAAGCCTTGCGTCCCACGTCAACTCTGTTGCTTGATATGGCTTGATTTGTTCCTTATTCCGTGTTGGTGCTGAATAAAGATGTTGGTTCCGGTAAAAGCGGCCCTGCTGATCTACGAATTGTGGAAACGTTGTGCTTTCGACCATGGTGTAATACCGAGAAGATACCTAGATAAGTAAGAACCTGCAAGCAATTTGGCTGGAAGCAATCTGGCGTTCAGCTTGCATCAAATTTGTCCAGGTATGTTCCCGTCATTTCGCTTCGAAAGGAAAGTATCTCACGTTTTGCAATGCACTTGGCCTAACAAAGCGAATATTTTTACGAGGCGTTTAGCTGTCCGTTATGACGCTCGCGCACCTTACTCCCGGATACCATGTGGAAAAACAAAATAACAAGAACAGTAAAGCTGGAAGGACTGCCTATTTATTTTGTTAATTTTTTTAGTCCTTTCGGTCGCTTATATCGCATATCGACGCACGCTTTTATTAAATTGCTTTTATGGTCGCGTGTTCCGAGCGTTGCAGAAGTTCTCAGACGGAAACGGAATAGCAGACGGATGGAGGTAAAAGTGGACGCCGACGCGCAGCTTTCGTGTCCGCGTCTCACAGACATTGCAGACGACGATTGACGATGGTGAAATGGCGTACGATGCCGGAGGCTGCAACGCGTCTGCTCGCACAACTAGCAGGTGGTGTCAGACGCTAGACTAGACGCACCTTGTGTTGCGAAAGGGAGATATTAGGCTCTTTAGCGTGTTTACCCGAGCAGTCAAAACAATCCAGTAGTAATGGGCGGGGCCACTGATCTGTGGGCGGGGATTAGAGCGTGCTGTTACCTCCATCTAAATTGCGTCTCAGGGCGTAAATATTTCGCAAAAATATATTTTTATTTCCTCGAAAAATCATTAAACACGTGTCCTATCTATGCCCTTTAAACATTTTTTTTTAATTTCAGTGTTTATTTCATGAAACACTGAAATAAAAAAAATATAGAGGGCATTGACGGGACCCATTTTTTTATTTTTTCGCGACAAACATTTAACCTTAAATGCTATTGTTGTTGGTATTAAAAACACACTTATTGAGTCTTATAAGGAAACAAAAAGAGGAAGCACGAATAGGTGGCTGCCCCTTTTTCCAGGGTTCCACCCGCCTTGTACGCTATCAATGCTCGTTCCCAGCAGTACCTGTTAGCTCAGGTTCTCGCTGCGTAATGCGGCCTCCCATCGTTCTGTCATCGGGTTTGTGAACGGCATGAGGCCGGGGATCTTCTGACAGGACCACACGACGTGATACGGATCAGCCCATTCACACCAACAGCGTGCGCATGCTCTGGTGGGACGACGAACACCACGCGTTGAGTTTGTCCTGCGTTGGTTGTAAGACAGTCTGGAGTCTTCGTATGAGGTGTTCTTCTCTCGAGAGATTCCTGTGCGGCAGAGAGAACCGCAACCTGGCGAGCGAAATGGCATTTAGTCGTTCGGACTATGATACCTCGTCGTCAACGCCGTCGCTGCGGGAAGGGGAGGCCCGGTTGGGAAGTAAGCCTCGGGCCGTGTCGTAAGCCGCCTCATTCACCCTCTGTTCTGCGTGGCTCAGTGTCCAGACGACATGTACCGGCACCGTTGTGTGCTTTCGAATCAGACTTTCCGCTACGGGTCCGATAGAGCCCGCCGCAATGTTACACATGCTGCCTCCGAGTCTGTAAGCACGGTCGCCCTCGGCTTGCAAGCCATGGTCAGAGCTATGGCCCCATCCTCCGCGCGGGACGCCGACTTTACTGACGCTACGCTGATCGTCTTCTCTCCGTCCGATGACACCACGGCTAGCTACCGTGGCGATTTTGTCCTGTCCCCAGGCCACATCCACGTACACGGTAGCACTCTTGCGGTCCTACGTGCGCCACAGGGCCTCGGATCTTGCTCTTCTTCTGTTTGCGTATCCCTCCGGATGCATGTTTTCGGTATTCTGCTTACCTTGATTTTGGCTTTGACTTCTCGAGGAAGGTCCTCGAATGGAGGGGTCCGGCTCCCCTCAACTTCCAGGTTCAGCTTCCACTGCAGCCACCTGCTCTTGGCCATCACGTCTAGCCGCTTGAGCTGCGCGGCAATTAGTGCGTCTCTCAGTTTTTCCAAAGCGTTGTGTAAACCCAGCTCCATGAGCCGCTCGAAACGTGTACCGTCTGGCACGCCCAGAGCCGGATTGAAGGCCTTCCTTTTACACCGTTCAGCTTCCTCAGTTCGGTCTTCGTAAGGCGAAGGCAGGCCGTCCCGTACGTAATGCGGGAGACCGCGAACACCTGTACCAGCTGGATCGCGTCTTTTTACTTTTGTCCGTGTCTCTTGTTGCGTATTCTTCTCAGCATGCCGGTCACCTGTTCGGTCGAGGAGGGCAGCTTCCAAATCGTCACCATGTTATCTCCTTTTCCATGGGGGATATTTTGCCTTAGCAGATATTGGAACCACACTAGGCTTCGGTATTGGTCGGTCGTCGAGTTTGACATTGCCGATCCTGATGGATCTTTCCCAGGAATTGCGGAACACGAGCAGCTCCGATTGATCCGGAGCGCACCCTAGCCCCCTTTCCTTCGTGTACGTTGCGACTGCGTCCACCACCCTCTGCAGTTGTTCCCCAACTTCGACGTCGCTGCCCGTCTTGCACTATATGACGATGTAGTCGGCGTAGACGGCGTGTTCAATACCTGGTATATCATTCAGCTTGGCCGGGAGCTGCGCATGGTCAGGTTGAACAGGAGCGTGGACAACACGGCACCTTACAGCGTTCCCCTCGGGCATAGGGTGATTGGCTGGGACGCTTTAGGGTGGCCTGTCTCCCCGTCAGAAAGCTTCTCACGTAGTCGTAAACTCAATTTCCGCCCTGCACCCCGTTCTTGCCCTCGAGGACGCTGGCGTGCGTGAAGTTGTCAAAGGCCGCATCCAGGTCCAACGCGAGGATGAAGCGCGCCTGGCCCTTCGGAGGGTTCACGAGTAGGTTCCTGCACATCCAAAGGAGGATGTCTTACGTAGATGGTTATGGCCGAACGCCGAATAGTGCTGGCCAGGAGGGAGTGCTTCACAATAAACTTGGTCAGTCGGGTGTTGATCACCCTCACAAAGACCTTTCACAGGCTCGACGTGAGGGAGGTTGGCCTAAGATTCTCGAGCTTCGGCTCCTTCTTTGTTTTCGGAATGAACCCAACGTCCGCTCTTTTCCAGCCGGTGGGGGTGACGCCCTTGGCCCAGTGTTCGCGATTGAAGTAGAGAATGTAAAAAAAAAATTACAGTCTTTCTTAGCCGCAAAAATAAACTAGGCATCGCCGAAGCTCATTCTCCGCCCAAAGGTAGCGCTAGAGGTCACAAAGAGATACCAAAGTTTCAGCCCGATCCCATACCTTATTCAAAAGTTATAAGTGATTTTCTTGAAAAGTAAACATTTCGGCAAAATCTGCCTGGTTAGGTGAGTATTAAGAAAAGAAAACTGAATGTACTCTAACCAACTGGTTTAAATAGCCCGATGTTTCGCGGCCTGCTCGGACGCTTGTTCACGGGTGACTTATTTGGCTGGGTGTTCGTCTTTCTCTTCTTCTCCTTGTCGCTGCCGTTAGAATCGTCTTCTTCTCTTTGTGACTCCTCGAAGTCCGTGAATATAGCTGCTTGGGAGGGTACCGATCGACCGGTTCAGGTTGTTCTTGGTATGCTGGATATGCCAGGACTCTAAGTAGAGTCGTTTTTTCCAGTTTCTTTCGGTGTCTAGGACGGAACTGCCGTCGAAGTCGATGACGTGGTTGCTCCTTTCTGCATGTTCCGCTAGAGCGTTTCCTTGCACGTCCTTCTTTTTGACATCATATTTGTGTCTGCGAAGACGTTCGGTGAAGTTCTTGGTTTCTCCGACATATGAGGCGTTGCAGTCGGCGGAAGGAATGCGATAAACAAGGCCTTGGGCTTTTTCTTTTGGATGACGATCTTTTGGAAGAGGAAGATGATGGCCAATGGTCGAGACGGGCTTGTGTGTCACTGCTATGCCGTATGGTCTGAGAGCACGGTTGAGAACTTCGCTCGTGCCTCTACCTGAACCTCTACCTGAACCTCTACCTGAAAATATCCAGAATCTCGGGCCCTCTACCTGAACCTCATCTGCCGGAACGGCTCAACACTTGCGTTCTACGGCTTACCAAAAATTCACAAACCAGGAATCCCTCTTCGTCCAATAGTCGACTTCACGACGTCACCACTACGGGCTTTGTCTAATCATCTCCATCGTCTGCTTCTTCCACTCATGGGAAAGACAAGCACGCATGTGGAAAACACTGCCCACTTCATTGAACTAGCTTCGAACTTGCAAGTGAACGACGACGAGAGTCTTGTTTCTTTTGATGTAGTGTCCCTGTTTACAAGTATTCCCATTCAGCTCGCAGTGTCCGTCATCAGATCGGAACTTACATCAGATACAACTCTCCCTGAAAGAACCCAGCTATCCGTGAACGAAATCTGCCGCCTACTAGAACTGCGCCTGACGAACACCTACTTCTCTTTCGATGGTAGTTTCTACAAGCAAAGTAGTGGCACCGCCATGGGAGCTGCTGCGTCCGTCACAGTAGCCAACCTCACAATGGAAGCCATCGAGAAAAAGGCATTAAGTACGTTCCTTCCGACACCCACTATGTTTCTTCGCTACGTTGACGATTGCTTCTGCGTCGTGAAAACCAGCGAAGTTGACCGCCTACACATACACCTTAATTCAATCCAACCAAATATTCAATTTACAGTAGAACATGAATCTAACGGTTGCATTCCATTTCTGGATGTTTCTGTGAAAAAATTAGGCAACCTTTAACATTTCAGGTGTATAGAAAACCAACGCACACCGGACGATACCTAAATTTTTTATCACACCACCCCACATCTCACAAATCTTCAGTAGTTTCGGCACTATTTCGACGTGTCATCACGGTGTGCTCCACAGATAAGGCACTTAAAGAGGAAGTTGACATTATCAAACGGGACCTTCGAAAAAACGCATACCCAGCAAGATTCGTAAACAATATCTACAAGAAACTTCGCCACCCATCGGCAGCCGAGAAAACCCATCCCTCCAGCCGCATGTGCGTCCCGTACCTCAGAGGCACGAGCGAAGTTCTCACCCGTGCTCTCAGACCATACGGCATAGCAGTGACACACAAGCCCGTCTCGACCATTGGCCATCATCTTCCTCTTCCAAAAGATCGTCATCCAAAAGAAAAAGCCCAAGGCCTTGTTTATCGCATTTCTTGCGCCGACTGCAACGCCTCATATGTCGGAGAAACCAAGAACTTCACCGAACGTCTTCGCAGACACAAATATGATGTCAAAAAGAAGGACGTGCAAGGAAACGCTCTAGCGGAACATGCAGAAAGGAGCAACCACGTCATCGACTTCGACGGCAGTTCCGTCCTAGACACCGAAAGAAACTGGAAAAAACGACTCTACTTAGAGTCCTGGCATATCCAGCATACCAAGAACAACCTGAACCGGTCGATCGGTACCCTCCCAAGCAGCTATATTCACGGACTTCGAGGAGTCACAAAGAGAAGAAGACGATTCTAACGGCAGCGACAAGGAGAAGAAGAGAAAGACGAACACCCAGCCAAATAAGGCACCCGTGAACAAGCGTCCGAGCAGGCCGCGAAACGTCGGGCAATTTAAACCAGTTGGTTAGAGTACATTCAGTTTTCTTTTCTTAAGTGATTTTCTGAAAATTTCAATAGGAAAATGGATCTCATTTTTGCCCGTTTTCGGTTTCTGGTGCCATAGAACCCAATGTGTTCGAAAACTCCGTCGGCCGCCTTTTTCCCATTGAAATTTTCAAAGATCACTTATAACTTTTGAATAAGGTATCGGATCGGGCTGAAACTTTGACATCTGGTTGTAACTTCCAGTGCTATCTTTGGGCGGAGAATGAGCGTTCGGCGATGCCTTGTTTATTTTTGCGGTAAAAAGGAAACGTGTAAATTCTTTTTTGTGACGCCCTGTAGTTCACCAGCTCCTTTATTGACTGCTCTTGCATGTGGAAGAGGTGTCGCGCATTGATCGAGTCCGACCCCGGGGCTGCCGTTTTCTTCATGCGCACCAGCTCTTCCACCTGTTTTTCCACCGTGACGGGCTTATTGAGCTACTCGTTCCATCGCGTCGCGTAGTCGGGTGGATCCAGGCACAGGTATTTGTTGGCGAGTCGCTTCACGATCGGCTCGTCTGGGCCACCGATGCGATACCTCAGCTCGCAGGTGCGGTTTCGGGCAGTCGTGCTCGTCCCCTCAGGATCGGTGAGGGCTCGCAGCAGTTTCCAGGTGCTCGAGACGCCGGACCTGCCCTGCATGCAGTCCCACATTAAGTTCCAACTCTGCCTCGTCAGTGTAACCGCGGACGCCTCGGCCTTCGTGTTCAGCTCCTCGATCTTCTTCCTCAGCTTTTTGTTGTGACTCTGAGATTTTCTGCGCTTGGTGAGTAACCTCCTGGCATCCCAGAAGTGCAGCAGGGAAGGGGGTCAACGGCTGGGGTGTCTTTCGTCTTGTGATTGACTTTGGTGAAGCAGTCTATGCTGCTCACCAGGTCCCTCGTTCATTTGTCTACGATCTCGATCATGACTTCTTGCTGGCCGCTGTGTTCCCCTCCAACTGTCCCACTGGGTGATGACTGCACAACCGATCTTCATGTTTTATCTCCCGGTGTTAATTTGGGCCTCCAGAATGTAATGGTCGCTGCCGAGGTGCTCGTCCAGGTTCCTTCATCTCGGGTCCTTGATGTTCTTCGTTAGCGCCAGGTGTCTCTGCACGAACTCCTACCGATGCGCGTCGGTAATTCCACGTCCCTAAGCAAAGTAGGGCCTTTTTCTTGATCGCGTCCGCCACCTTCCCGTCCGCCACCTTCCTGCCCTTGGGTGAAGTGTAGGTGTACCCCCCCCCCCCTCCCCCCCTGGGGTGAGGCGCATTGAAATCTCCGGCTGTGACGAGCGGCTCCTTCCCGGCTCTCTTCACGCCTTCTTTCAGCAGGTGATGTAGGTCAGGTTTTTTATCCTTCTGATTAGAATAAACGTTGAGTACGTGTACGCCGACTACATTTCTCTCAACGGGAATGACGATGACGTGAGAGTGCCGCACCCCCATACTCCCACGGGGCTTGCAGCGCCTCTGAGTACTGTTTCTGCTCTAGCGTTGCTACGTAACGATCTCTCTGGAAGGTTCTGTAGCCTTTGAGCATAACGAGTTTCTTGCTTCCTGGTGTTTGAAGCAGGATGACTGCCGGGGGGGGGGGGGGGGGATACTTCCGCTTTCGACACCAAGAGGCTCAGCCGTACTGCTGTTCAAGACTAAGTTATACCTCCTCTTATCAGTCTTGCCGACGTTGCAGGGGCAATTCGTCAGCTCCCACCTAAAAAGTCATGAGACTTTGACAGCATACCAAACTTTATCGTAAAGGGGTGCGTGGATATTCCAGCGCCAATACTTCAACACATATTTATTTTGTCACTGTAGCAATCAGTTTTCCCGCTTGCCTGGAAAAACGGCTGAGTAATTCCACTTTTCAAATCTGGTTACACAACGAATGTAAGAAACCATATACCGATATCTTCGCTCGTTGTTTCTTCGAAGGTGTTCGAAAAGGTAATTCATGAGGATTTGACACATTATTTCTCGCGCGTAATACCTGATACGCAACACGGTTCCATGAGTGGTCGTTCTAATAAGACGAATCTTGTGTGTTTGTTCAATGATGTTGCACCCACTGTTTTTATCAATGACAAACTGATACAGTGTACTTTTACTTTAGTAAGGCATTCAGCCATGTGAATCATAAGCTATTGTCACATAAACTTTCAGTGTACGGCCTCAGTGGTGATTATTGTTTTCGGTTCGACAGTTATCTTTCTGGAATAGCGAAGACGTTCGGCTATGTTCGTGCAAAATCACGTTTTTTTCTGTACCATCTGGTGTACCCCAGGGCTACAACCTTGGACCTCTTCTTTTTAATGCATTTTTCAAGGATATCCAAGACGTCGTTCATCATTCACACCTCTTGCAGTTTGCAGACGATCTCAAAATCTACAAAAATATATTGACATTAAGTGACTGTATTCTACTTCCAAATGGATATTAACGCCATATGTGAGTGTTGTCTAGACAGTGGTCTTGCACTCAGCTTTGAAAAAAAAAAGCAATGTTATGTCTTTTACGCGAAAGACTAATTTTACCTCTTTTGTGTACGTTATAAAGATCGGCCATTAACCGTGTACTTTGTGTAGAAGATCTTGGAATTTTGCTTGACTTCAAACTTATTTTCAACTCGCATGTGTCGCATGTTGTCAGCTCTTGTTTTAGACTTCTTGGTGTAATTTCACGATGTAGCGAAAGCTTTTCTATTGTGTATCTTTTATTTGTGCTTTACCGGAGCATAGTTCTTCCGAAACGTGATTCTTGTTCAGTGATCTGGAACAGGCTTCGTATGACTTCTTCAAAAAATCTGAAACGTGTACTGACAGGTTTGTTAGAATTTATTATTTTAGATGTTCACATGACTCATACGTGTACCTTGAAGTACTGAACTCATTACAGATATCTGATCTTGCAACAAGACGCTGTTCGCGCGACTTTGAATTTTTGTTTAAATGCATACACACTCGTACTTTGACATTACCTCATCAGTCTCGTCTGTGCACTGTCATATACCTGAAGAAATGAACCAAACCACCGCACGTTCCAAGTTGACCCCACAAACTGTATGTCACCATCGGGTCGCATTCAGAACTATTTAAACCATCTAGACTCAGTCGTTATAGACAGTTTCAATCCTGATTTATGCCCATTTAAAACGTGCTTGTGCCATGTGTGTGGTTGATGTATATACTAGTCACTGCTCAGTCTTTCGTTCTATATTATTGTTTTCATTTCTTACCTTTCTTATTCTTTATTTATTTAAATTCTTGTTTAGTGCACCAGTGCTTAGGTCTCGGCTGTTACTGGGCACAAAAAATAAAAGTATTCATTATTGTTATTATTATTACTGCCAAGCGTTTAGTTTGTGAGCGTGAGGCCTGATGAGGAATCGGTATCAGAAAATTTGGCAGAGACAATTAAGACTGCTCACGTGTAGGAATGCGAAATCACTGCTACACGCGGCGCATTCCTACAAGCGGTGCGTCACGTCCAGGATGTAAGATAGACAGGTGGGAAAACGGCCCATAGAAGCCTATCGCAGCGCCGTGACCGGATTGTGTACTCGTCTGCTTGCGTGTACCTCCGATTTGCGACAGATGGCGCTGCGGCGAGAGGAAAAAAATCGGAATCGGATTCGCATGAAATTCTATGGGAGAGTGCGCAAAATAAACCGAGAGCACGACAGTCCTCTATTGAAAATCCACGAGAAACCATCTCCGTCAGTTTAGCCGGTCGCCACCGGTCGCCCAGCCGGAGTGAGAGTTCGCGGTGCTCCAGATAGATGGCGCCACAGAAAAAGAGAAAACCGAGGGGGACACAATTCGGTCGCTCATTTGGCTCTCGTTTCCCCACCTGTCTATCTTACACCCTGGCCACGTCTTCCTTTCTCACACGGCGCTCCGGCGGTGGCATCACGCTCCCCTGCTACGCAGGCGCGGCGAACCGCGCCTGCGTAACAATGCATCCGCGTTGCTGAGCTTTTCTTTGTGTTTTATTTCTGAGGCTCTTCCGCTTCGGCTTCCGTGATGAAGCATCTGAAATGACGCGTCGCAGCCAATGGGAAATTATTGTTCGTTTTGCTGTTACAGACAACACGGGCTTCGCTCCATGGGACAGTTAATTCTTTCGTATTAATAAAGATCTGTCGTGGGTCTAGGGTCCTTCCGTTCCTTCCTATTGTGGAAGGCCCAACATCGTCTTGGTCACAGCGATCTCCTCCACGACGCGCGCCAGAGTTTGCTGGGTAGCTACCACTGCACGCTGCAGCTCCAGGATTTGCGCTGTGTGTCGTTGGGTTCCCACCCTGTAAACACGAACTTCTTGAATGATCTCTTGGTACATGTCGCCCAGCGCGAGCTGCTGGTGAGGTAGCGCGGGGGGCTCGGTCAAGGGTCTCTCCATGTTCCTGATAGTCACCGTTGAGCGATTCGATTTCCTTCTTCAGTTGGAGATATTCGTCCTTCAGGATCGATGGCCACTTCGTCTGGTTGGGCAGGTCGAGCATTTTTGAAGGACGGGCCGCGGGGACTTGCTCGGCCTGCGACTCGGCTGTCTGGCTGTGGCGGCGGTGGGCTTCGGCCTGCGTGATCGTCAGCTCCTGGGAAGGCTCCTCGATCGGCTGTGGGAGCTCACGCGCACCTCTTAGTTCTCCCGTTTTGGCGGGGCGGTCTTCCTCTCTGGTTTGTAGAAATTCAGTTCACATTCCTTGCCCTATGTATTGTGCCGGCGCTTACACAGCCCGCAACAAGGTGTACAGAGTGACCATCCACTGGGTTAGGCGTGCCACAGGTCGAGCCCGCGTACTCTTGTGACTTAGGGCACATGTCGACACTGTTGCCGACCACTTCGCAACTCACGCACGCTGCCGTGGTGCTCTTTTAGATATCGTACTTCTCCGTCAACTCGAGGATGACCGTGGATAGAACCTTGGGCCCGGCGAATAGGATCATGGCCGAGTTGATATTACCCAGCCTCCTCGCCGGCAGAAATTCGTAGCTCCATCCGTCAGTGTGCTCGGTGATTTGCTTGTTATTGAACTGGGGCTTGATTCCGTTGGATGATACCTGTGCGGGTGATCTCTGTAAGTTGCGTGAGGTACGCTTGGAGGTTCACGTCCTCCTCAAAAACACATAATTGTTTGACGTCTTCGATCCCGAAAGCGTCATCTATGTTGTTTGTGCACGAAATGAGGATGTTTTGATAGTAGTGTTGTGATTTATACAGTTGGCAGGAGGCAGGACTTGCTGTCATCTATTGTGTTTGCTATTTTCGTTCCCTTTCGTGTTATTTTTGTTCTCTTTCTTTTCCTTTATTTAAATAGGTGACGCCGCGTAATTATGGGTGAGGTCATCTACAAGAGCCAGTCAATAAATGTTGAGTGTATTACAAGCTTCGCACAGCGTAGACGTGTCTTTCTTTGTCTTCGAGAGCCGCCGGCCTCTCGTTCCCGACAGTGGCAATGTAGCGCCGTTCTCAACTTGGGTCATCGGAACCGCCCGGCGTCCTACATTCGGAGCTTTGGAGCCAGAAGTTCTACGCCCTCGGTAGGTCACCGGACGATTTAGATTCTCAGTCTTCTCGGTCTCTCTAGTGATATTCGCGAGCAGATAAAACGCCACGTCATGTGTTTTATCCAAACTCCTGCGTCGTCACAGGATCGGGCTCCAGGGTGTACAGGAGGTCACCTCCTTCTAAAATACTAAATTGCGACGAGGAACGACCAGTAGCCTGTGCGATAACACTACTCCGCGTCAAAATTTAGGGGCGAAGCTCCTTAGGTGCTAGCCAGGTCCGTATGTCCGTCTGGCGTCCGGCGTCCGGTGCTCGTGCTCGTGAGCTCACGTGCTCACGTGCTCGTGTAAAAAAAAAAAGATAAAAAATGAAAAAAAAAGATGAAAAAGAAAGAATGAAAATATGTTTGCGCAGTCGACAGGATTCGAACCTGTGCGGGGAGACCCCAATGGATTTCTAGTTAATCGCCTTAAACAGTCGGCCCCAACTGCGGGACGAGTAGGGGGCTCTGAGATATGGTAGTAACTCAAGAGCTGGGGATGTCATGGATGAAACGTTGCATGTAGTCGCTCAACGTCCATACAGGAGAGGACACTGCGGTCAAATGCTCAAATGCGTATATAACCACGTTCCATACGACACATTCTCTTTCTGACATGGATGAGAACGAACGAAAGGCTCGGCATGCTGCGGCTCAACGTCTACGCAGACAAGCACTACCAGAGCTTCATCCCAATCAATATCATTCACCACGTGGAGATGCGGTCAAGTTTTTCCCCCGTTCTACACAGTTGGAACCGCCGGTGGAACGATAGGCTTAAGGTCTGTTCACACATACAGCGCAGCGCTAAGTTAGCGGTGAGCACTCAAAGGAGCGCTCATGTGGCGCTTCCTAGCACGTGACTTCTTTCTAATATAGCGCGTGATTAGCGCTTTAGTAGCACTTTGTTAGCACTCCAGTAGCGCCTTGTTAGCGCTTCAGTAGCGCGGTGTTAGCGCTTCAGTAGCGCCTCTTGTACCGCGGTGCTGCGGATTAGCGCGTGCACTGCGGTTCCGGTTCCTGTGGTTGGATGTGCATCAGCAGCACCATGGCTGACATGTGGGATGCTGAAATAGAAACGCCACAAATGCTCTTAGATACGCGATTAGTGCATATGTCTGTGGACGGCTTAACGCCCAGAAGCGCCTTCTGGGTGCGCGAAATCTTTCGCCACCGAGATACCGACGGGTACCCGGCGAACCTTTTTCCTAGGCTGATGGACCGAGACACAGAGCTCTTTTAAAGGCGATTATTTTAACTGCGTGTCTTTGAAACCAGGGTCACGCATATCAAATAGAAAGCGATGAGGTTGTACCCAATCAATTAGTCGCTCAGAGTCCATGACGCATGGATCGTCTGCCCGACCCTTTGCTTGGAGAGTGGCTCTTTTACTTTCTCTTCTTTCAATGCCAAAGGAAAAACAACAACAACGAAATCGCCGTGCGCGCGCTATTCCGCAGCAGCAAGCACGGCACAAGGAGCGTGGGAGCGCTAACAAAGTGCTTCCGAAGCGCTAACAGAGCGCTTCCGAAGCGCTAACAGAGCGCTACTCAAGCGCTAACCGAGCGCTACATCACGCGCTATAGGATGCGCCACATGAGCCCTCCTTCGAGCGCTCACGTAGCGCTAACTTAGCGCTCCGCTCTATGTGTGAACCGGCCTTTAATCGGTGGCTCGACACTCATGTAGCCGGTCGCGTTTCAGTTTTTTTTTCCTCTTGCGCGAACTGCTTTACCGGGAGTAGGGCCGTGGTGAGCATTGTGTTTTGCAAGACTTTTGTTCGTTGCATGGCTTTTCCTTGAACGTCAAGTTACAGTGTACTATAGGATACTAGGGTAGTGTTGGGACCGGAGCGGCTCGGCAACGGGAGCTCGTGAAGGCGCGTGTATTGACAGTTTGTGGCGGCGCTGTAGTCGAGTTACCCGGAAAAAATCGCGCAGCCCGCCGCGTTTGGCGGAAAATGCGTTTGGAGTTGACGACGTTATTGATTTTTCTTTTTTTTCACGTTGAGCAGTGCGCCCGTCGGTAAGCCGACCACGATTTTATAGTTCCGTGTGTTCGACCGAAATATGTTTTGAATCTTGTGTGGTTTGATTTTCCGGATGGTGGACGGGCAAGGGTAGCGCCGAAATGCCGTCGTCAAGACGGCGACAGAACTTCTGCTGCGCACCTGGCTGCCAAACGGGCTACATCCGAGTGAAAGGCGTAGAAACGGCGTCTCTTTTCGGCGTTCCACAAGGAACAGGCCTACAAAAGATCTTCGGAAAAAGAATCTGCAACAATCAGACAAGCGCCTTGAAGAAACAAGCGCTGTCTGCAAGCTGCAGTTCGAGCCTCGCTTCATCCTTCGAGACTACGTCCACATAATCGGCGGAAGGGAAGTGAGGATTCCTTGTGGACACCCCGCGCTTACGCCAGACGCGCTGCCGACTCTGCTACCAAGGGTACCCAAAAACCTGAATGGTGACCCTCCCGCAATACGAAAGGAAAAAAAAAGCGGAAGGCAAATCCACCAGAGCTCGTCGTTGCAAAGCGTTCGGGGCTCGCTTGGGAAACTGACCCGTTGTCACCACCGGTGAACAGCGAAGCTCCTGCCGCGATCCCACAAGGCATCGATCGCAACGCACTAGGCTCCCTGAATGTGCTTTCTCCCTACTTGGCTGTTCACAAGTTGAGCAACTTCGACGGTGTTGCTTATTTGGAGACTGCCCTTGAGCCGAAGTATAACAAGATCAGCATCGAAAGGGAGGTGTTCTTTTATTTTGATAACTTACCTGATCTGGTATGCCAAGTATACCTCAAAACGACTATGTGGTATACCAAGCACACCTCAAGACGGCTACGTCACTATTCTGCGTATCATTATCATCACGCTGTTTCTGAACTATGCGAAGAAAGGCAAACTTTTAAAGATGAATTTCGCAAACCTCGTTACCTTTTCGCGAATTGTCGAAATTCTGTTAGCCTTTAATAATGACTCCCTTTAAAACTGCAATTGCAGCATGGCCAATTAAACCGTTAATGAACAAGTTAACTAACGGATTTCGGTTAATTATTAAACATTGCAACGGTCGATTGATCATTTATTGTTCACCGAGCCCTACAGATATAAGTAAAGACGGCGTCCACGTATCTACCACCTCCTTTTTTATAAGACCTGTAAAGTTCTGTAAAGATTAAAACACCCTGTATGTCTGTGTGAACTAGATACGACCCCTGTGGAACCATGGGTGTTTCACTTCGAATACCCAGTTTAAGCGAGAGTTACCTAGCTGTCAAAAAGCAGGTGCCGGTTAGATGTATTTTAATGAGCGTGTGGCTTTCAGATGGTTTACCCTCAAAGGGATGCGCTGCACATTGTAACCATGTATGCGCTGCACATTGTAACAGTATATTTCAATGCCGTCCTGTAAACTATTACAACAATTACCTTGCCTGATTTACGTGTGCTGTTGTTTCTTGCTCTAAATGATGTGAAATTGTTGCTCGTTTTCTTCTTGGAATTTTATAAAGATTTATCTGTTCAGCCCACGTTGTCTCATTTTTTTTACTTACGTTCACTGTTAAAACACGTGATAAAAATTGTCACGGCTTATAAGCCATTTCTTACAAGTGAATGTCGGGTGGTCCTCGGATGGTCGTGGCAGCTCATGAAGAAAATAAGATTCTCATCTCTTTGCAACCGTCGCTTGGGTGGTTTGTCGAATAAATGAACACAAAATGAGTGACAAGTGAAGCGAGCTCATTAAGGACAAGAAGAAAAATAACTGTCAGAAAAGGAAGACAGAGAAGTTAACCTGTGGTACTTAAAACTACAGTGTTTTAGAGAGTTGTAGTGGCAAGAGCGGCAGCCGGCGCGAGAAGCTTTTGCGCGTAGACGACACCGTAGCGTTGCTGTTCTGAGCCCTAGGAACGTGCCCCCGTCAGCCTCGTCGTCGGCGTTGCACGGCGTGCACTACTGTGGTTCGACTGGAGCTTTTCGCGACGCAGAACAATTGCCAATGTGAAATATTGTAGGTTTTCCTTTGCACGAATGCCTCTAGAGCGTGTGCTATCCTCTACTTTCATTATTCGCGTGTTTTTGACGGAGATCATTTGATTAATATCGCCCCCCCCCCCCCTTCCCAGTACTGACAGGTTGTTCAGCAACGCTATCGCTTGGGCTGCACGCTTAATAGCTGCGAAAGAAACCACGCTATTCTGATATAACAAGGATAAATAGACAAATAAATCTCAATGAATCTCTCAATTTTTTAATTGTGAGAGGAACAATAAACTGGTGCATTGTTTTTTGTCATCGTGTTGCTGATGCGAAGACCAGCGTTGTGTAAGGTGCAAGGTCGAGCGCGTTTGGGAACGGCCAAGGTGCCACTGCAACTGGCGAACATATAGCAAATTGTCTTTTGTGGAAGGTAGTCTATGAAGAAAAAATACCTCGATTGGGAGTACATGAAGCATTAAAATACAATATGAACAAAAACTTCAACAACCCCTAATATGAAAAAAAAAATTATTCTCAACTTTCTGCTTTATGACTTCTCAAAAGTGGTAATACGCTTCATCGACATACACAGCAAGCACATGAGAAATACCCAGCAACATAATACGCAAAAAGACTACAAAATAGTCATAATATATTGCGGCATAGAATCCTAACCTCGTCGCCTTTGACGACGTGCACATAGTCCCGAAGGATAAGGCGTGGTTCAAAATGTTTCTCGCACACCGCTGATGTCTCAGCGAGGCGTTTATCTTTTTGGTTAAGATTTTTTTCCCACTGTAGTCTGCGCGACTCCTCCTTTGGCGCACGAAACAGCAACGGCTTACGATCACTGGTGCTCCGGCTGCCCTTGTTGACCGGGCCCGACTTGCATCCCGGCGCGAAGCAGTGTGTGTGTCCGTCTTATTCCTTGCATTTATGACCGAGACGGCAACGAACGGCGAAGACTCCACACCACTACACAACAAAAAAAAGTGCTATGGTGCTACGTTCGGGAGAATTGTAGCGCCTCAGCTTCGTCGTCTTCTTCGCTCAGCGCACATCTGTCATCTGCCACAAATTCTCCTAGGGCCCGGAACTCCAGCGCCACTCGAGGCATCTTCGTTGACCGTCTTCACGCGGCCCATTGTAAGTGGGCGCCGCTCTTGCCACTACATCCTCTAGAACACTGTACTTAAAACATACTAAAACAATTTCGGGCTTTAGTATGTGCCGTTTTGTTCCACCATAAAATAAAATAAAAAAATCTGCTTTTGAGTTTTAGATTTTCCCGCACAATATCTAATGTTTGGCCTTTTGAAACAAGGGAAGGGGCATTTCATTTAAAGTACTCACCATACGACGAACCGAAAGTCGAAGCTAATTATACGCGGAATCAACTTGCAATCCCCTTCTTGAAAGTCGCAATTGTTTTTATGAGAAGGCAGAGTAATGTTGCTTGTAACGTGCAAAACGTTGAAGCATCATGTTGCCAACGGTCGTGCCGCAGCGTAATTCATGCCGCGGTACGACCGCTGGCAGGTCGTAGCTGTATCAGAAATCCTATGTAAACTTTACCCAAGCTGCACCAAAAATTCATAATTTCGCGCCTGCAGACGCGCACGCGCACACCTGGGTAACGCGCCGGTGTCGACACCTGTCGCGATCAAAACCACGCGCCTCAGGCGAGCCGCTCGGGTCCCAACACTACCCAAGTATTCTAGTACACTGTAGTCAAGCTTCGGGTTTCTTGACGTCGTTTGTTTTTTAGAGCGCAGCTCTTAGGCACCCGTTTCCGGCTTGAGCGGCGTTGGCGTCGCCGTCACCGTCGGAGTTACCGCGCGGTGCATGATGGGTAAATTTCCCCGCTAAATTTAGCGGAAAATGTTCCCTGCTAAATTTAGCGGAAAATTTTCCCCGCTAAATCTAGCGGAAAATTTTACCCGCTAAATTTAGCGGAAACGTTTCTCCGCCCCTACCCCTCAAGGTCACGTGACACCGAGGCCACGTGACCCCCCCCCCCCTCCCGAGGTTATGTGACCCCCCCCCCTTCCGTGCCTTCGCCTTCTCCTCAAGAGCTGCGCTCTAATTCGGCGTTACAGGGAGTTGTAAACGGCTTTCATTTTTAGAGCGCAGCTCTTAGGCGCCCGTTTCCGGATTGAGCGGCGTCGGCGTCGCCGTCGGGGTAACCGCGCGTAACCCTCGTAACCCTCGTGAGGGTTACGAGGGTTACTCTCACGAGGGTTACGAAGGTAACCCTCGTGATCCTCGTGAGGGTAACAACCCTCGTAACCCTCAGAAGGGTTACGAGGGTTACTCTCACGAGGGTTACGAGGGTTACCCTCACAAGGGTCACGAGGGTTACCCACACGAGAGTTATGAGAGTTACCCTCACGAGGGTCACGAGGGTTATCCTCACAAGGGTTACTAGGGTTATGAGAGTTACCCTCATGTGAGAGTAACCCTCGTAACCCTCACAAGGGTTACGAGGGTTACTTTCATGAGGGTTACGAGGGTTACCCTCATGAGGGTCACGAGGGTTACCCTCACGAGGGTCACGAGGGTATGAGAGTTACCCTCACGTGGGTCACGAAGGTTACCCTCACAAGGGTTACTAGGGTTATGAGAGTTACCCTCACGAGGGTTACCCTCACGATGGTCACGAGGGTTACCCTCACGAGGGCCATGAGGGTTACCCCCCTGAGGTCGCGTGACCCTCCGCTGAGGTCACGAGACCCCCCTAGGTCACGTGACCCCCCCTGAGCTCACGTGACCCCTCAGGTCACGTGACCCCCATGAGGTCACATGACCCCCCTGATGTCACGTGACCCCCGCCGAGGTCACGTGACCTCAAGGAGTCACCTATCCCTCAGTACCCTACCATCCTATCCCTCAGTACCCTTCCATCCTCCTCCTCAAGAGCTGCGTTCTAACCCGGAGTTACAGGGAGTTGTGAACGGCTTTCATTTTTAGAGCGCAGCTCTTTGGCGCCCGTTTCTGGCTTGAGCGGCGTCCAATTCGCCGTCTGTGTCGCCGTCGCCGTCGCCGTCGGCGTAACCGCGCAGTGCATTATGGGTAAATTTTCCCGAAGGAACCCGAGGTCCTCCGGAAGGACCTCGGGTTCCTTCGGGAGGACCTCGGGTTCCTTCGGGAGGACCTCGGGAAGACCTCGGGTTCCTTCGGGACCACCTCGGGTTCCTTCGGGAGGACCTCGGGGGGGGGGGGGGGGTCACGTGACCTGGGGGGTCACGTGACGATGCCGTCATCAGTAATGATGACGATGACGATGCGGATGCCAATGACGTCATCAGTGACGTCACTGATGACGTCATCAGTGATGATGACGATGACGATGTGGATGCCAATGACGTCATCGTCATCATCACCGATGACGTCATCGTCAAGTGACCCTCCAAGTCACGTGACCCCCCAGGTCACGTGAGCCCCCCCCCCCCTCCCGAGGTCACGTGACCCCCCCCAGTACCCTTCCCTCCTCCTCCTCAAGAGCTGCGCTCTAATTCGGCAATACAGGGAGTTGTAAACGACTTTCATTTTTTTCTTTGGAACTTTCCGCTCTGTAGTAGCGGTTTCAGTCAAGTACCTGTCAAGTGGGGTCCTGGCGCGTTACATTGGGCCAGTCTGAAGCTTTTACTTTCGACTTCGGCCACAGTAAACCCTGATGCCAGCACAGGGTGTACCATGTACATTACGGTTGACAGAGTCGTCGGTGTCGTGGCACCGTAACCATTTTTTTCACAGGTTCGAACGTTCGGTTGGGGCCCTAGCGCTTGATTTCATAGTCTTTTGAAGCCTTCTGAGGCAACTGAATAGTTTGGGTCTTTACGCGTTCCACACACCGTTGGTTCTGTACATCGCAATTTTAGTTTAAATCTTGCCATAGCCACACCAATGTGTTGGTGCTTTACTTCGTGTTTCATAGCTGCACGTCGTTAGGGGCATGCAGCAAACAAAGCCTTTATACATCGTCTCACCTTAGCATGGACTATTGTTACCCGAGCGTGCTAAAAGCGCAAGCTATTTGCTTTGAATGAGGACTCCGCGGCTGCACGAGCGCTCGTGCAGCGAGTGCTACAGTCAAGGCAGTGAAGGCTACCCGCTCGCGCTTGTACAGCCTTCGCGGTTAGTCCATGCTAGGCTGAGACGAAGTATAGTACGTTAATCGTAGAACAACAGCTAACTGCTGTAAAAACGTTTGAAACCGCAACCTACGTTTGAAGTGCGTAGGATTGCAATGTAGCAAGTGATTCATGCCGAAGGTGTAACGGTTCCACCATTTATGTCTCAATCGACTTCTGTCATAGGCGTAGGGGCTCTAACGCGCACGCCAGCATTATTGGCTGTCTCTAGGGCACCACTTCAAGCGTGACCAACGTAGAAAAAGTGTTTATGGCCTTTCTGACAGCTACCGGGCTGTATACTGTGTCGGCCGCTCGTAAGAAGCAGATCCTTTCCACGATGCTCGGTACCGAAGGGCAACGCATCGTTGATGCGTTTCGCCTGGTCGAAAAACCGGTTCCTGAAGGAGCCGATGAGTTTTCCTTGTTTCTCACTGTTCTCGAGAAGCATTTCGAGTTTTTGCGTTCCATGATGCTGGAGCAGAAAAAAATGAAAGCCGTTTACAACTCCCTGTGACGCCGAATTAGAGCGCAGCTCTTGAGGAGGAGGGGAAGGCAGGGGGGGGGGGGGTCACGTGACCTCGGGGGGGGGCGGGTCACGTTGCCTGGGGGTCACGTGACCTCGAGGAGTGGGGGCAGAGAAAATTTTCCGCTAAATCTAGCGGGGAAAAGTTTCCGCCAGATTTAGCGGGGAAAATTTTCCGGTAAATTTAGTGGGGAAAAGTTTCCGCTAGATTTAGCGGGGAAAATTTTCCGCTAGATTTAGCGGGGAAAATTTTCCGCTAGATTTAACGGGGAGAATTTTCTGCTAGATTTAGCGGGAAAATTTTTCGCTAAATTTAGCGGGGAAAATTTTCCGCTAGATTTAGCGGGGAAAATTTTCCGCTAGATTTAGCGGGGACAATATTCCGCTAGATTTAGCGGGGAAATTTTTCCGCTAGATTTAGCGGGGAAACTTTTCCGCTAGATTTAGCGGGGAAAATTTTTCGCTAAATTTAGCGGGGAAATTTACCCATCATGCACCGCGCGGTTACGCCAACGGCGACGCCGACGCCGACGCCGACGCCGCTCAAGACGGAAATGGGCGCCTAAGAGCTGCGCTCTAAAAGCTTTTCGAAAGGGTTCAGCGTCCGGGTGAACAGGCGACGGAGTTTCTTTCGGCGTTGCGTAGGCAAGGCTCTTTTTGCGCATTTGGAGACGCACTTGACGCAGTCCTTTGCAAATTTTTCTTGCGTGGTCTAGATTCTAAGCGGGTGCAGCATCGCATGCTACGCGAATCTGCAGATGGGCCAGTTCCACACTTGACAGAGCGTTGCAACTAGCGCTGCAGTTTGAACATTTAGCTGTACATTCACGCGAGTACCACGGAGAGAGCGCTGAAACGTTTGGCGGCTCAAGCAGAGATCCCACAGACGTGCACAGAGTTTGGGTGCAAGCAGCCGTTCCAGCGCCAAAGATCAAGGATGGCGGTCCCTGGCCATCGTCTTCCTCGAGCCCCGCTCAAGGTGTTCCCGCCGGCCTCCCGCCTGGGCATGGCCATGATTGCTGCCTATCGCCATCCGGCTCCAGTTCTTGGCCACCCAGGGCTTCTGGACATGTGTCCAGATACCAGGCGCGTATGCACCACCAAACAAGCTGGGATCCTCCGCCTCCCGGAGGGCCGAGACAGCAAGAGTCGACCTGCCGACGTGTTGGTTTTGCGGCCGGCGAAGTCACCCCCGGGAGCAGTGCCAATACCACCTAGAAGACAAGGCCTGCGCATGACGTTTCGTTAGTAGATCCCCGACCCGTCCCAAGCGGCAAACAGGCTGAAGCTTGACGAGAGTAGGAAATCCGGCGGAGCGTGGGCGAAAAGTGATCGCAGAGTCCTTGGCGAGCTCGGAGCCTCCGCTAGCAGACGAATTCTCCGCAACGCATTAGTTTTGCCTATTTTCGTGCGAGGTGACCAATGAAAAAAAAAAGTGTCACGGGTAATCGCTGCTTTGAATGTTAAAAAGAAAGGTGCCACCTCATAAGTGAGAGACATTTTCTTCGTGTGGTAAGGATGTTACAGCTTTCAGGTTGCAATTTCGGGGCTCTCCTGAAGAAAACACTCTGTCACAACTTATGTAAGCGGGACAAAGCACGAATGCACTTTCGGATTGTCTTTTAAAAAAAGGGCAATGTACAAAAATTTTAGAACGTAGCTACGTTTCAGCTTTACTGTTCTTATCAATTAATTTGTTCTGTTGTTGCAGTTCCCGTTTCTCATGAATGTCTCGCTTATAACCGTTTTGACAAATAGCTGCGAATAGGATGGAGAAGCAAACGGCAATTTCGAACCACGTACGTTATTGTGATGTCAGTATGCTCTGGAAGAAGTCGATTGTGCAAATGCAAATCTGAAGCTATTACTGAAATCAATAAGAGCGGAGTTACAAGAAAAGCAGACTTATAGCGCGTCCAAAAAAAATCAAAATGTGGAGAGCGTCGTAGTGCAAAAAAAAATGAAAGCTGTTTACAACTCCCTGTAACGCCGAATTGGAGCGCAGCTCTTGAGGAGGAGGAGGAGGGAAGGGTACTCAGGGGAGGGTACACCCCTCCTCATCCTCCTCCTTCTCCTCCTCCCCTCATCCTTCAGTCTCCTCCGGGGGGGGTCACGTGACCTCGGGGGGGCGAGGAGGGGGTCACGTGACCTCGAAGGGGGAGGTCACGTGACCTCGGGGGGGGGGGGGGGGGGCTCGCGCGGTGCATGTCCCAACATGCACCGCTCGGGGGGGGGGGGGAAGCTCGCGCGGTGCATGTCCCAACATGCACCACGTGGTTACGCCGACGGCGACGGCGATGCCGACGCCGCTCAAGCCGGAAACGGGCGCCTAAGAGCTGCGCTCTAAAAAAAAAAGGTGATTTCGGTCACGTTATATTCGGTACACAACTTCCGATTGTTAGCGCCCGGACGACTAACGTCTTCGCCGCCTTCTACGATAAACGTCGGCACCCTTTGGACCGCCTTCAGCAACTCTTTCCATTTTTCGGTCTACTTTATTTTTTTATTTTTGAGGGGAAGCTACGACGTCGCGTTCTTTCTTCCTCCTGCTTTTTATATATTTCTGTGTGTGTGTTTGTGTGTTGGCGTGTTTTTTTTTGTTTACTTGACGTTCGGACCATCGCGCATTTCGTTTTGCCTTGTTTGGACCTAGTTTTCGCTCTCTTTTCTTCACTTCGGCGCTTACTACCGCCAGTTCGTCTGCTACGCTGTGCCTGGACATTTTGAGGGCCGTCTGCAACTTTGTTGTTGTTTTCTTCTACTGTCGTCTGCGATAACCTCCTATTTTCGCCTTCGATTGAGTTTCTAATCCGAAATCTTCATACGTGCTTTTTGGTATTTATTAAATATATTAAAAAGTGCAAGCTCGTTAAACATTTATATTCAAATTTTATTTGTCTACGCCGGAACGTCTGCTATGGGTCATCGTTTGTGGATCAACCGGCCGCCTTCGGGCATACAGCAGCGCATACTTTGAGATGGCAGGCGTGTCTTGTCCTGCCTATACCACTGCCAAAACAAGTTTTTGCGATGTGTTAGAAAATCCTTCTTCCGCTTCCCGAAGACCGAACAAACGTGAGTAATTAAGTTGCTGCAACATTAAAATTAAGCTAAAACAAACCACTAAAAAAAGTGAAGCTCTTTTCTTTTATGCTGCTGCTTTTTTTTTTCCCTGAGCGCCGCAATGATCGTCGTCGTTGAAGGAGTTTCTTTGCTGGGTGATTTGTATCTTTCTATCGTCTGCTAACGTTTTGTTTTAGTCGCCGTTGTTTGCTACCTGTTCCCCATTTCTCTTTATTTTCGCCTGAGAAGGGGACCCCATCTTTCGTGCAAAGTTTGGAAAGTGTTTGCACGGTCATTTTCTCGTTACATTTTTGTTTTTGTGATGCTGCGGCGGCTGGTTCGCTTGCTCTGGTAATCTTAACATGTTGTTTGCGCACGTTTTAATGACCACCTATTTAGGTAAGAAACTGTGATAACGCAGTCTGTAACGGATCAACAGTAACCTCTTACGACGTAGTTCTAGTAGTTCAACGCATTTTTTCCGCTTCCCAGAAGCGCTCCAAACTCGTGTGATCCCCTGAGTGGCGTTTAAGACCGCTAAATTGACTGCTTTATCTTTGTTTATGCGCGCGTTGGTATTTGATTGTCGTTACAGTTGCGATCAGTGGATTCTGCTTCGCAAGCGGACTGACCGTAATGAATTGTTTCAGTTGTTGGGGTGACGAAACGGGGCTCGCAAAGCGTCTGCTTACGCAGACTCCGAGTCCTCTAGAGGCGTTCACCGCCGCCGCTCCCGTGGGTTTTCGGAGGAACTACTCCGCATTTACTGGCGGCCACAGCTAAGTGCGCGACTGCTTAGCGCGAGCTAATAACGAGCTGCCACAGTTCACTTGCAACGTGCATGCGACAGCATCAAGATTGCCGGTCTTAGCAATGCGAGCTCGTTCTGAGCACGACCACTGAAGCAGGCGATGGAGCAGACGATGTAGCAGACGACGGTGCTCATCCGGCCTACCTGGGGGGCACTGAGGGGATCTACTAGTGATAACGTTTAGAGGAGGAAATGTGCAGGCCTAGTGTTCTAGGTGGTATTGGCTGTGCCCGACACGACAGGCGTCGCGCTTCCCATGTGGGAAGACGGGCCACTTTGCGACGGTCTGCCGTAGCCCTTCGCAACCGTCAGCCCCGTTCGTCTAAGACCACCGGCAAGCAGCTTGCCCGGTGCGGGGCCGTGGAGCGCAAGGAACCCGGCGCTACTAAAACCAAGCGTCACGAGGCGGTGCAACAGCGAGCGCCGTCAAACCAGGGAGGTGGCCTGACGTCACCTTGATCATTGACGACATGGTGCCTGTACAAGCTACAAGCCATGCTACCGGCGACCGAGATCGCCGCTTCTCCTTCATAACCGAGATCCAGGTAAATGGACACCCTTTGAGACTTCTAGAAGACACGGGGTTTTACGTTTCCATCTTAAACCAAGCCACCTTTAACCAAGTAAACAAGGATGGTAAGATAAGAAAATCAAGCCTCCGAAGACCCTCGTACATTATCTGCAAGAAACGATCCCGGTACTTGGATGTTTCCTCGGCTACGTAAACTTCAAAAATCGAAACACTTTGTCAGAGTTCTACGTAACAAAGAACGGACGTTCGCTGCTGGGGACAGACGCAGTGTATGACCTACGAATTACAATGTCCGGGGCTAACTGCCAGTGTTCTGCCGTAAGTCCAGCTGGTGGAGGAGCCCTTACTCGAGGCCTAAAGACGAATGACAGGCAGCAACGACGGCCATTCACGGTGTCGTCGCACCAGCCAGGCCAGCAGCAGCAGCATCTTGATTTTCTGGGCGAAGGACTTCCCCAAGCCGCCTTCTCCAGCTGCCTGTCCTCGCGGTCCTTTGACTGCAGTGAGGAGACTATGCCCAAGGCCATCCAGAAGTCGGTCTGCGAGCAGTCTCTTCCAAAGGACATTGAGAGGCCCGACTACCGGCGGACCTGGGTTCCGCAACCGCATCTTGATCCGCAGCGTCGTCCCAACACACAAGGTAACAACCACAAAAGTACACACGTAAAAGATTCATCCAAGCTACCACCGGGTCTTGAAGATTTTTAGGACCTGTTTAGTCCCGGACTGGGGTTACTAAAGAATCACACCCACAAGGTCAAGTTGCAACACAACAATGCCACGTGTAGAGGCGATGCTCCGTAGACTTCTGATGATCCTCAGGAACCAAGTTTCTGATTAGATCTTCAACTTAGAACGGGAAGGAGTCATGGAGCGTGTAGATGCGTCAGAGTGGGTGTCGCCCATTGTTGTCGTCAAGAAACCAAATGGCAACAACCGAATGTGCATTGACCTCTGAGCACCAAACAAGGCCATGGTCATTGATTCCCTTCCCCTTCCTCATTTGACGAACTTTTGAACTCTTTGGGTGGGTCGTTGCATTTTTCAAAGCTTGACCTGGCATCAGCTTATCACCAGGTCCGCCTCAACCCGACAAGTCGCGACCTCAGTGCGTTCATAAAGCATGAGAATCTTTTCCGTTTCAAGAGAGTTTGCTTCGGGTTAGCTTCAGCCCCCGGTGTATTCCAATGAATCATGTCAAAAATCTTGAAGGATAGCTCAAGCGTCCAGTTTTACCTTGACGATGTAATTGTGTACTGCTCATCTCTACAGGAGTATGATGCCAACCTCCGCCAGGTTTGGTTGCGTATTTCCCATGCGGGAATGACGTTAAACCATAAAGGAGTTTTTCAGGTCAAAGAGGTCTCATTTTTAGGACAGCATATTTCCATGAGAGGACTAGCACCCCTCTCATCCAAGGTGGATGACGTCCTGAATTTCGAAACTCCCTCAGATCCTACCAAGTTAAAAAGCTTTTTTGGGACTCGTGGAATACTACAGTAAGTTTATTCCCCACTGTTCTACCTTAGTTTGACACATCCGTCGCCTCCTTCGTAAGGGAGTGCGTTTCAACTGATCCCCGGAAGCCGAGGCTAGTTTTCAGCGAGTAAAAGCTGCCCTGCAACAAGCTCCTATTTTTTCCATGTTCGATCCGACGAACCCACCATCGTGGAAACGGACGCGTCCCGGTAAGGCCTTAGCGCTGTTTTGCAACAGCCGTACGGAAACCAGCTTCATCCAGTAGCTTTCGTATTTCGTTCCTTAACTGACACCGAACGTAGGTACTCGGCTGGAGAAAAGAAAGCTTTGGCGTGCCTCTGGGCATGCGAGAAGTGGCACGTTTACTTGTGGGATCGCTCTTTCGTGATCCGTACGGACCACAAGGCGTTGGTAACTCTCCTGTCCAACAAGAGATCTGGAAAACGGCCACTGAGGATCACCCGTTGGACCAGTAGACTCCTCAACTATAACTTCAAAATGGAGTTCCAGAGGGGCACCGCCAACGCCGTTGCTGACGCCTTCTCCAGATTGCCAGTCTCGGACACAGATGAAGGCATGAAGTTTGACGAAGAAGTTGTCTCCATGGTGACTCTCCCGCTGTCCAAGGGAGAATTTCAAGAGGCAACAGCCAACGACACCTTGTTATCGACTTTCATCCACTACACCACGTCGTCCTGGCCAGAAGCCATCCATCCAGACCTGCGACCTTGCTTGCGAGTGAGAGACCAGCTTTCTATCTACCAAGGCATTTTCTGCAAGGCTGAAAAGCTTGTCGTCCCTACGGGGCTCCGGGACACTACTGTTGGCGCCTGATGAACCAGGAGATCAAGACGAAGGTGGAGAACTGTACCGTAAGTCAGTCAACCGACAGGCCTGCGAAGACTGCCCCAGCACCGTTGCAGCCTGTCAAGTTCCTTGAGCAACCCTGGAAGACACTGAGGCTGAACATCGTCGGTCCAGTCGACCGTGCTCCAGCAAGCCAAAGGATCTTTATTGTCCTCCTGGGCTACCACTCCAAGTGGCCTGAGGTCCAACCAACGTCTTCGGTCACCTCTACAACACCAGTGAACTTCTTAAAGCATGTTTTTTCTAGAGAAGGTCTCCCCTGTGAGATAGTCACCGACAACGGAATCCAGTTCACGTCAAAAGAGTTCCAGGAATTTCTACGTCAGCAAGGAATCAAGCACAGAATAACGGCATTGTACCACCCCCAGAGCAACGGACAATTTGAGAGATTCAATTGGGTACTGAAAATCTGTCTCCAGCTGGCTGTGGTACAGGGTCGGCCCCTTCCAGATGTTGTCCGATATTATCTTGAGGCGTATCGTCGGACTGCATATCCCGCAACGGGTTTCGCGCCATCTCTTTTGCTCCATGGACGTATTCACCAGTCCAGACTTGACGTGCAAGACATGCCCACGAGAGAAGCCCCCACCAATCTCCCGGAGCGGCGTGTTCAACTCCCAGTGAAGGTACAGACATATCAAAACAAGATGAAGGATTAATCCGATAGACGCAGAGCTGTGAAACGGCCACAGTTTCAGTCTGGTCAAGCCGTCAGAGTTTTTAAGCCGAACCACAATGACAAGTTACACAGCAAATTCACAGAACCACAGAGGATAGAGACACAAATAGGACCTGCGACATACAGGGGAATATGGCAGGAGATGGAATGCAGCCAAGCTGGCGAAGACCACACAACTACCTCCTGACCAATCATCGAACCACAACTGGGAAGATGACGACGACCTGTCGGCAGGCACAGTTCGTGTGCCTACTGAAGTCTTTTATCCGGGGGTGGTGACACCTTCCCCACCCGGGGTGAGATCTCCAGCACATTGCTACCCAGAAGATGGGACAGCACTTGGCCTGGCAGCATCTGGACCACTTGTGGAACCTGTTCCTTCTGCACTGGCGCCTGCAACGCCGGATTTTCTTGTGGTGCCAGATTTTGCAGCTGCCTCAACGGGGCCCGCTCCTGATTCTGAACAAGTCTTAGAGCCCGCTCGTCTTGCTGAGTGGGGGCCTCCCGCAGTTCCTGTCAATCCTGGTCCGTCCGAGGACCCAGGGTAGTATACAGACCCCGGCCGTCCAGCCGGGTCTGAGTCACGTTCAGTGACAGAACCCTCTTAAGGGCCTCTTCCTGGAGAGCTTCCGGCTCCTATCCTAGATGAAGAGCAGGCAGGGTCAAAATTGGGGTCTCTGCCGGCTACGCCGTCTTCAGCGCCCCCACTCGAAGACTCCGCCAACGAGAACTCTAGTGAAGTACTAGCATCACCCTCAGCTGCAGTGCCGGAACTATCCACTCCGAGTGGTCGAGCTCGCCGACAATAGAGACTTTCGGCCAGGTTCCGAGACAATATAATAGCCATTGCCTTTAACGGCTTGGATTCTTGATTCTGAATGAAGATGATTCTGAATGAAGATAGATTATTGTGAAACATTATGTTTAAGTGAGTTGTAAAGTACGGCATAAGCTTTTAGAGTATTGCAGAATACCTAGCACAGAGCTGAAAATTACGCAGAGTGAATCGATGGATCCAATTTTTTTTTGTTATTGATACCCCGGGGTTAGAATTGTTTTGCAGCCGCATGAGCTGCAACAAGTCTTGATAATGTTTCATGCTATAAAAATCCTTGGCCAAGGTACTAAAAGACATGTTCATGACAAAGGCCAAACACAATACAACACTACTAACAAACAAACTAAAACACTTGATGTGTGTCATGTGCATAGAAAATTTGATAGAGCATAACTCAACAAAATATACACCTGGAATTCAGACAGTGATCGAATACCAGGTGGTTACTGAACTGCATGATTCGACAATTTCTCAAAGGCTTTGACGACGTGATTTGTTTTTGTTTCTCAGTATTGCGTTTGAACACTGCACCAGTGACTCAAAAGTAGAGCTCAGTAGCTTCGTATAAGTGTGAACATTGTTTCTTCCCTATCGAAGGGGGAAAAGTGTGATAATTATGAACGGCTTCTATCCTGAACATTACACAGTGAACTTTACAGCTGTTCTGTTTACGTTTGACGATAGTAGTTTTTTTGTTTCTGTTGTTGCTACATTTCTAACTTGTTATTTCTGCGATGACTGGAATGCTTTGAGGTTGTTGTTACTCCTTTCATTTTTCTTTACAAATATAAGGGAAGGAGAATGTAGTGATTTATACAGTTGACAAGTGGCAGCACTTGCTGCCATCTACTGAGTTCGCTATTTTCGTTCTCTTTCTTGTTATTTTTTCTTTCTTCAGTTAAGTAGGTTGTGTCGCGTAATTATGGGTGACGTCATCTACAGGAACCAACCAATAAATGTTGAGTATGTTGAGAGCCGCCGGCCTCTCGTTCCCGAACGAGGCAATGTAGCGCCGTTGTCAACTCACACCATCGGAACCGTCCGGCGTTCTGCTTTCAGAGCTTTGGACAGACGTTCTACGCCTTAGGTAGGTCACCGGGCGATTTAGATTCTCAGCCCAAGTGGACATTTTTGCAAGTGGTACCACTTGCAAGTGGATTATTGAACAGGTACCACTAGCAAGTGGTACCACTACCAAATGGCACCTGTTCAATAAACCGCTTGCAAGTGGTACCTGTTTAATAAACCACTTGCAAGTGGTACCACTTGTGGAACCACTTGCTAGTGGTACCACTTGCAAGCAGTACCATTGTCATATAGATGCACAAAAACAAAGCCAGATATTAGTCTTTCTTACTTTTATTTTGCAGCTGAGAGTGCTTGTAGAAAAAGAAGTACTTGGGCTGATGAAGATTAAGAATTCTCAAGACCCAGGCGCCTCAGAGCTTTTTGGGAGTCCTGGATCCTTTGTGACAGGACTGTCGACATGTTAGTGATGACTTGCTGAACAGGCACCTTGTCCTGATGTCCCCAATTATGCACTGTTTTTGCAAAGACAACAGAAAAATACTAATCTAATAACATCTCATGGGGATACAGTTATATGATTGAACAGATTGAACTCATTTACCTAGGACGAGGCCAACTTCGAAGGGACTCAGTTCCTTCCGGGTTACCCCATTTTGTTTTTGTTTGTCCTTCGGTGACACCTTGTCCTCATAAGTCCTTCGGGCAAGTTCCACGCGACTCCAAATCGCTTGCGCCGTGTATTGGGCTAGCATGGGTTTGCTTTATTATTTTATCTGCTTGACAGGAGCCAAACACATTCACGTTAGGCTTGGTGGAACGATAGACTCTGCAGTTTATCATGCCAATGGGAAATATTCTGCCCCAATGACTGACGGGAAGATGAAATACCACGTGAAGACAGTCGACAGCGATCGACCGCTTGAGCGGCGTGAGTGACGTTGCAGGTCGGGTGGTTTCCAGTGGCAATGGTCAGCTCCTTAGCCTCAATCTTGGTCCTTTCAATGTTTAGGACGATATCGATAACTTGCTCGAAAGGAATATTGCTGTACAGGAGCAGCCGTTCTCGAATGTTAGTGGACAGAACTCCAGCCGTGAACTGCTCCTTGATGTTTTTGTCCTGTTTAGGACCGAAGTTGGTCGGAACTGCCAAGTCCCATAAGGCAGTCAAATAATCTGACAATGATTCTTCGGACTACTGATAACTCTGGCTGAACCAGTAACGCTCCAGGTCGATGTTGCACGACTTTTTGAAGTGCGCGCTGAGGATGTCGACAGCCTCTTGGTAGACGTGCCTCCTCGGAGTTCTAGTAGTGGCTGCAGCTGACGTCGATGCTGGCGGCGGCGCAGCGATAGCGCGGGAGGAAGGCAACGTGTCGAAGACCCTTTGACGCTCCACTCCCAGGCAGTGACTGAGCAGGTATCGACGACATTCCGCGGGCAGTGCGTTAGCACCAAATGCCCCCATGAGACATTCGAAGAGCGAAATTCATCGCTCCCAGGGAATTTCCGACTTCTCAGGTTCACTCAAGAGGTCTTGAGGAGGTTTGATGTCGAATCCGCCGTCCACCCCGTTATCAAAAGATTGTGGAGTCCTCGGTGGCCCCGCCGGGTCGGGAAGGAACGTCCAGTCACCTGTGCAGCTCTCATGAGACTCTTTATTCAGAAATGATGATGATGAAGAAGAAGTAAGTGAACGAACACATAGCATAGAAGACGAAATTATCGGAATATATGAAAATATAACAATGAAGACACAACACCCACAACGGGTGCACGCAGTTCACGTGGCAAATGACAGCTTAAGAAATCTGGATGACAATCGTACCAGCGTGCGGTCTTGTATCACTACTGTGTGTTGCAAGTTAAAGACCCCAGGCTAGCGGTTGTACTGCACTGGCTAAATTTCTCATCTACAGCGAGTGACTCGTCGCATCTTTGAAATGGCTGACCAACTACACGCTGTCTAAATATCCCTACAACCCCAGTTAATTATGGCGGCTTAAGAAACGCAGGTCGTGACATGTTATCTTCCTGTTTCATGATTGGTTCTCCAGCGGTCGTGTCGGCTAATTTTGCATTCTCATTGGTTGTGAAGGGGTGACGATACGCTCAAGACTCACCATGCCCTGCGTTTCTTGAGCTCGAGCTCAAGAAACGACGCATTGCAATTTTTTTCAATTTAAAGAAAAGACCTTCAGGAAGAGCATTACTGTTTGCGGGAACAAATTTCCAATATTTCTAATGAATTAGTGAATCTGGTATGAAAGATTTGTTCTCCCGTGTTTCGAGAATATTGTACTCAGGCAAAATGTAGCACATCAATATGCATAGACATTTATCACGCTGTATACATGTGTGTAATCTCGTCAAAAAGTTTGAATGCCGTCTAAAAAAGTGTGGATATATCACTTTTTTTGAAAAATCTTTGCATTAATTGTCTCTGATCTTGGCTTTTTGTAACTGAATGCAACATATTTAAGACTCCTGAAACTTTTTGTACACTAAGAAAAAGGAGGTGTATAGGGGTACACCCATTGTCCCATCTGTAATACCCAAAACAACGATTCAATATTCAGTCCACAGACGTTGAACCGACGATGCCAACTTTCAGGAGCCGCTCGACCATCAACTAATACAACTTATTAAAATAGCTAATGTACGCAATAAAGGCTACAGTAAGACAATCAAGGTTTTTTGGCCCTGCTGTAAAACCTGAGCATTTTTTTCTAGTTTTTAGTACACACATTAGCTCTTTAATACGTTATATTATACAGCTATCAAGCCGCTCGCAAAAGTTGGTATCACCTGCTTGATGTCAGTGGAATGAACGTCCAAATGTAGTTATGGGGTGTTACATATGGGACAAGAGGTGTACCCCTATACACCCCCTATTTCGGAGAGTGTAGATTGAACTTGGAGCAACAGCTTTCACTTATTTTATTAGTGATGAAGGTGAGTTTTCAAACTGGTGCCATTTGCAACCCAAGTGGCACCACTTGAAGCTCATGTGGCACCATTTGAAAGCCAAGTGGTACCACTTGAGGCCCAAGTGGTACGACTTGAGGCCCAAGTGGTACCCCTTGAGGCCCAAGTGGTACCACTTGAAGCCCAAGTGGCACCACTTGAAGCCTAAGTGGTACCATTTGGTTTGCAAGTGCCACCACTTAACTTGCAAGTAGTACCACTTAAAAGCAATTGGTACCACTTGAAATACCACTTCATATTTTCACCTGGGAGTCTTCTCGGTCGCTATATCGATATTAGCTGGCAGATAGAACGCCACGTCTCGCGTTCCATCAACACTCCTGCGTCGTCTCGGGATCCGGCCCTTGGTAGCACTTGAGGCCCAAGTGGTACCCCTTGAGGCCCAAGTGGTACCCCCTGAGGCCCAAGTGGTACCACTTGAAGCCCAAGGGGGACCCTTTGGCTTGCAAGTGGCACCACTTGACTTGCAAGTGGTACCACTTAAAAGCAATAGGCCATTTGCAGTCTTACCCAAGCGCCCCGGCGCGCGCGCGAGGAATCTTGGGATCGGTGCTCTCTTGGCCCCCATCGTCTGGCTGCTCTCCGTTGGAATCGCATTACCTCGCCCTAGACGTCCTTTTCATTTTCGTTGTTTAACCTTAATCTCCCCCTTTTTTATCTACTCCAGTGTATTTTTCTTGTTCATAAGTGTATCTATTTCGTTCAGCGCGTTGTATTTCTTCTGTATATTACGTTTTTTTGTGCATATTCCATCGTTTTCGACGCGGCCGTCGACGGACACCACGCCGCTTCGTTCGCCGCTCCCGGGGTGAGTACTGGACTGTTGCCGTTACGCTCTATCCCACTGTTAGGCCGTTCAGTTAACCCGTGTGCATTCGCGAGAGAGCAGTTTCGAACATCAGGACAAATGTCACCGCTGTAAGCAGAGAAATTAAGTAATCACGAAGTGAAGGACGACATGCCTTCGCTTCGTGATGCGCTCGCTCTGTGAAATGTGAGCGTGGGATATCGAGTACTACTGCTTGCGCGCTCAACATTCAGGACGGTGTTTTGTCGTTGCGATCTTTTTGCCCTTCAGACGCTTGCGAAGCTGTACCAGCGGTCGGCGTGCCTCGGCAGCGCTCGTCAACAACCGTCCGCACGGCGTCACTTTTCTCGCGTTCGGTTCTTCGTCGCGACATGGAGAAGGGGTTCTGACTGTGATTTATGCATAGTACGGGGGGAGATTCCATTGCTTATCGAAAAAAAAAAAAACTGTTCAGCTAGCGCGCTTACTGTGGCGAGGCAAGATTGCACCTGCGAACCGCGCTAACACAGCAGTAAACGCGTCTCGCGAGTGCATATCTTCATTGATCATCCCGTTTTCACGCAAGCGCGTGCATATGAAATGCTAGACACTTTTAAGTGGCTCTGCGAACTGCTTCCTTTGCACGAACACTGGCGCATTGAGCGCTCGAGTGTCTTTGCCACTCCTGTACAACACTTCACGGTCGCGCCAGCAGCTTCATGCTGCTGGCACGAAACGGATTATGGTCAAAACGCGTTCTTCGTTTTCAGAGCTGCACTATATCATGGGCACCGACATGGCAGCAGCGACAAGCAGCTGAGTGACACTGGAGATGCTTGTCCCCAACGCCAGTGCGCGGCTTTCTTTTAGAATGCTCCTTCGACTGTGTGATGTTCGAAAGTGCACAAGAAGTTGTAGATTACAAAAGCTGGCATGTTTGCCTAATAGCAAACGGGTTATTTTTAGCACAAAGTTTACAGCAGACTTTTTTCGAGGGTTTGTTACCCTAGATTAACTCTTACTAGGAAAGTTTGGGTTAATTCTGTCAAAACAACACGAAACCCATTAACGAACTGTGTTGGTCAAATTGCAGTCCTTCTTTTAAAACGCTGACTGAGCTGCCTTTTTTTTCAGGGAAGGCTATGGCAACACGGGATGTACCAGAGCCGCGGGTGCTACCACTTCCAGCAGGCCCCTGGACCAAGCAGCTGAAAGACTTTCCTTCCGCATTTTCGGAAAGCCACATCCGAGGGCATGGCCAAGCAGCTGGAGCACAGAAGCATACAAGTTCTGGCTACAAAATGTTCAAGGCTTGCAAAGTGCAGAACATCTTCCTCCACACCACAAGTGCATCAGAGACAATTGTCAAGGCCAACGTGGAGGCTTCCATGACCCTTACGAAGCGATACGCAGTGCATGCTGTGCTCTGCCAAGATGGGCAGGTCAGCAAGGCTTCCTGTTCCTGCAAGGCTGGACAAGGCGGTGTGTGCAAGCATGTGGCGGCACTGCTTTGGCACATGCTAGACCTTATAAGAGAGGGAAGGTCCTACATACCGGATGCTCTGGCCTGCACTGAGGGAGCAAGGCAGTGGGGCCCATCTTCTTCAAAGAGAGGTGCAAGTACGGTGTCTTTCAAAGAACTAGAATTCGTCAAGCACGACTCTAGCAACAAGGCGAAGAGTGCGAGAAAAACCACGGAAGTGCATGTGGACGTAGCGCAGGCAACCGTCAAGAGGCTGCATACAGATTTCATGGAGAAGGGGATATTCCCAATGTTTGCGGACGTGATGGAAGAAGCTGCCTTCACACTCTTGCCAAGGAATGTTCAGGAGCACTCGAACATGGATGATGGGGCCTCGGCAGCACGGATCAGCTTGCCCGTAAAAGAGTGCTGGAATCACCAGATGCCACCAAGCGATCCATGCACCCTGACCCTCACAGAAGCTCAGCACCTGAAGGAAGAGACACGCGGCCAGAGCAGAAGTATGCTGTGGCACACGGAACGTGAGAAAAGGATCACGGCATCACAGTTCGGAGACATCGTCAAACGACACGCACCCGTCAACGAAACGTTCCTCAGGACGATTTTCTCGGGCGGACATGGCGCAACACGTCACATGAGGGCGGGACTTCAGAATGAGGCGGCTGCTCTGAAGCGCTACAAGGCCAAGCAAAAGGTCCAAGTCTTCGGTATTGGCCTTTGCATCAACCCTGGCCTTCCCATGCTGGGGGCGTCACCAGATGGCCTGGTCTGGGACGAAGATGTACAGGAGTGCGGACTAGTTGAAGTGAAGACCGTGTCACGGGCAATAGATGCGAACCTGACGACCTTCGAGGAGGTGATGGGCAGAGGGTTCGTGGAGTTTATCCATGCGGACAAGAGTGTCAACAAGAAACACAAGCACTACTACCAGGTGACAGGACAACTTGCGCTCACAGGACTGCGATGGTGTGACCTTGTTGTCGACTGGGTGAACGACTGCTGGGTCACACGGGTGCCCTTTGACGAGGCACTCTGGTTGAACGTTATGGTGCCATGCCTGACATACTTTTTTTTTAAATATCGGAAAGACTGAGTGTTGAGCATAAGATTGTAGTGTCTGTTGTGGGCAATGCTAGTGCCAAGTTTGGACACTTTTGGTAATCGGGTTGCAAACACTGTGTCCGCGTGGGTGGGTGGCTCCCTACGTCAGCCCGCTTGTTTCGACTTCGTCAACACCGGTTCTTGACCTACCTGGTTTACGCAACTCGAGGAGTACGCTTATGCCTCTGGACTTCGCCAAGCAACACCGGACATTCAGGTGCGGATACTTCTCTACTGCATGGGCCCCGAGGCTCGGGTCCTTCTCCAAATGATTGGCTTGAACGCCGCCTCCCTGAACAACTACAACACGGTGGTCAAGCGCTTCCCGAAACACTTCGTGTACCCCGTCAACGAGGTGTAAGAGTCCTCGAGGTTCCACAAGCAGGTTCGGCAGCCGGGAGAGAGCGTCGACAGTTACTACGCCGAGCTCTGCAAGCTTGTCAAGTGGTGAGACTACCCGTCCCCTGAAGTCGAAGAACGCCTGGTTCGCAACCGTTTCGTTGTCGGTCTTTGCGACAGACACCTGTCCGGTCAGCTCTGCTGGAACGCCAAGCTCAGCCTCGAGGACGCGTGGACGCAGGCGAGGCAAGTCGAAGACGCCAAAAAAGAAAAGACTGCTCGTGGGAGTCGAGAGTGTCCAGGTCACCGTCAACGTTGACGCCACCAAGTCTCGTCGTGGTCCGACGCGCCAACGCAAGACATCAAAATGGTCGGACGATGCATCAGCCGTGCCTTCGCTTGGCGATAACGACCCAGGTTCCTGCAGCTACTGCAGTCGAGCCCCCCATGCACGCTCCGACTGTCCTGCTCGGCAGTCTCTGTGCAATTATCGCAAGAAGGGCCACTTCGCGTACGTCTGTTGCGCTCGCAAACGAAAGCAGAGCAAGGTGGCGTTCCTTACAGCTCCACGCAATCCTCGAGACTGAGAAGCCTAAGGCCAAGTACGTCAAGGTCAATGTTGACAACTACACGGTGATATTCAAGGTAGATTTTGGCGCGGAGGCGTCTGCTGTTTCGGAAGCCTTCCCGGCCTTACCTCATCATCTGGACAAGGTTGACGACCTGCTGACGGCACCAGGAGACCAGTCGATAAAAGTCATTGGGTACTTCATGGCTACCCTCCTGTGGCAAGGCAAGGCCTGTCATCAGCGTCTGCACGTGATCAAGTCCCTCTCCGTGCCCCTGCTGGGTTCCCAGCCATCCAGGCTCTGGGTGTGATAAAGTTCTTGGACAACATGAAAGTGCCGGCGCCGCAAGAACTTTTCAGAGGTCTCGGCACGCTCAAGGAGGAGTACAAGATTCGGCTACGCCCAGATGCGGTTCCATTTTCACTTAGTGTTCTATGCCGCATACTGATACCCCTGCGCAAGGTGGTGCGAACAGAACTGGCCAAACTGGAACAAAACGGAGCCATTCAGCGTGTCACCAACCCCACACCTCGGGGCGCTGGACTGTTCGTGGTTCCAAAGTCGTCGGGAGGTTACCGTGTCTGTGTCGACTTTACAAAATTAAATCAAGTTGTCCTGAGAGAACGTCATGTGCTCCCCACCGTCGATCAAGTCCTGGGACTTCTGGGCGATGTGGCAGCCTTCTCGAAGCTCAATGCTACCTCAAGCTTCCATCAGGTCAAGCTTTCCAAGGACTCTGAAGAGCTTACGATGTTCATTAGCCGTATGGGCGTTATTGGTTTTGCCGACTCCCATTTGGCATCACGTCGGCCCCCGAGTTTTTCCAGCGACAGGTGGCGTGGATCTTGGAAGGCCTAGATGGAACGGTCAACATGGTTGACGACATTCTAGTCTTCGGCAGAACGAAAAAGGAACATGACCAACGTCTGCGGCAGGTGCTGTTGCGTCTCTCCGAGGCCGGCGTCACCCTCAGCTTCCGTCGATGGTTCGGCCTCAGGTGGACCTGTCAACTCGCGTCATCGTGATGTGCCTGATCCAGCGTCAGCACCACGTGTTCGTGGTGACGGTACGGGCCGACCCTACTTGACCCGTTCTGGGAGACAAGTAGTCGCTCCCAAGAGACTCAATCTGTAAAACTTTGTTTTTTTCACAGCCAAGGTGTCCGGTACTCTCCTCGAACATTCTAAAGGGGGGATGTTGCGGGCGGTGCTAGTGCCAAGTTCGGACACTTTCGGTAATCGGGTTGCAAACACTGTGCCCGCGTCTTGTGTAAAAAGCCATTGCCTCATGTGATAAAGGTGCTTTTTGGATCCTAGCTCTGGGCGCTCAGTTGGTTGCTTGCCGTTGCTGGTGGGCTGTGCAGTTTCACCGCCGGCCACAGCCCGGCACGGCAGTGTCACAAAGGAATCAACCTCACTTTTAATGCCAAAGACTTGGAGAACGTATAATAAACCAACTTTTGTGAAGTGAAAGTGGCTGTCATGACAAGTAGTTGGAATGCCTCAGACTGCTCATGTCGGCACAGAATTTGTTGCAAACTGTAGCGCGTACCTCTGTCCGATATAGGAGTCGTACTATTTGTGTACTGAAAATAGAGTTTGTGCACTGTGCATGCTAAACTTCATACACTTTTCCAATGTTTACAAACTCACGCCCCAGCGTGTAATCTTCATAGCCTAGCATGCACGTGGTCGTCGGTTGTGAATCCGTCCAAAGCACGCGCCATGCACACAAACGCTAAAGATGGTATAGGAGCATGTGACACCTAAAGAGGGCATTATGTGCGAAAGTTCCAACAATCACCAAGTGCTGTGGCTACCGACACTGCTTTCGGTGGCCCACCTGGGAGCAAAATTGGTTTACGGTACAGTCGTTACTGATTTCAGAGCTATTGATGGTGAAATTTCGCTTGCACGTCAAGATCCCCACATGCTCTTCCTCTGGGGTGACAGACGTCTTTCTTTGGCCCAACCTGTAAACCCTCCAATCTTCAATTGCTGCGGCATATTGACGGAGAATTTTAGTAATTTGCACAATTTACAATGCAACAGCTTGTTTTCAACATCTTGAATTTCTGCATGTGGCATACGCAATGGCATCTCAGTTAAAGCCCCCTCATGTTTTAAAAGTAGCGCAAAGTGCGTCGATGCACGAGGCACATGCAGCGCTTGGGGAGATCATGGCGGCACAGCGCAACCCTGAGCTAGATTTCAGACGCCATGTCCTTCCCAGAAGTGGCACACGGTACATGTCTCGAGAATTTCCACAACAATGAATGGCGCCACTTTTCCCAGGATAGAGGGGCTTTAATCTCAGTCTGCCTTTTGCCCCACCAAACAGTTCTGCTAGGAGTCGACTGTGGCACCACCATTAGGTCTATTTTTCTTTATCAATCGCAACATTTCCGCACTTTTTAAAGGAAATGTGTGTATTAAAATAAAACATCCAAAAGTATTGAAATTAATTAAATCGGCCCTAGTTAAAAACTAAGAGTAATCAAATGCTCGCTACTCTGTCGTGTGGTGTGCAAGCAATCTAAAATTAAAACCTGGCAAGTTTGGACAACATTTTATTGCATTGAGTACTCGTGACAGGAATCCTAATGTCCTTGTTGATTTTTTTTATTATGACCATCTACCTTTGTTTTGAAACATTTATTTAACGACCGAAGAAGTGGGCACCATATCCGCCCTGCTGTTTGGGCATAAAAAGAAGAAAAAAAGCTTTTAGTCATCTCGGGAGCTTCCAGGACGAATGAGACAAGTGGCAGCGATCAGGGACTCCTGGGGCTTCGGTAGTCTGGAGTCACCTGGTTGATCTCGGCGAGTATGGTTTCCTTGAATGCCGTAGGGAGGTTCTGAAGTTGCTCGACGGTGACGTTGTTGGGGGCCAGGTGCACTGCGGGTGTTGGCATTGTCAAGGGCGGCCTTGAGCTCATGGAGGGTGAACGGGGAGTCCATCCCGATGAGCTTGGGGACAGGGCGAACACGAGTGTAGCATCCAGAGTCATGTTGTGCTGGTTGCGGTACAAAGACGTCCGAGGCCCGTTCACCTAGCTCCTCAAGATAGACACCTTCGCGAAGGGCAACAAAGGCAGCAAATTGCCTAGGTTTGCGGTCCCCAAGGAGAGAACGGAGGAGTTGTCCT